>CM038221.1:112065465-112586903 GCA_021442155.1 Cymbidium sinense
ATGCAGTACCATTATCAGATATAATTTGATGGGGTACTTCAAATCTATATGCGAATTAGAGCACATGTTGAGCTTTGACCTCCTTGAGTGGAATCGACTCCGCCCACTTGAAAAAATAATTTGTAGCAGCTAGGATAAACCGATGACCCTTAGAAGAAGGAGGATCAATTAGACCCACTATGTTAGTACCCCAACATTCGAATGGCCATGATGCCAAAGTTATATGTAGAATATTGGGTGGTGTAAGACCAGACAATGTACTTGCCATTGGTGGCATCATTTAGCTATGTCCATGCAATAAGTAATCATCAACAGCCAATAGTATTTGAGTCTCTTGATTTTGGCTTTCATCTTGAGACCAGATTGGTGAGATCTACATAATCCTAAATGTACCTTGATCATGATCTTATGGGCTTCGTGCTTGTCTAAATAACATAACCACATATGATCAAAGGACGATATAAGACACCATCCACAAGGGTGTAGGAGAGTGCTCTTATCTTCATTTGATGTGCTTGAGATTTCACTTGAGGTAGTATGCCTTTGTTTAGGTAATCAATGAAGTGTTGCCTCCAATCTAGTTCTTCATCTTTTGGCAATGCCAACCTCCCCTTCAAGAGAGTATTTTTTGATGAGTTCAGTATATTTTGGACCATTATTAATATAGACTCATCTTTCGGACATGCCAACTCCATGGCAAGCTTGGCTAAGGCATTTGCTATAGCTTTTTCTTCTTAAGGTACTTTGTAGATGGTAACCTCTAGATTTGGGCCAACAACTCCATGGTGTACTTGTGGTAATGATGGAGTCTAGGCTTGAGGACTTATAAGACCCAGCGATTTGGTTTACCACTAGTTTAGAATCCCCAAAGATATTGATGTTTTGGATGCCTAGTGATATGGCTAACACCAGACCAATTAGAGCCTCATATTCAACTTCATTATTGGTGCAAAGATCAGATAGATGATATACAAATCTCATTATATCTCAATCCAGAGTTAGGAGAACTATTCCTACCCTTGCCTTTCTTGGAAGAGTAGATTGTGGTTCTTCTCCTTTGAGAGGAAGTTGCACATCAAAGTACATCTCCCAATGGTGAATGTTGGTATCCCCTAAGTTCATGATTTGTTCATCAGGGAGATCATCACTAAGCGAAGAGTCAGTAAGAAGTGGGTGTGCTGCTAAGAAATCTGTGAGTTCTTGTCCTTTCACCACATGGAGGGATACGAAAGTGATATCAAATTGATAAAATCATAGACCATCATGCCAACTGTCTGGATAGTGTCAACCATGTTATGAGATATTGTAATTGATTGATTCTAGAAATCAAGTTTACTTTACGAAAAAACATATAATGTCATAGCTTTTGAGATGCAAAGATTAAAGCTAGGCAATGCTTCCCAATAGGTGGATAGTTTGCTTCAATAGGGATTAGATGATAGTTAAGATAGTAGAGTGTGTTCTCCTTCCTCTCATCATTAGCTTAGGCCAACAAAGTGCTAAGAGCCATCTAATGCGCAATGTTGAGTATAAGTAGCTTACTCGGAATAGGGGTGGCTAAGACTAGCAGTGTCATCAAATACTGCTTGATGTTCTCGAATGCATGCTGGTACTAGTCGTCCCACTTGAACTTGGCATTCTTTTTGACTAGTGCTGAAAATGGTTAGAATCTATCTGATAGGTTGGATATAAAGCATCTTAAATAAGCCAACCACCCTTAGAATGATTTGAGTTGAGTTAGAATTTTAAGGGGTGGCATTTTCAATATCGCTTTAATCTTCTCTATGTTGATTTCAATTCCACAATGTCAGAAAACAAACCCAAGAAACTTTCCTGAAGCTACTCCAAATGTACATTTCAGAGGGTTCATTTTAAGGTTATATTATCTTAACTGCTCGAAACTCTCAAGTCAAAGAGATGGTCTTCCTTTTCTATACTATTGACCATGAGATTGTCAATGTAGCATTCTACTTGGTGATGAATGAGTTCACCAAAGATTTGAGTCATGGCCCACTGGTATGTGGCACCGATCTTTCGGGCTAAAAGGCATGACTTTGTAGTAATATAATCCGATCGAGGTTCTAAAGGTAGTGTTTCTTTCATCTTTAGGTGTCATCTTTATTTGGTTATATCTAGATGAATCATCCATGAAAGAGAAGACTACATGAGATGAGGCAATGTCCACCATCAGTTCTGGTATTGGTAGTGAAAATTCAGCTTTCGGACATGGATTATTAAGATCCCTAAAATTGAAGCATATGTAAATTTGACCATTATTTTTCTTAATTGGGATGACACTAGCCAACCAGGTGGGGTATTTTTTTCTCGGATGAAACCAACATCGATCAATTTTTTGACTTCATAAATGACCTATTATTCAATGTCTAATCCCATATGTCTAGGAGCTTATAGGTTAGCATCGTGTCATATCACTAGTTTAGCTATGCCAAGAGCAAATCGAGAATTTCTACATAACTCTATGCAATGTAGTCCTTAAACTCTAAGAGTAGCCTAACTAAGTCATTTGTTTCAATTTCATTCAACAAAGAACTAATGTACGTCGAGCATGGGTTATTTGCAGTTCCTAAGTTGATTTCATTGAGTTCATCAATGATTGACTTAATTTCTTCTTTGAATTCAAGAGGTGCATCCTTGACTTGGAAATCATATAGATCATCTGAAGTTTCTAACTACACCCTCATATGAGTTAATGTGATTTAAAAAGAATCTATCATATTCAAAATGATTGGTGATGACCAAGCAGTAATCATCATCATCGATTGGGCCTACTATACCAAACCCTATTCCTAGTCTTGATTGAGAGCTTTTGGATTTGTTGTTCCATAGTTTTTGAAGTAATCTGATCTATGGTTTGACCATGTATGTGGAATTAAACCTTTCTTTACTAAGTTATGAACACAAGGCAAGTATCAATCAAAAGGTGATTATATTAATTCTTTATATGAATCATCCTCAAGTTCTACATCAACTTTTTGACTTGAGGATGATGCCTTAGATAGAACCTCTAAATTTTTATAGTTGCAAGTGATTTAGGGGCCTCCTTAACTACCAAGCCCTTGACTTTTTATGAGGAAAGTGGAGTTAGAGCTAATGTTCCCAACTGATGCCTAATAATTTCACATAATGAGGACTTTGATACACTTATGCTTTGCTTAGAAATTTGGCCTTCATCATGTTTGGGTCGAGTGTCACCTCTAATGGGATTGTCAAGAAGTGCTAGCTGGTGTGCTAACCATATAAGACTCATCATCTGAACTAGATTCTAATTCTATGAGGATAGTAGGTGTACTCCTGAAAGCTAGGATGAATCTCCTGGTGGGTGGTGAGTATGGAGGCCTTCCACCTCAGGGGCTCCCTATGGACTTCCCTCTTCCTCATCCTAGTGGAGGTCGGGTCATCCTCCCCACTTGTTCAAATGGAGTAATGAACTGTGGGTAGAATCTAATCTCAACTCCATTTCCTTCCTAAGGTCTATTTCTCATTCCCTTTTCTTTCCATCTTCAATTTATTTTTCTCTTTCTTTTTCTTTTTCTATCACATTGGGATTTTGACTAAATTCACAAAATAGACTTTTTGTTTCTCAGGAAGGAAGTAGGTCGCATCTTCATATATCTTGATCTTGTGAACTGCAAAGGGCTTGAGATCTCCTTTGACACAATACTCGATTCCATCTCTTATGAACTTGATGCACTGATGTAAAGAAGATGGAACCATGTTATTCTTATGTATCTACATCTCCAAAGAAAAGCATTGAGAGATATATCTAAGTTAATTATTTGAAACTTGGCTTCAGTCTTCCAATCATCTATCTCTAAAGGCAACACTATAGAGCCTAAGGCCCTCTCACCTTGTTCATTAAATCCTTTCAACATCATCTTCTCTGTATGAAATTTAGAGATGTCAATCCTCAAGTAGGCAAGGGTTCTTAAACTTATAATATGACTGATGCACTTTGGTCAACCAAAACTCTAGACAGCCAAAATCTGCCAACATCCACTGTAATGTAGAGGGGATGGTTGTGCTCGATTGTTCCTAGAAGTAGGTCTTCATTTAAGAATGTAACTCCTAGGGTATTCTTTGAATAGCATCCTTCCTCTCGAAAAATGGTCAGCTGAGCTAAGCATATCTCTAGCTCAAGCAAGGCTTTGATTAGAGATTTCCTGGTCTCTTTAGATAAGATAAAGGAATCATATATGCTTAACTTAGCTGGCAGCTTTCTAAGATGTGCGAGGACATTGTAATCAACTTTAGACTAGTCCTCCACAAGCATATCCATAGGTGGAGAATCTTGTGGAGGGGCTATCTGCTCACTAGAACCAATGACCTATTTACCCTTATCTTAAGGTGCTATCCTAGGAGGTAAAACTTTGCCACTTCTGAGGTTAATTTTAGTGACTTCTTGGAATTAGAGATTTATGATAAGTTCTACTTGCTCAATGAGTATACCTACAGCTTCTCCTAAAGGATCATCAAAGTTGGATGATTCCAAATCAATCTTAAGAGGTGAACCCGAGTGATTCAGAAAAGGAAAATCCATCTCTAAATCAAATTGAGATTGATCGGAGAGCTTTCAATTGGAATAAAATCAACAGGAACATCAAAAGTAGAAAAGATGTAAGTGGAACTAAATTTCTTCATTGATTTATTTATATTTGGGGGAGGTAATGGTAGAAATTAAGTTAAGTAAGTGGGATGAGGGGTTTGGTGCTCTTATCCACTGATATAATGCTCCTACTAAAGGTGGAGGAGCTGGTAGAGGTGGTAGTAGCTACAATAGTGGAAGGGGTGCTGGACTCGAATGGTGGTTGCACTATGGAATTATCCCGGCAAGTGTATGCTACCACTGGGCTTCCGCCCTCCCTAAGTTGTCCCTCACAACTAGCAAACTTTTCTTAGTGTTGGATGTTTGAGCTGATTCAGGTGCCTACAAAGAAAGTTTCTTGATTTTAGAAATGATCCTTTTAGAGGTTCAGAATAAAGAGATATCCCAACCTTATTTTATTTTAAGAGGATCGAAGGTATCCCCAAGGATTAGCCTAATTGAAACAGATGGATGTTCTACTAAGTATTCCTTAGGAATAGCTATAGCTCCTAACTTGTAGATACGCTCAAGCCAATTCTTGAAGGTAATGCAATCCTCTAAGTCATGGCCTAACATGTGGTGGTAGGGGCAGTAGTTAGAATCATCACTCCTACCCACTTCCTCTAGCTTCTTAAGCTTGGGTAGATGAAAATTAGGCATCTTCAAAAGATTCTTGAAGATCTTCCTAACTACCTCCCTCTTGAAATAATATGGTTTGTTTAATTTTTCAAGAATAGGTGGAAAGTAGCTACCTGGTGGTGGATACTGGTACCGCTACTGAGTAGGCTTCTATGGTAATTATGGTGACCATTTTGGCAGCCGAGGTAGTGGAAGAGAAGGAAATAGAGAAGGCTACTGAAATCTATGCCTATCGAACTAAACCCTCATTGGTTGCTTCCCTTATCGACCACTATAATCCCAAGCTTTTTTTTCAAAGACCATCTAATGCTTTGGCTTGGATGACTGGTCTAAAAAGGGTAATTATTTGGCTTCCTCTTATAGGTTAGCCATCTTACTGATTAGTTTCTCAAATATATTTATGGTGAAGCCCTTAAGCATCAAGAAGACTAGCCCATGGATATTCTTGAGTAGAATCTTAATGGCATGCTACTCTTGCAGTTGTGGTTTGCATTTCATACTGAGGTTGTGCCATCTAAGAATATAATTAATAAGGGACTCATTTAACTTTTGCTTCTCTACAATGAGGTCCCCTATAGTTACCCTTTGCTGAGCTCCTACAAATCTCTTACTGAAGAGATGCTCTAACTCTACAAAGGTCTTCATTGAACCATTTGGCAGTTTGGCATACCAATCAAATGCTACCCCTAAAAATCTACTAACAAATAACCAGAAAAGGAGTGCATCGTTGCCACCTACGTTGCAACAACTGGCTCAAAAATGTGCTGTATGCTACCTTAGGTTCCCACTGCCATCTAAGATCTTGAAGGATGGAGACACAAAACCCTTGGGGTATTGAATTACATAAAATTCCTCGGGTAGGGTTTACCCTTTGGAATAGATAAGCTCCCCCGGGCTTGCACTAACGCATCCTTCACCTGCTACTCTACCATCTGCTTAATATCCTTTTCATGTATGGAGGTGCTATCAGTGACCTTCCAATGCAAGCTACTGGCATTGTCATCCATGGGAGTGCACTTGGGATGATCTAAGTTATAAACTAGCTCAGGTTGATCGGCCTCCATGGGGGAAGGTTGTGAAATTGGGGCTTGGTTCTGCAAGGTTCAGACCACTGCCTTCAAATCCTCTACCCTCCCTCTATCCTATCAATTTGATCATCTTCCTGCTTAATTTTTTGGAGTAGGCATTGAGTTGAGTCTGATGCTTCACCTTCCTCAACTATAATGCCTTCTGCTACTCCCATGGATCCTGGTATCAACCATATGTACTGCTAGTCATCTAACATGTCATCCTCATCGACATGAAACTCTAGTCTACCCTCTGCCTGGTCAGACTGATCATCCCAATTATCTACCTCACTATGGCATAGTAGTCCTCCAAAATGTCATCTAAAGAATGGTCATCTACTCAACCCTGCTCCATTAGAACATAGGTTGGCTGATGATTGACTACTTGACTAAGTTGTGTAGAAGCTATACACTGAATACTCTACATTGGTGGAGTTCTCTCCCTGACTGACTCAATAATTATTGGAGATACCTCGGTATTCCATCCCTTCTTCTCCTCCAACTAATGTGGTGGTGGAGCAACCATGACACTCTTGGGTCGCCACTCCTTCACCACTGTTGGGGTGGAAGGTTAAGCAAGGGAGCTCGGCCTTAGCTCAACGGGTGGAGTAGATGGAGTGGGATCCTTGGACATAGTCAGATCACCAAAGGAGAGGCTCTTTCTACAGATGGAGCCTTGTGGAACTTGGTGGGGACTGCAGATGGTGGAACTTAAACTAGTGAAGGTGGACGGAGAGTGGACCAGTGTAATGTGGGTGACATTGGTTGACTCTCCATCAGAGATCTCCTCCTATGACCAGTACGAAGGATAATAATGAATAATGATCTCTTCGCCCCATTAGGAAAATCCATCAAAGTGGAGGCCACCGACTGCCAAGTGAACCTCCTCCTCTCTCTCACTTGGGCACCACCTCAGGCCCTTTCTTGGTAAATCTGATCCCTAACACTTCTAGGGATCAGTCTCCTCAGATCATGTAGTGCATCAAACTCTAAATATCCATGGGCTTTCCCAACTCAGCATGATCAGACACCAAAGATACCTCCTCCTCTCCATCTCATACTCTACAAGTGGTGGGGGTAATGCAGTAATCCTCAGATGGTCCTCCTTTCTCTCTAAAGCTGAAAGGGGGTGAAACCTACTGCCACTCAAAAGTGGAGAGGTTTCATGAAGGGAACCCCTCAACAACATGGGAGGCTTCATCTACCTCCTTCGCCGCATGCTGATACTACCTCTTGATCTTGTAGTTCTTATTGTGGTGTTGGGTCTTAGTGAGCGAGGCTGAACGAGAACTAGAACTGACCTCAAAGGTGGGGGAGACTATCTCAAAGGCCAAGATAACCTTCCCCTTCAAACACGGGGAACCACAGAGGCAGTACTAGCCTGTGCTAAAACTGTAGTAGGGGCAACTAATTGAACTGGCTGAACAGATGGAACTGATAGGGGAACCTCAACAACATTCCTTTTCAAAGAGGGGAACTAAGAATTAGATTGCATGTCAAATTGTAGGAGTGGCTTCATTCCTACCACCTCCTCTCTACTAGCAATGGTGAGGGCTGGTCCCTCACAGGTGACTTTGAATGGTCAAAGCCAAGTTTGAACTTGATGATGGGGCATATGTATGGCTTGATAGACACACTAGAGGAAAAGGAAAAGATCAACTTGTCGGAAGACATGGTGAAAGACTGACTAAAAAAAGGAAGAAAGAAGATAGGCTGGTATCTCTGTTGCACTATTGGAAAAGAGAACCATATTAGACTTTCTTTGACGTTGACTTGAATTCTTGATTTTGAATTGGAACCCACATTCAATAAATTTGATTAGGTTAAACGTGGTTCATTTTATGTTGAAGAGATTTTTGGAGATTTTGAAGGAAATATTCTTTGTTGGGTTGTTGTTGTATTTGATTTTGATTTTGTGTTGGAACCCATAATCAACAAATCTGGTTATGTTAAATGGGGTTCAATTGTTTAGGAGAAATTTTGAAAATCTTGAGGGAAAGGATTTTTTTTTTTTTGTTGCTTTTGATTGTTGTTGTTGTTGTTTGCTTTAATTTAATTTTGAAAAGGGGAATTCTCATTTGATAAATTTGGTTATGTTAAATAGAGTTGGTTAATTTTGTTTGGAAAAGGTTTTAAAATTTTTGAAGAAAGAATTTTGTTTCTGTTTAATTAATTTTGATTTTGAAAAGAACGCTCATTTAATAATTTTGGTTATGTTAAATGAGGTTCATTAATTTTATTTTGAAATGATTATTTTAAAAATTTTATAAAAGATTTTCTTTATTTTGCTTCAAAATTTATTTGCAATTTGTTAAATATTGAATGAACTTTACTTGTCTAAGCTAGTGGTAAGAGGTTCTTAATTTTGTTTGATTTATATTAAGTTTTTCATCTTTAATCGATTAGTTTAATTTTTACCTATTGGGGGGCCCAGTAGGGGTTTTAAGACCTACTTGGAGTGAGGTCTTAAAACCTAAAGGATGTTGACCACCTTTGCTTAGGATGAAATAGGCAAAGTGCCAATGAAAAGAAATATAGTCTTGGGCTTATATAAAATATAAGTTCACTATCGATGCTTGGAATGAATAATTAACTACTAAGATGGAGAGAGGAATGATCCCACAGAGTTGCTAGAAAATCATGGTGTTTATTTTCTAATGAGTTGTGTGGACAACACGCAAATCGTAGGGGTTACCTATTGAAGTGATTGGGTACGATATCAAGGTATGACATAGTATCTCAAAAGATAGAAACATCACCTTACAATAGACCTAATCACCTAATAAGGACTCCTGAGGCATGATGGGTCTTCATATGTATCAGAGATTCTTCCCATGCTTTACATGGAAAGGTAAAGCATGGTTTATTTTAAGTTGGGTTCTTAAGTTCCCTATGGAGGCAAGCCTCCATAGTTAATTACATCTTAGGAAATGTGATTTCCTAAGAACACTCTTGATTAAAGTAGTTAATTATTATCTCCAAAAATTTTAAGATTAAGACTATCAAAGGATTGCTTATTTTGGAAAATCAAGTGGATTGTTCAATATAAAAGACTTATTTTGGAATCCAAAGGAGAATAAGTAAGAAATACTCATAATACTAAAAAGCTTAGTGAGCACTCCAATCTACCCTATGGTGAGGCTTTATATTTTTAAAAGTGAAGAGATTTATTTTTTTGAGTTGAAACTTTATTAGATTGTCAGGGCTTATAATCCACAAACCCAAGATTATGAAAATGCCTAAGAGGTGAAAATTTTTGCTCGTAGCCTAAGGGAAAGAACAACCTTGGATCCTAAATCTAGGGAGCTTTAACACAAGTCAAATCATGACCTAAATCTAAGCTAAAAGGGAATATAAGGGTTTACCTCCACCATAGAGTAACCGACTCTCGGACTTATAATCGCTGAGAGTGTCAGCCTAACACCTCCTATGATTTAAAACCATGTAAGTTGGTCTTATGAAATTACAAGATAGTTTAAGCTATTATTTAATTTTGAAAGAAACTAGAGCCCTAAACTCACTCCTTGGAGACTAGATGATGTTTGGTATGAGCATATGACTTAGTCTAAAAATGTAAAATCTTTTGAAATTTTATATTATTTTGACACATTCATTTGGACAAAGGCTTTGGGATTATATATGCTTAAAAGCATGATGAAATTTGATTGTTGTCCAAATCAAAAGAGAAAGAGGGTGAAGCTCCATCATAAGGGGTTTCTCTTATAGGTCAAACGGTCCCTAAAGTGTAAGAATGGAGGCCCTCACTTTGCAAAAGTGATTTAATATGATATGCATGATGTGAGACATACAACATACATAAGGGGTTGTTAAACATTTTAATTATCATGAATATAGCCTAAGCTTTAAAATGAGGTTATGAGTTGTTAGTTGGGATAAAAAATAATTTTATCCTAAGTGCTTATCGCATCCAGGCCACATATTCAATCAACTAGTTTAAGAAACTATGAAGAAGATGTAGTTTTATTGTTCAATCTAAACATAACATCAATCAAATATGAATAGATTTCGTAAAAGAATAAGAGAGATGCGGCCAAGTACCTCTATATACCCCAGAAAAGAGAAAAGATGGGTAGATGAGCTCTACCCTTATACACCCAAGATTACAAAATAATATTTACAATTGAAATTGAATACATGTTATGGGTCTTCATTCTTCATTTCTTCTTTATTTTGATTCTTTTGATTTTATTTGTTTCAAGGCATCACAGGGCACCCAGGACTAAGCCTTCTAGCCATTGCTCATCCTAATCCCCATAGCATTAATCCTAATTCCTATTACAAAATTATATTTTTATGGAAAAGTAAATCTAACTACACCTTAGCTAAATATACATACAATCCCTAGTAATTATACTTCATAATTTGGACCTAGCACCGTGCACAGGTAACCAAGCCCACCTGTCCTAATATGGATTATGCTTAAGGGCATAAGTAAGCAAGAAAGAGAATATTTATATTTATTTTAAGTGGCCCCTTAAGCAAAATCCCCTACAAAAAAGAATATTAGGCTATCAACGGCCTAACATCCAATCTACGATCCACATTTCTGACATCTAGTCTAAAATATTTCATCAAAAAATAAAACACATCAACATTACATACATCATCCTAACCTAAGGCTAGAAGTGGTGACTTAGCATTCTAATGTGTGTGATTAGGCTTTATGTGGTATGTCTTAGCTAGGTATTTGGAATTATAATTTTCTAGGTTTTGAAAAAGCTTAAGTTAACATGAGGGATGGTTTGATTTTTAAGTTGTTTAGATGTTTGCAAATTTTGATTTGATTTTGTTTTATATCATTTGATTTACACTTAGCATCTATGTGTTATAAAGAGAAGAAAGAGGGTTAAACTCCTTCATCCCTACCTTAAATTATTTCGAAATCATATTATTATGATTTAGTTTTTTTTTTTTGAATGATTTATTAAATATTTTATTAGTCCAAAGTTTAGGTTAACCTTAAAAAATTCTATTTGACATATTAGGAATCTTAAGATTAATGTGGTTGAATTACCATCACATATAATACGTTGAACCATTCTTTTCTATCACCCATAACATGCATATAATTTAACACTTAGTATACTTATAGATACAACATATTTTGGCACATTTGGGAATTGTATTTTTTTTTTTACTTGATTGAATTGTTTATGCATGTAAATTAAAGCTCTATCCAAATTCTAATAGATATACATAGAAATGAAATTAAATAAGTACATGCCTTTTTTAATCAGGGAAGTGAGATAATCAAATGACCTCCTTGGGGTTACTTAAAGCCTCATATTCTTGGGATGTTCAGACTATATACTTATCATTATTCAAACATATGTAAATTCATATAAGAACTTAGGAAAGGAAGCACTACCTTAACATGCAATGCATTTGATATGCTTAAATGATTACGGATGCATGTATTTTTAGTAGGAAAAAAGATTATCATTCTTTAATCAAGCAGACATACATATGTATGAAAGATGTAAGAAAATATGTGTTGTTGTTTAAACTAGGGAAGTGAGATAAACAAATGACCTCCTTGGGACTACTTAAAGCCTTGTATTCCTAGGATGTCTAGACTATATACTTGATATCTAAAATATATATGAATGTATACATGATTAGAAGAATGAAAATCATGAAAAAAATTATATTTTATTTGATTGAATTATTTATACATGCAAGGTATAAAGTTTTATCAAAATCCTAATACAAAGATACATATGAATGAAATCTAACAAGTATGTGCCATTAAACCAGGGAAGTGAGGTAATCAAATAACCTCTTTGGGGCTACTTAAAGCCTCGTATTCCCAGGATGTCCACACTATATACTTATTATCATTCAAACATATGTAAATCTATATAGGAACATAGGAAAGAAATCACTACCTTCACATGCTTAAGTTATAAACACATACAAATCCTATATGTATTCATAACTATTATCACTCCAAATATTATTATCAATTTATAGCTTTTGGAAAATAAATTTAGATTTATTAATGATAATAGCCACATATATAATATGATTAAGCCAACACATGAAATTTTACATAAGTAAATTCCATTTGATTTTTGAAAATATGAATTCATGAAGTCACATGACACACACACATTTAAAGTGATTGGAAAGGAATAGCTAAACATTTTCACATGGTTCATTCAATCACACTAATTCCTAAGGACAATCATATTAAATAAAATTACTTAAAGAAACCAAAGCTTCTTATTAATTTGATTTTTATTTTAATTAAACTCAAAGAGAAGAGATCATTTGCTATTTTTATCCTATTCCCATGTTAGTGATCTTAATTTTTTTAAGAAAGATAATTAAGTGATTTTTATGATTTAATTAAGTTTCAACATTAAGTAATTCATTTAATTTTCTCTTTTACTCTTCTTTATTTTAATTAATCATTTAATCATGAGCCACAAATAATATGAACATGAGGAAAATAAAATTACAATGCTCCTAAAGGACCTAATGCAATTAGCTCATGATTAGAGATTAATTAAGTTAAAGAATCTAATTAAGTACTCTTATAATTTTTCCACACTTATGGGCTAATCAATTTCCTTAAGGGTCTTTATATTATTGAACACATAAAGAGGAACCCTTAACTTAAATGTTGATTATATGAAGGGATTATCAATTTAATTTGATTTGATTTGGCCATTAATTTATTTATTAATTCCTTAATTAAACTAAGTATTAATTAAGTCTCTTTAATGAGATGAATTGAGAAAACTAATTAGAAAAGAGGCCCTAATCACTCAAACTCATCATCTCACTATTATTAATGATTAGTGAATTAATTAATTAATTTATACTTAAGAACTTTAATTAATTCATTAAATTAATTAAGAGAGTGATTAGGTTTTGAATTTCCAATTTCCCTAATTTTATAGTCATAAATTCTAATAAAATCATGGGAGGCAAAGGTCATCCCATTAAATCAATATGCCAAGTTTGAGATTAATTAAGTAATTAGGGCTTAATTAATTTAATTAATAAAACATTTAAACCCTAATTAAGTCTTAATCACTATTCAAAATTAAATGAAATTATTTTTATTAAACTCTCCTCTATTTACCCTTTCTAAAATTTTTTTATTTGAATTTGTTGGATTTTTTCTAGAATTACTTATGAATTTAGGAAGTTTTAGCTAGTTAATTGCATTTTTAAACTTAATTAATCCCAAATCTCGTCGGTGCCACGCGGGCCATTGACGTGGCAGCGCTTTTCACATGGAACCATGATTGGAGTTAATTGGTTATGGCACATGTGGCTACGAGACACCATGTGATTAATCTCCTAAAGAGGGGCGCAGTGGCTAGTCTTAACGAAGTTCAAGTATAGATGGTACTCATGGCAGGGGAACCTTAAAGGCCTTTCTCTTCAATTCTAGTTTCCTAAGTTTTATCTAACTAAACATCTTAGTAAATTTTCTAATGTCCTATTGATAACTTTAGTCTGTCCATCAATTTGTGGATGCAATACAAAGGAGAATTTTAGATGTGTTCCCATTAGTTTTGTAATATTTTTCAAAAATAAGATATAAATTTGACATCTTTATCAAAAACTATAGTGGATGAGACTCTGTATAACCTAACAATTTCTTTAAAGAATAATCTTGTTATATGAGATGTATCATTTAGTTTTGAATAAATGTGCCATTTTAGAAAATCTATTTACAATGACAAATATACTATTATATCCACATGGTGTCTAAGGTAAGCCTAATGTGAAATATATGGATTAGTCTTTCCATGGTCTAAAAGTAATAGGAAATGCTATGTAATGACCCATTTTTTGTTAGACAGTTTTATCTAGATGTCAAGTATAACATTGGGCTATGACAAACTTAACATTCTTTCGTAGAGTCGCAAGAAAATCTTTGTTCAGCTAGTCTCTTGGTCTTTAATTTATCAAAATATTTTGATATACCTTTTGAATGTTGTTAAAAATAAGGAATTCTTTTATGGATTTTTTATGAATACATAACATTTTACCTTTATAAAGATATACATCTAGAATGTTAAAAGAACTATCAAAAGTTAAGGACTTATATTTATGTTCCATGTATATTATATAAAAATCAGGGTAAATTTTGTAATTTTCTTTAAAATTATTAAATCTAGGGATTTGAAATTTGAAGGATGATACCATTAGAGATACTCTAGATAGAATGTATGCTTGTTCATTTTCTATTCTAGGTTTATGACCCATTAGGATGACACCATTAGGAAAAGTCTTGAAGGTATTTGACCCATTTAGCATGTCTATAATTTAGCTTCTTTTAGGAGTTAATAAACTTTACAACTTTCTGATCTCTATTCAAAATAAACTCTTTATTTAACAAATAATATCTCTAGTGCTTAAGAGTATGAATAATCACAAAAAACTCTTGATTATATGTAGAATAGTTTTGACTAGCCTATTTAATTTTTTCATTGAAGAAAGAAATTGAATGATTTTCTTGACTTAATATTTCACTAATTCAAATACATGATGCCTTAAAAGTCACCGCAAACACTTCATTGAAGTCATGAAGTCTTAAGATATGTGAAGAAGTCAAATTGGTTTTAATTTATTTCATAGCCATTTAAGTATCTATGGTTCACATAAACTCATATTTTTTTAAGATGTCAGCAATAGGGGCTACAATAGTGCTAAAATTTCTTATAAACCTTTATAAAAAGTAGTTAATCCATGAAAACTTCTAACATTCATAAAAGTCTTCAGAGTTGGTCAATCTATAATAAACTTAATTTTTGGTGGGTCACTTTTAATCCATTAGCATATATAATGAAACCTAAGAAGATGACTTCAATTTGACAAAATAAATATTTATTAAAATTTACAAATAATATTATTGTTCTTAATTTTTCTAAGACCATTCTTTTGTGATTTAGATGTGAGTTCTCGTCTAAGCTATATATAAGAATATAGTCAAAATAAATTGCAAGGAATTGAACAAGAAAAGGTTTTAGTATAGTGTTCATTAGTCTCATGAATGTATTGGAAACTTTTGAAAGACTAAATGACATAACTAATCATTCATAAAGACCGTCAAGAGTTTTGAACACTATTTTCTATTTATCATCTGGTCTAATCCTTATCTGATGATATTAACTTCTTAAGTCAATTTTATAGAATAATGATGAACTAGAAATAAGATCTAACATGTCATCTAATGTAGGCATAAAAAATCTATATTTTATTATGATCATATTTACTGCTTTGCTATCAATACACATCATCTAAGTTTCCATCTTTCTTAAGAGTTAAAAGAGCTGGGCTTTCTTGGAAAAAATCCTTCTTCAGGAGTTCATCTACTTATTATTTTAATTTTGCATTCTTGATTATATTCATCCTATAATGGGGTAAGTTATGCATTTGTGAACCACGAATTAGGTTTGTAGCATGTTGTTTATTCTTTAATGGTGATAGTTCATTAGTTAAGTCATCGAAGATCAAATCAGTAAATTCAGATAATAGATTTAAGACCACAATAGATATGTGATAATCCTTAATATTAATTAGACTTCTTGAAGGTGTAAGATAAATAGAGAAGTATGATGAGTAAACTTTCTAACTAAGTGTCTAAACCCTAAATTTGTGGTTTGTATTTTAGGAGATTCGTATGTATCAAAATGCATATCAGAAGTATCATCCCTATTGCTAGATGGTGATATAACTATCAATTAGAGTTTCAAAATTTTCTCTTGGTTGGGTTTAGGTTATAGTTCAAAATTGAGTTTGTGAGGAGGTGTGTGTGTGTGTGTGTGTGTGGGTGTGGTGTAATTGATCTCTTTTCATTATATTTTATGAGAAATAATTTGATTGTTTTCTCATTATGTTTGAATACATAAGTATTTTCAGAACCATAATGGATTACATTCAAATCTTAAATCCATGTTCTTCCTAATAAGATATGAGTTCTTTCCATTGGAAGAACATTACACCAATTTTGATCAATATAGCTACCTACCTTAATTGGAACATGATATATATTTGTAAAATAGGTAGGGATGTGTGAATTGCCCAATTAACTTAGAATGGTTATGGACAAGGTTCAGTCGTAAGGTTAGCTCTAGTGATAACATGGATTGATACAATATTCATAGCGCTTCCTCCATCTATAACTGGTTTACACCTCTTTTTCTTACATAAGTTATATATAAAAAAATATTCCTTCTTCTCTAGAAGCAGTCATTCACTTCATAACTGATATTAAATTACCTATATTTTGATCTACTTCTTCATCTAATAGTGATGTATCATCATGTCTCTTTTTAATATCCTCTTCTCCTAAATCTTTTAATTCATTTAGGAACATTATTTTTTCTTTACATTAATTTTACATATGACCTTCTTATGACATTTCAAATAAACTACTTCTCACATATTTTTAGAAGAAGATTTAGTAGGGGTTGTATTAGAGGGGTTGTTGATGTTGAAAGATTAGGTATAATAATAGGCTTTTGAGGTTGAGATGTGGTTAAATATTTAGAAGATATTTGAGTTTTTATCTTTGATGTGAATGTAGCTTTTTTATACTTTTTTAAGAGTAAAGTTTAGTGAAAGGCATCTTCTAAGGTTTGGGGATCGTGAAGTTTTACCTCATTTCTAATGTCTCCTCTTAAGCTAATGACAAATTTTTTTGCTACTTGCCCTTATTAAATTTCTAGCTAATCATAAATATATATTGCATATTTTATATTACCTTATATTTCTTAAAATTTTTTTCATTTCTACCAATGTCATGAGATTTATACCGAATATCATTTCTTTAGCTAAAATATTAATGAAATAGATTTTCACATGGCCTACTAATTTCATTTTAGCAAACATGTCCATTGATAATCATCCTTATGATGCCAATCGAAGAAAGCATCCATTTGGGTTAACCAATCTTAAAGCTTATTGGGCTCATGAGCATTATCATATGTTGGGACATTTATCTTAACTTGTTTCATAGATTCATGTAAGGTTTCATGGACCATAAGATGGTTTTTTTTTCTAAAACGTTCCTCAAGTTCGACCTTCCCGCAAGATAATCATCTTTAAGAAGTTCAATATTTACCCCTCATATTGTTCTAAGTCATCCGGATGTGGGATAGTTGGGGTGTTTGAAGCTTAGTACTCAAAGTTTGAACTCATGTAGTTGGCTTCATGAGAAGGTTTTATACTCTAATGAGTTTCACTTCACTTCACATAGTGATCTCATCTACTCACCTATTTAACTCTCTAGTTGGTCCAAGCTAATAGATTTGGGTAGGATGATGCAAATAAAATAATGCAAATATATTACTCTAAATGAGAGTTTAAATATACATTAAGTGAACTAGATTTAACATAAAGAGATGCACAATTCTAAAAATAATTAGCCTTCAATAAATATAAAGTAACTTGTGGATACTACAAAATATTAAGTAAATATACAAAGAAATAAACATAAGATCTTTAAGGATATAAGTTTGATTTTTATGTAAGGTTTGATTACTAGGCCTGGCTATTTTAGTGAACTCTCCTTTACTCATGTTGTCACTGAAGTATTATGGCTTATAGTTAGGTTAAGTAGGGAAATGCTAGGCTTAATGAGTGGAGACAACTAGTTGGTAAAATAATTGTTCTTACAATTGCCTACCATATGAATTTAACATGAGTTTCCATGCAAAATCACTAAGTCTGTAAGAAAAATTATACAAAGTCCAAAATATCAACTATCCTTACTTAGATTTGATATGAATTATTTATGAGCACTTTCTCTAAGCCTCAAAACCTTAGGCTTTGATACTAAAATTGATAGAGTAGTCATTGGAGTGGACATCACAGTGGATGGAGGAGGAAGGCATGCTCCAGATCTTCAACTCACCAAAGTAGAAGAGTTGTACTCACCAAAGTAGAACAATAGCAAAAGATCACCAAATCCTGTGGATGGTCGGCCGCCAAGCTCCAACCTAAAAGTTTTCACATCAAAATTTAACACAAAACTAGTTTAATCTCTTCCATTATGTTAGAATAAGAGTTTATATATGTTATAACAACCCAAGGGATATATCCCTTCGAAAAAACCACTAAAAATTTGAAAAAAAATTAGAACTTGTCAGTTTACAACACTAAGGTGCCTCATGCCAGCATTGAGGCACTAACTTTTCTATCCATGCACACTATAAAAAATCAGTCATAGTGCCAATGTGCTAGAATACTAGTGCTTAGGCACTATATTATTTATGCACCTATGACACAAAAATAATAAATGATTTCAATAAAAAATATCATATAATACTTAAACATAATCAAATACATCCACTACTACATAATACAATGCAAATGACATCAACATATAATACCACAACACATAAAGTATAATAGAAGTCCTCATAAGTTTAAGCTCCAGATTTGGGACTTTGTGATAGGTCCTTTCCTAATTTGATGTGCTACATCACTATTAAACCTTAAGATCATCCATATGAAAATGATACCACTTAAGCTTAATCAATATTTTTTAATTAATAGATCCTAATTGTAATTGATTAAACTTATTGAGGAGAGACTAAATAATAAAATTATCCTACACATGCCCTCTTATTATTAATGAGATTTATGAGTGAAATAGTGATTTTTATAAATTAGTTAAATTTTATAATTATTTAATCCAATTAATACCCAAAAATATTAAAACAAAGTAATTATTATCTATAAGCCTCAAAAAGTATGATAAAATTCATGAACATGAAAAATGACATGAGAAATAAACAGCAATAATTTCAAGGCATTTAGACTAATATTTTATGATTAATTAATTAACTAACAAAAATTTTAATCAATTAATTACACTTGAAATATCTGAAACTATTTGTGGATTTTAATTTCATTAATTAACTCTCTATTAGATGAGTACAGAGAGGGTTCATTTGTAATTTTTAGAGATTCATGCAATTAGTTAATAATTTTTTAAAATCTTTAATTAATTAATTATTAATTAAAGTCTCTTAATGGTGATTTTGAGAAATAATTAAGACTAATGGTCCTAATGAATTTCTTTGGTCACCATTTGGTTTTTAATAAACATTTAATCATCCATGATAATTTTCATAGATTTCTTAATTAAATAAATTTATTAAATAGCCAAAATGGCTAATTAAGATTTAAAATATGAATTTCCTAATGTATTCATTCAATTGACTTAAAATAATGATGAGAGGTAGAGGTCATCCCATGGAATATTCAACAAAAAATTGCAAATTATTTGAATAAGTAATGAAAACTTAATAGTAAATTTAATGAAAATATTGAAACATTAATTAGTCTCTATTTATTTAATTAAAATTAAAAATTGTATTTCTCCTAGATTCTCCTTTATCTAAGCTTTCCAATGAGTTGTTATTTGATATTTTTTAGATTTTTTAATAATTAGTTATGAGTTCATGAAAATTTGACTTTTCAAATCTATTTAAAACCCTAATTAATCCATTTACACAGTTAGCCCTGACCTAGCCCGCTTTACATGTGGCACCATGGGATTGATTATTAAACTGATCCCACGTGATCATGCACATAGTTTCATCCTGAGTTATTTGATACGAACACCATGCGAGATGGATGGCCCATGATCGTCATCTTTCTTTAGTGAGATATGAACACCATTCATCTTTTATCACTTGGTCTGAGCCAACCAAGGCTCATTTCATGCACAAATTGATTCCATTAGGATCTAGAATGGAAATATAAGGAATTCTATGACTTTATTTTGATGAAATGATAATTTCTTTCATAAAAACACCAACACCTAATGACATTTTTTATGGTTTTAAGAAGTTTACCTTGTCAGAGCTAAGATAAGTGGCAAAATCAATTGAGGTAGCTTCACATTGAAGAGGCGAAGCTCTTTTATTGAAGTTCCCTAATGCCTCCTTATTGTTCGCTCATGAGACTAAACATCATCATAAATTTACTAGAGCTTGATTGAACTCCTATCTCTGATGCTCAACTTAAGTGTTTCTTGATTCGCTTGCTCGTTGGAGTGTGAGAAAGTTATGGGAGAGAGGGATTAGGCTGGGGTTGAGTTTTGATGGAGTTGGATTTATAGTATGTTCAAGTTTGAGGGAGCTCAATCTTGTTAGAGCTGGGAGGCTCAATGAGCTCTAAGGAGACTTAAGGAATGTCTCTAGGAGTGTTGTGATGTTATGTGTTGAGTTTAGAGAGCAGAGAAGGTGTATACCTCCTCATATGAACCATCCATTTTGAGTTAGTTGAGGCCATGGCAACCAACTAGGCAATGGGTAGGGCTAAACTTGGCTCTAGATTGATTAGTTGGACCTCCCTTAATAGCTAAGAGAGGTTGGTGGCTAGTGGTTAAGTGGATAAGCCATAATTATAGCCAAAGGTTGTCCAAGGTTTGGGTGACCTATCCTTATTCAATGGCAAGACCAAACATCCTTAGGTCAGCTTGGAGACCTCAAGGCATGCTAAGGTGGCTGCCTTAACCAAAAGGAAGGGTTAGACCTTCCCATTTTAATAATTTGTTCTATTTAGAACTCTTAGTTCACTTGGTTTAGGCTGAACTAGGCATCTTGGTTTGGGTTCACTTGGGCAAGTTAAGGGACATGTGAGAATAATTCATGCTAAGTATAGTTGGATTTGGACTTGATTTGATTGGGTTTGGGTCATTTGTACTCTTATAGGTCAATTTGGGTTCAATTGGAACATTGAGAAGTGTTCAACAATCAATTTAGGATTAAATATAAGTAATGATTCAGTGTAATTTGAATGGAATTAAGAGTTGATTAAATTTGACACTTTAGGTTAAATTGGGTTAAGTTAGGTTAATAAGTAAAATTGGCTTAATTAGGTACAATTTAGTGTTGGGTGAAGACCAATAATCATCTTGGGACTGATTGAAATATTTGACTTGATTTAATTTGGTTGAATTTGACCCTTTAGGTCAAATTGGGTCCAATGGGGTTAAGTGGGTCAATTAGCTAAATTGATATTCTTGGCTTCAATTGGAGGTTGGAATATGATCAATAATCACTTTGAAAGTAATTATAGAGGTTGGTTTTGTTTGATTTGAATTGAATTAGAGTTTGGCTTAATTTAATCTTTAACTTCAATTTGGGCAAGGTAAATTGGCTAATTGGTCAAATTGGTCAAATTGGATTGCAATTGGTCAAGAAGATTGTCGAAAGTGATTACAATGATTGTGAACCTTTGGATTAGCTCAACTTAGCTTGGATCAAACTAGATTTGATTTTGGCCCTATATTTAATTGGGTCAACTTGGGCTAAGAGAATCAATTGACCAAATTGATTTTTAATGAGGCTTTAATCAAGTTCAAGTAGTGTTCTAAGGAGTTTTGGGTGAGTTTAATTTCAAATGGTTTGAATTAATTTTGAGTTTATCCCTTTTACTCTCAAATGGGTCACCTTGAGTCAACTTAGTTACTTGGCCAAATTGAACACCAATTAGGTATAATTTGTATAGGTTTGGGACTTTGGGTGACATGTAATAGATTTGAAATCGAGGTCATTGGGTCCCACCAGTCCAAGTCAGGGTCTAGCCCTAGGGTTAAGCCCTATATGTCATCTAGGCTTTGAGTCGGTGCCACCTTAGCCACTAGAAGTATCTCAACTCTATACGAGTAAACCTTAGTGCCTATATTGAGTCTTAGATCTAAAGACTGATGAATGTCAACCTCACTAAATGTGAGGTCAACACATATTAAGGGTTGAATAATGATTGAATATTAATATAAGTGTATGATTGAACATTGATTGTCCTAGGATAGAGCATCCACTATACGAGGTTTTAAATTTAGAGAAATAAGGTGGTTTGAAGATGATGAGGATGATGGGTATGAATTTGATTAATTTTAAATTATGTCTCTCTTGGTCATGTTGAAGTTTGGTTTTGGTTTAGCTAATTTGATTTACTCTTTTTGGTTATACAAGTTGTGTTTCTTTTGTTTCCTCGTATATTATGATAGTGTGTTATTCTAGTATAGTTCTAACACCCCTTATTTTGCTATGATAAAGGGGGAGAAGTTTTGGTATTAGGCAAAGTACTATTATGGGGGAGAATTAAGATGATGTCTTATGCTACTAAATCTTTATATCACTAAAAAAAATCTATCATTTGTCTTTGTTTTAATTTACATTATTTATGTTATTTATATTTTGTTTTTTCTTATTATGTTTATCATATTTAAAAATAATTTTGTAATATAATTTTAAAATGATTCTTATATTAAAAAGGGCGAGTTTAACATCTAAACCTCCATAAAATTTGAAATCCTTACTATATATTTGGCATCATTAAAATGTGGAATTTATTAATCCCATGAGGCAAAAGTATATTCTAAGTTTTGACGACCATAAATCAATCTAAGAAATTTAGACTAATATTTTAATTTAAGTCTATCATAAAATAGTTACACTTTGATATCGAATTACAAATGTAATAGTCACCCAGACTAATAAGAATACTAGCTTAAAGAAAGCCACTACTTGAAACTTAAGCTTTTAGGATATAAAACATAAAGTGAGAATGAAACTCATCTCTTGATTACTAAATACCAAAAACCAACTAGCTCTCTATATTCTACTATACATACATACATATATACATACATTCATACATACATACATGCATACTTGCATACATACATACATACATATACACATACATACACATATACGTATACATATACATATTCATATGCATATATATGCACATATATACACATACATATATATATATATATATATATATATATATATATATATATATATATATATATATATATATATATATATATATATATATATATATATATATGTGTGTGTGTGTGTGTGTGTGTGTGTGTGTGTGTGTGTGTGTGTGTGTGTGTGTGTATAAAGCCTCCATACCAACCAATTTATTTAAAAACAAAATGAACCATCAACATGGGCTTATGCTTTTCAAATTTTCCAAGAAAAAATCATACCATTCATAGATGAATCCACACTAAATGACCCTCATTAAAAGAAGTTGATTTCTATGACTAAATTGTTTGCACATGATATTTAACATTTTATTTCAAAATATTTTTACAAATAGGTCATGTAGTCATTAAGTCTCCTTAACCTATTTATCCACTTTAGGATTATATTCAACTACTAGTGCCAAGGTAGCTAGATTTAGCATGAAAATCATGTTGCATTCATACATGATTTAAAATGGACAATACTGGTTAATTTTGCTTCAAGATTTATTATAAACAAATTCAATTTGAACTAGAATTTGATCCTATTATTCAATGTTCATACTGGAAAAACATTACAGTTGAGTTCCCTGACTCCAATCGATAGATTATATCTATCCATTTGTTTTTGGATGAGTAGTGGAACTGTATCACAATTACAAACCCATTTTCCCCCATAAAGTCATCATGGAGTGACTAAGGAATTTAATGTTATGATCAGATGAGATAGATTTTAGAATTCTATGATGACAAACCACTTCCAAAAAAAATATCGATGATACTAGGGGCCTCAAATGTCTTCTTACAATCCATAAAGTGAGTCATCTTAAACAATCGATCTACTATGACCATGATGGAATCATTATCACAAGGAGTATGGGGAAGTCCAAAAACAAAATCCAGGCTAACATTAGTCCATGACTTTTCTAATACTTGGAGTGGATGGTGCAATTTTGTATTTTGTGTATGAGTCTACACAACATAGTAAATTTGACACTTCATAACATAATGATATACATCTCTTGTCATTGATGACTAATAGTATTTATCTTGAATAATGGTTAAGGCCTTGTTTAGACTAAGAAGCCCAGCCAACCCTCCATTTTGGAATTTGAAAGATAGGCCTCTTTTATAAAACACCTATGGATGCCCAAATAATTTCCTAATAAAAGAAAACCTTCTTGATGAGGATTATGCTCTGATACCAAAACTTGGTGGTGTGATCATGGAGAGAAGGGCGTTGTAGAGGATTGAGAAGAAGAGATGCACTAATGTTCTTCCAATCACCAAAGTGGAAGAAATTTTAAGAAGTTCTACTCACTAAAGTAGAATGATAATAAGAGATCACTGAATCTCTTAAATGACTATCCACAATGCTCCAACTAAAGAGTTTTCACTCCAAATTTCCACAAAATCCAAAAAATCCCCTTTTTATGTAGAGTAATTCATTTAATTAATAGCATTCCTTAGAGAGAAAATTGCAAAAAAAGAGAAAAATTAGAACCTTCATTTCATAGCATCGAGGTTCCACAAAATGGCATCACAATGCCATAGTCCAGTACCAAGGCACCATTTTCTAGAGCCAAGGTGCTAGCTTCTCAATCCCCAAACACTTAAATCTACAAAGTGCAACGTCGAGGTGCTATACCCGCACCTATGAAATTGAATACATGAACTCACATATTTTTAACCACAACTCTAATAAAACACTTACACATGATTAAATACAATCATGAGTACATAATGTAATATATGAAACATAAATACACAACATATAAATTTTACTCAATGTCCTCTTGAGTTCAACCTTTGATTTGGACCTTGTGATAGAAATTATTTTTCTTTGTTGTGCTACATCAACTTCTTCAAGCCTCAAAGAACTCTTCTCTGAAGAGTTAAGATTTTGAAGGTCTTCAAGAAGTTCGATGGTGAAGCTCTTCTTCTAAAGTCATCCATGTATCCACACTTGGTGGCTTATCTTTCTGCCTTATTAAAAATCTCTGACTAGTAATGTCATTTATGGGTATCTCAGTTGTGATGATGTTCTCCACCTCAAAGAATATGAAAGCACATATAGATCATTTTTATGTCTTCCTCCAAAAGTATCATTATACAAATTTAGAGGTTAGATAACTCCTTTAAGAGATATTAGATCTTCCACATTGAAAACATAGCTAATAAACATGTGAGGGGGCAATTCAAGAACATAAGCATTAATACATAGTTTCTAATAATTTTGAATGGCCCATATGCTCTCACTTGTAACTTTTTGTATTTGGTGAAAGGAAATCTCTCAAGATAGATATGAACCAATACATAATCACATATATCATATTCCATAAAATTTTTAACTTTATTTTTTGTTTATAATACTTAGGTTTTTTATATCTAATTGTTTCTTTATATCTTCATGTAGACTATGAATATCACATGTACATGTATATGTTGAATAAAAAAACACAAGTGTAATACCTAGTTTAATAAGATACCCATAAACTATCTTGAAAAGTGATTTATGGATTGTTCTAGAAATGAAACTATAGTATGCAAATTCGGATGTAGGTAATGTTAAGTCTTAATTTCCTAAATTTTTCCTAACTAAACACCTTAGTAGTTTTTTTATTATTTTATTGACTACTTTCATCATTTGTGTGGATGGAATGTAAAGATTTCTAGAAATAAGATATAAATTTGGCGCCTCTATTAAAAACTATAGTCGATGGGATTCCGTGCAATGCGATAAATTCTCTAAAAAACAATCTTATTATGTGAGATGTTTCATTTGATTTCGAACAGGGTATGAAATGTGCCATCTTAGAAAATTTATCTATAATGACAAATATACTATAATGTCCCCAATGTGCTCTAAGTAAACCTAATGTGAAATCTATGGATAGGTCTTCCTATGGTCTAGAAGGAATAGGTAATGATGTGTAACGACCTGCCCTTTATTTGACAACTTTAGCTTCACGTCAAGTGTAACATTGGACCACAACTCATTCAACATCCTTCCATAAGAATGGCCAATAAAACCTTTGTTTAACTAATATTTGGATCTTTAATTGACAGAAATGTTTAGACCTCTTGAATGTAATTCAGAGATAAGAAATTCCCTCAGGGATGTTTTAAGAATACATATTTGCTTGACTTTATAAACATATCCATCTAGAATGATGAAAAAGCTATCAAACGTCAAGGGCTTAGATTCATGTTCTAAGTATATCATATAAAAATCAAGAAAAATTTTGTAAATTTCCTTCAGAGTTGTATATCTAGAATTTGAAATTCAAAGAATGAAACCATTAAAGATACTTTAGATAGAGCGTTGTTGTTTTATTTTCTATCTCATACTTATGTTTAAGCAAAAAGATAAAATCTTAAAGATATTTGGCCCATTTAGTGTGTATATGATTTAGTTTCTTGTGGGATTAATAAATTTTAATGATTGATGATCAATCTTAAGAATAATAACATATAATGCCTCCAATGCTTAAGTATTTGAATAATCACATAAAACTCTTGATCATAAGTGGAATATTTTGATTAGCTTCATTTAATTTCTTATTAAAGAAAGAAATGGGATGACTTTTTTAACTTAATATTTAATCTATTTCAATACCTGATGAATCACAAGTTACTTCGAAGACCTTATTAAAGTTAGGAAATCTTATGATAGGTGAGAAAGTCATATAATTTTTAATTCATTACATGGCTCTTTCAGCTTCTATGGTCCACTTGAATTTATCTTTCTTTAGAATGTCCATGATATGGGCTACAATAATGCTAAAGTTTCTTATAAACCTCATTTAGAAATTTTCTAATCCATGAAAACTTCTGACATCCATAAAAGATTTCAAAGTTGGCCAATCTATGATAGACTTAATTTTTTATGGGTGTTCACTAAATATATATATATATATATATATATATATATATATATATATATATATATATATATATATATATAATAATTTTGTTCTTCTAGCTACAACACTACAACACTATGTTCATGGCACTGAGGCGCTACCCTAACATTTTAGAAAGATAACTTCTGAGCTTTGCCAAAACTATGGTACAATCTTGCAGCATGAGGCACAGGTATCTTGACCGACTATTAAGAAAGATTAGTTACAAGAAACACTACTATAAATAGGAGTGTCTAGTCCACTCCTTCTTCTTCTCTCTCTCTCTCTCTCTGACCACTCCTACTCTCACTACACTCGCGCTTCTAGCGATCTTCCTTTGCTTCAAAATCCCCCATTCATTTTAGGTAAAATATTTATCATTTTATCTTTAAAAAATGTGATTAAATTATAATCCCACCATTGACCATAGATCTAGTGAGAAAAAAGAAGAAAATCAAAATTAAAGAGGATTTAAAGACCTCCGCCATTCAACTTTATTTCAGTGAAGATGAAAACCCATCCACACAATGATTTTGAAATATAGCACTACTAAGGTGAAATGCTATCAAAATTTCTAAATTTTTTTATAAAATTACATGAAAAACTCAATCTTTGACTCACAGCACCTCGATGTTAAATATTAGTGCCACAATATTGTGCTCTCAGAGTATTCTTATTATAAAGGGCAACACCACAACACCCAAGAACCAATGCTTTGGTGCCTTATCGAAATCACCCAGCGTCGCAGCGCCATAGCATCAACACCATGGAGCTATGCTTACTTGCTGCTGGAAATATGTCTTAGAATATTTTTGGATAAAATAAATAAATAAAACCCCTTAACACCTCAATGCATAAAATCCCCTAACAATCCAGATTACAATTAAATTTTACAAAAGAAGTGAATGCTATGGGGGTCTTCAATTCTTATTCTTCTTACCTTCTTTGAATCTATTTGCTCCAAGCTTTAGAAGGTCCCTCAAGTCTTTGCTTTCTAGCCACTATTCATCCTAAATCCCATAGCACTAATCCTAATCTTATTATGAAAGTTACATATTCATGAAAAAATAAGGTTTAACTACACCTGCAAAATAGACATTAGCTAAACAAACATGCAAGCCAAGCAATTATATTTCACATATTTGGACTTAGCACCCCGTAGTTAGGCTACCAAGCCCACCTGTCCTAATTAGATTATGCTTAGGGGCATACGCAACATAAGCAAGCAAGAATATTTATATTCATTTATTATATTAGCCCCTTTAGCACAATCCCCTGCATAAGACATCATTAAGCTACTAATGACCTAGCATCCATTATATGCACAAACAATCATAACATCCAGTCGAAAACTAATCATAAAATAAAACACATCACCATAACATACACCTGCCTAACTTAATACTAGAGTCAGTGACTTAGCATTCTAATGTATGTGCTAAGGTTTAGTGATATAACTTGGTTAAGTTTTGAAAGCATGGTTGTCTAAAGTTTTATAATTATTTAAATTGACCGTTAGGGATGGTTTTACTTCAAGTTTTTAGTAGATTGATTGATTTTTAACTTGCATGTTCTCATTTTATTCATTACTTACTTAGCATCCAACTATTATAAAGGGAAGAAATAGGCTTAACCCCCTTCATGAAAGGCATCTTATTCAAACATGAAAGGCTTCTTAGGATCAATGAAATTAAGTCATCATATATATGAGTAATATTCCACTATATATATATATATATATATATATGTTCTATATATATATATCTATATATATATATATATATATATATATATATATATATATATATATATATATATATATACAATATAATCATATTTTTGCACACTCAGTGAATGTTAATGCATGAATTTGATAGAAAAGAAAGATTTCATCTCATAGCTAAGCATATGCAAACATGTATTAGGAATTTAACTAAGTTCTTGCAATTGTTAAATTGGGAAATGAGATTATCAAAGAACTCCTTGGGGCTACTTAAGGCCTTGTATTTTTAGGATGTCCATACTGTATTCTTCCTAATGCAAATACAGTAAACATAAGCATAGAAACAAAATCATGCAAATGTTATATAAAATCTTTTATTTATGTAAAATCTAATGGCATAAAGAGAAAAGTTTTATCTTATATTCTAGTACATGGATACACATAAATGAAATTAAGCAAGTACGTGCCGTTATTAAACTAGGGAAGTGAGATTATCTAAGACCTCCTTGAGGCTACTTAAAGCCATGTGTTCTTGGGCTGTTCAAACTATATACTTGCTAATTCAAATATATGTAAACATACATAAAACATAAATATAAAATAATTTATTATTATCTTTAAGTTACAACTAAGTAGAACCTTCATTAAGTACTTATAACAAACACTAATTTAAATCTCATACTATATGATTCATCATTAATTTATAATTTCAAAATTATTTAAGATTTATTAGTGATAATATCCACACCATATATTAACATTTATCCAACTCATAAAATTTGAATGCAATCATATTCTATTAATTTTCTTTTTGAAAAGATGAACACATGAAATAAATGACATGCACATTTATGATAATTGAAAGAAAGTAATTAAATGTCACCACATAACATACTCAATTTCATTGAATCTTAAGGACAATCATGCCAAATAAACATTCATTAACACTAACCAAAAAGTTTATAATATTTAATTTTATTGTTTAAGATATTAAAACTTAAAGAGGAGACATGATACTTAGGATTCACCCCATCCCATGTTGGTTATTTAACATATTTAAGAAATGAAATTAAATATGTTTTATGAGTTGATTAGATTTAATCCATTAATCACATCAATTTAATTACCCTTTTTAAATTTCTTTAATTTAATTAACCACTTGTTCATGAGCCTTCAATGATATGCTTTGGAAAAATAAAATCAACAATGCACCTAAAGGAGTCTAATGCAATTAGCCTCATGCTTAGAGTTAATTAAATTAAAAGAGAAAAATATTTAAGTTGAATACTCTTATGATTTTCCCACACCAATAGAATAATCATAATTTCTTTAATGACTTTATGTTGTTAAACATGTAAAGCAATCAATGGGTTGCACTTGAGTTATCTAAATCAATTCCAATTTGTATTTTATCCTTGATTTTTCTTAATTATTTCTTAATTATTAAACACATTAATTAAACTTTCTTTAGGAAGTACACTTGGGAAAATAATTAAGAAAGGGATCCTAATTATTTCTTCATCATACCCACTTTTTAAAATGATTAATTAAAACCAATTGTTTAATTTTTATTGTTCATTAATTTTAATAATTATTTAAATAATTAAAGTGGGTAATTAAGGTTAAAATTATATATTCTTCAAACCACATGATAAATAACTCCAAGAAAGTAATGGGAGGTAGATGACATCCCATAGAATCTTCCCATCAAATTTAGAATTAATTAACCAAGTAATTTGGCCTTAGTTAAAATAATTAACCTAAGCTTCAAATCTTAATTAAGCATTATTCATTAGGTGTTAATTATAGATTTTATTTTTGTTAAAATTCTCATATGTCTAAGATTTCTAAAATGGGTTTATTTGTATTTTTTATATTTTTCTATAATTAGTAATGATTATTTAAACTTTTAGCTATTTAATTACATTTTTTAAAACCTTAATTAATCCCTTTAACCCATCAGTGCCATGCGGACGTTGATGTGGAAACACTTTCCACATGGCGCCATGATATTGGCTACTTAAATTATCCCACACAGTAGCTGACTCAATAGTGGCAGACATGGTTTCATCTCAGTTGTCCAATCTCAGATCAGTCGGTCAAGATTAATCCCATAATTTCAAAGGGATGAAATTGAGATTTGTAATGTGATTAATCACGGACATCCATTCTAATCATGCTGAATAAATGACCAGTGATTTGTCATCCCATGAGCGCCGGAAGATGGACACCATCTACCTTCCACCACTTTATCCGAGCTTGTTGGAGCTCGTTTGACAATAGAATCAACTGTAAAATGATCAGGGAATAAATCTAAGGAGATCCTACGATGGAGATCACATGAAAACATGATTCAATTCAAAAAAGACAAACACCTTATGGCCAAGACAACGATTGCCAGATTTTTACCTCACTAGAGCTATAGACTAGTGGTCCAACAACTAAGATAGCTTTATCTTGAAGAGATGAAGCCTTGTTGAGAAGATATCAAGCTACTTCCTCACCATCGATCTGTGGACCAAATTCCACCATAAAGCTCACCGGAATGGTCTAGGGACATCTTCCAGTGGTCAAATCACTTGAGAGATGATTCATTTGATTTAGTGGAGTGAGGTGAAGGTATGAGAAGAGTTAATTTGAGTTTGGTGTAGGTTTGGGGAGTTTGAATGGATGGAGCTCTCAGGTCCAATCAAGAGCTGGTCTTGCCGGCGGTAGGGTGCACGAGAAGCTCGGGAGAGAGTGTGGGACTGTGCGGAATGCTATGAAGAAGCTCTGTGGTGAGTTTTAATGAATGGGGATGAGTATACTCTCCTTCTAGTTAAACCAAGGGTTGGGATTGATTCAGCCTTTGGCAGCCATCCGACCTGAATAGGTGTTTGGAGGTGGCAGAGGATGTTGAGGTGGATGAGTGTGAGTAATTGAGGGTAGTGGGTTTCCATGAGGTGTACACTCCTCCTTAGGTGGACTAATGGTTGCCCATGGGTGAATTCACCCTCTCTTGGCCAAAAGTTGAATCCAATAGCCTTGGGTTAAGTTGGGTCGAAGGTCTTTTGTCCAAGAAAGGCCAAAGGTGGCTGCCAAGGGGTACGGAGTTGGAAAAACCTTCAAAATGGAGATTTTGTCCCATTTTGAGGGCTTGGCTCAATGGGCTTGACCCAAACTAGGTTCACCATGGGTTGGTCCCACTTGGGCAGGCCCATGGTGACCTAAGATGAGTCATGCCAAGTTTGGTTGGGTTTGGGCTTAGTTTTGTTGGGTTTAGCTCAATTTGACCCATGTAAGTCAAATGGGTCAAGTTGGGCTAAATTGACTGCTTTGACCAAATTGGGTCAAAGTGAGGGTTTGGGTAAGTCTAATTGGTCATTTGGGATGAGTAAGCATAATTTTTTGGTTTAGTTTAATTTGAGTTAGATTTAGATTTGGTTCATATGGATCTATTTAGATTAAATGGGCATGTTGACCAAATTGACCAAATTGGCCAAATTGGCTTGAGTATGGGTTAGGTTTATGTTCAATTGATCATTGGTGATTGATTAAAAGAGTTGATTTAAATTGGTTTGATTACATAATGATTTGATTCAATATGACCTTTTAGGTCAAATTGGGCTAAGTATGTCAATTTGGTTTGGTTGACTCAATTGGGTCCAATTGAGGGTTAGATCATGTTCAATATTCAGTTAATGACTAATTGAAAGCATTTGTTCCAATCAATTTGGTCTAGGATTTAATTTGGTTTAATTTGACCATTTAAGTCAAATTGGGTCAACTTAGGCCAAAGGACCAAATTGGCTTTATTAGGTTCAATTGATTATAGTGGAATGTTTAATAGTGACCTACAATCATCAATGAGGAGATTGGATTGCTTGGTTTTATATTTGATTTGGAGTTTAGCTTAATTAGCTCTTTTATGTCACTTTGGGTCAAGTGGCTTGGTCAAGTCAACTTGGACCAATTGGAGTTATGGATGGTTAGGATGTATTTAATAATGAATTTGAATTTGGTTGGGGGCTTTAATTACGATTGATTTGGATTTGATTGGGTTTTGGCTCATTTGAATCTTTTGGGTTAAATGGGCTAACTTGGGTTGATCAAATTCACTTGATTCAATTAGATTTAGTATAATATGTCTAATGGATGATGATGATTACTGCCCAGTCATTACTAATCATCTGGAATCAGACATGTTCTTCTTAAACCACATCAACTCATATGATGAGGTGTGTTTAGAAACTTTAGATAATCCAGATGATCTCCAAGTTAAAGATGCACCCTAAAATTTGAAGAAGAAATCAAATTAACTATCGATAAACTCAAAGAATTCAACTTGGGGACTGAAGACAATCCATGCCCAACATATGTCAGCTCCTTATTGAATGAATCTAAAACCAATGACTTAGTTAGGCTACTCAATGAGTTTAAGGACTACTTTACATGAGTTATAAAGAAATGCTTGGATTAGCTCCTGAAGTAGCGGTTCATAATCTAGCGATACAACCTGATGCTAACCCCATCAAGCAAGCTCCTAGACGTATGTGATTAGATATTGAACATAGGTACTTTTCGAAGTCAAAAAATTGATTGATGCTGATTTCATTTAGGAGAAAAAAATACCCCACCTAGTTAGCTAGTGTCATTCCAGTTAAGAAGAAAAATGGTCAAATCTACATATATGTCAACTTTAGGGATCTTATGCATGTACAAAAGATGAATTTTCAATACCTATACCAGAATTGATGGTGGACATCTCTCATCTCATGTAGTATTTTCTTTCATGGATGGTTCCTCTAAATATAATTAAATAAATATGGCATCTAAAGATGAAAGGAATACTACTTTTAGAACCTCGATCAAAATTTATTATTATAAGGTCATGCTTTTCGACCTTAAAAATGCTGGGGCCACATACCAGGGCCTTGACTCAAATTTTAGATGAATTCATTCACCACCAAGTTTAATGTTACGTCGATGATCTCGTGGTCAAAAGTAAAATAAAGGAAGACCATCTCTTCGACTTGAGAGTAATTTTAGCGATTAAGATAATATAATCTTAAAATAAATTCTTTGAAGTGCACATTTGGAGTAACTTTAGGGAAGTTCCTTGGGTTCGTTGTCCGACACTACGGGATTGATACTGGCCTAGAGAAGATTAACACGATATTGGAAATACCTACCCCTAAAAGCCTAACCCGACTCAGATTATTCTAAGGGAGGTTGGTGTATCTAAGATGCTTTATATCCAACCTATCAAGCAGATGTCAGCCATTCTCTACACTAGTCAAGAAGGATGCCAAGTTTAAGTGAATGATAAGTGCCAACATGCATTTGAGAGCATCAAGCAATATCTTATGATGCCCCTGCTATCTTCTAAACCTCTTATTCTCTCATCGCATTAGATGACTCCTTTTACTTTGTTGGCTCAAGCCAATGACATGGGGAAAGAAAATGCACTTTACTATCTTACCTATCTTCTAATACCAACTGAAGCGAACTATCCACCCATTGAGAAGCATTACCTAACTTTAATCTTCGCAACCTAGAAGCTATGGCATTATATGATCTCTCACAAAGTGAACTTAATTTCTAGAGTCAACCCACTACAATATCTCATGACACAACCGATGCTATCCAGACGGTTGTCGCAATGGTCCATGATTCTATCACAGCCAACATCATCTCATACCCCTCCATGCGATGAAAGGAGAAGCACTCGTAGATTTCATAGCGACATCCACTTTCTACAAATTCCCCGCTTAGTGACGATCTCCTTGATGAACAAATCATGAACTTATGGGATGCAAACATCTGCCATTGGGAGATGTACTTTGATGGTGCGGCTTCCTATTAAAGAGGAGAAGGACCATAATCCACTCTCCCAAGCAAAGAAGGGGTAAGGATAATCCTCCTCACACTATACCATAATATGATGAGATTTTAATATCATCTATCCAAGCTTTGCACCAATAAAGAAGCTGAATATGAGGCTCTAATCACCAATCTGGACCTATCCTCTCACTAGGCATTCAAAATGTCAACATCTTTGGTGACTCATAGCTAGTTGTTAACCAAATTGCTAGGTCCTATAAGGTCATAATGTCCAAACTCCATCACTACCATAAGCACACCATGAAGTTACTTACCAAAGGTCACACTCTATAATAAGATTCCTCAAGGAGAAAATTCCATAGCTGATGCCTAGCCAAGCACACCAAAGAATTGGCATATCTTGAGGATGAGTTTATATCGATAGAGGTTCACAATAGACAAGTCCCACCTCTTATTGATGTTGAACTCATCAATAAACACACTCTTAAAGATGAGGTTATTATTGCCAAAAAGGATGAAGAGTTAGATTGGAGGCAACCCATCATTGATTATCTAAACAAAGACAAACTACCTCAAGAGAAATCTTATGCACATCAAGTAAAGTAGTGGCCATTCTCCTATGCTTTCATGGATGATGTCTTATATCAATGGTACTTCAATCACATGTGGTTACTCTGTTTAGACAAACACGAAGCCCATAAGATCATGACTGAGGTCCACTTAGGATTATGCAGAGCTCAACAATCTGGTCCCAAAATAAAAGCCAAAATTAAGAGACTTGGATATTACTAGCCAATAATGATCACATATTGCATGGATATAGTGAAGCATTGTCACCAATGGAAAGTACATGGAGTGGTTCTATATCAACCGCCCAACATCCTACAACCAACTTTAGCTTCGTGATTGTTTTAGTGTTGGGGCATCGACATAGTGGGTTTGATAAATCGCCCCTTATCTAAAGATCATTAGTTCATTCTAGTAGCTGTAGACTATTTCATCAAGTGGGTAAAGGTGATTTTGCTTAGAGAAGTCAAAGCTCGGCATGTGCTCCAATTCTTTTGGAATGATATCGTATCATTTGAGGTATCCGACCAAATCATATCCAATAATGGTACCACTTTCAAGAGCACCTAGATCAACAACTTTGCTTGTAGACACAACATAGACTAGAAGTATTCTACCATCTTCTAACCACGGAACAGTTTGGAAGGCTTCAACAAAACTCTCATCCAAATACTCGAGAAGACACTCAATGATAACAACCGATAATGGCATGAGCAATTAGTTAAAGCTTTATGGGCTTACCATACTAGCTACATGACTCTAAGACAATCTACTCCATTCTCCCTAGTGTATGGGTCCAAAGCCATCCTACCATTAGAAGTTTAGCTCCCATCCCTACGGATAGCTGTGGGTGGTAAAATCACAATTAAATAGAATGTTAAACTATGATTAGAGGAACTTGATGATTTGGAAGAAAGATGCTTATGAGCCTAACCTCAAAATGATTCAAACTCATAATAAGTTTGTCCACCCTAGAGTTTTTTGAGTTGGAGAGCTTATTTTAGTTCTAAGGAGACCAATTGTAACTCGTCGCAAGATGGGGGAAAGTTTGAACCTACTTGGGAAGGCCCTTTTGTTATAGAAAAAGCCTACCAGTGGATCTTATCAACTCACAAATCACAAAGGAGAACACTTGATGCTCCCAATCAACGGGCTTTATCTAAAGAAATATTATGCATAAACAATATCAAATTAATATTTCATTAATAAAAATTTCATTTTGATCAAAATTTTCTTCAAGTTAAAAATGTTTCCAATTACCAAACTCTTGATGTGTTTAGGATAGGTGTAATAGAACCCGAGCGGCATCCTATGCCATTTTAGCATAGCACAAACACAAAATTTCACACAAATAATGACAAATCTAACATAAATCCAATCACCTCAGGCAACTTTGAGTCAACATAAGACCCCTAGTGGCCCTCACTCAGTATCTACTCTAGGTCGAGCTCGATTAACTACTCAGCTAGTGTCTCTCCCTAGTGGTCAATTTTGCTTGGAGGATGTGAGACCCCATGCTTTCTCCCTAGCTCAATTGCTGCAAACTATGGGCACCTTATTAGTTCAGTATGACTTATTGCATGACCAATAAGCTACCTTAATGATTGGCTTTGCTTGAGAAGATGTGAGTCCCCTAGCTTTATTCTTAAATTAGCCATCATGCACTAACTGGGTTCGAATCAATATATCTAAGGATTAGGGTAAGACCCTAATGGATCCTCTTCCTCTTAACTACTTTAAGCTTGGGTGCAGTCTTTCGTTGTGACAGTCCACTTGGTAGTCGCCCTATGTCGGATAGTAGTTGTCTAGCACATGACAGATTATCTCGATAGTTCAACTTAAGAGGATGTGAGTCCTGATGCTTTCCTCCAAGATTGATCATCGCAAACAAACGGGCACTTAGGTTGGATGGTGTTCACTTTGCTGACAGCAACCCACCCAGGATAGCACCACTCAAGTAGATATGAGTCCCCGCACTTTCTCCCTAAGCCAGCCACCGTATACCTATTGGCTTTATATTTTAGTGATTAGGGTAAGACCCCCAGTGGCACCTTCCCTGTGGGCATTCTATTTGGATTACATCTTCATGACCCCATCTAGACATGATCGAGGTTACTCCCGGATTGGACAACTCCCCTTTCCTAGTAGCCACCCCTGTGGTTGGAAGCATTATACCATAGATGTACTATTACTTAGGCCAGTAAGTTTGAGGTAGGCCAAAGCCCCCATGGCTGCATCTTAGTGTGACCCATTGCAAACCAACAGGGTCCACACTAAACTAAATAAACAACCTAACAAACAAGAAAAAATAAAATAAAATCGCTTGTGAATTAGGATAAAACCCTCATAAGCACCTCTTCCCAAGAAGGCATCCTATATTCTTGGGCAGTGTCTGCAAAACTCTCTATAGGAATCACCTTGACTACTTCAAGCTGAGGTAAGCTCCCAAGTGACATTCACGTAGTAGTCGCCCTAGGTCAAATATGACTTATTGTACAGTCAATAAGTCACCCAATGGCTGATTCTACTTTGAAGATGTGAGTCCTCGGGCTTTCTTTCTAGTGCAGCCATTGCAAACTGATGGGCAACCATAGGTTGGATAGTCTCTACTATATGGTCAATAGACTACCCCTTCGGGCTGGTAAATGTAAGGTAGGTCAACTTCCAACAAATCTCTTTTGCCTTTAACAAGGCCCCCTCCCCCACATACACACACACACACACACACACACTCATGCCCTTTGTATAAACCAATAATCTAATCAAATTCATGTGCAATCCTCAACGGACCCATTTTCATGTTCTTGGTAAGAAACCAATTCTCAACAAATCAAACTAAATCTACTAAACTCTCTCATGCCCTTGGCATGAAATGAATCAAATTTCACTATGACTGTAATTCCATTCAGCTCTCTAGTTAGTATGGATAGTCTTCGTTATTGCTTCTGACTTTCCATGATGTTGTTGATTGTCTCAGTCAATGCCAATACGTGTGGTGTGTCTTGCCAATTACACCACACCTATTGGGATCCTTTTATTGACCTCACTTTTGGAGTGAGGATTCACCCTCCTCATCCTAGGCTTAGGAACCTTCTGGACACTTGGATATTCCTTAGTGATAAGATACTTCTAGTGACTAAGGGAATACTAAATCCAAGATTAGAGACTTAGGAGGCATATCCTGTGACTAAGATATGCCTTAGGATGAATAAGTTCTACTTATCCTATGGCCTAAACCAAGATTCATGCTTTTTCACTCATCCAAACCTAGGCTCATATGAATGAGACATGGCCAACCTAAAGCTTACTCAATTAACCTCATTTGATTTGTTTTCTAATCCAAACTCCAAGACAAATTAACTTAAGCCTTAACCTAAGTTAACCCCATCAATATCTTATGATCCAACCCAAAACTCATTCAAACAAACTAAATCCAATTTAATTTTCTCAATCACTTTAATCATTCAATAGATCATTTCAAACTCCTCCAATACTTACAATCAAACTAATCAAATCAAATGAATTTGATCAACTTAGGTTAGCTCATTTGACTCAAAAATTCAAATAAGATAAAATCCAATCAAGCCCAAATCAATTGTAATCAAGATCACCAATCAATTATAAATCCATCATTAAAACCCCTCAACACTTAAGTGACACCAATTCAACCCAATTTAACTCAATCAATCCAATTGATTCACTTGACCCAATATGACCAAAATGACTAATCTGCTTTAAACTTCAATCTAACCAAAATTGGATTGAATCAACTCATCCAATCCATTCCATAATAATTATTGATCATCTTTGATCATCCAATTGCAATCAATTAGGCCAAATCAAATAAAGTTGACCATTTAACCCAAATTCACCTAGATTGGCCTAAAGAATTAAATTGGACCAAATCATGTTCTAAGCCAAATTAATTGCAATCAATGACTCCCATCAACAACAAATTGAGTGTTGAACATGGCTCAACCACCAATTGAACCTAACCAAGTTAATTTGGTCTCTTGACCTAAGTTGACCCAATTTGACCTAAGAGCTAAATGAGTCAAATCAAGTTTTAAGCCAAATTAGTTGAAACCAATGCTTCTAACCAATCATAAATTGATCATTGAACATGATCTAACCTTCAATTGGACCCAATTGAGTCAACCTAACCCAATTGAACTACTTAGTTCAATTTGACCTAAAGGTCAACTTGAACTAAATCATTTCCTAATCCAAATCAATTCAAACCAACACTTGCAATCATTCCCAAATGATTAATTGAACCTTGACCAAATTGGTCAACTTAGCCCATTTGGCTTAAATGAACCCAAATGAATCAAATCCACTTAAAATTGAATCAAACAAATTACACCAATGCATTCCAAATGACCAAATTAAACTCACCCAAATCTTGGTTTGACCCAATTTGACCAATTGGTCAACTTAACCCAATTAACCCAAATTGACCCATATGTGTCAAATTAAGCTAAACCCAAATAAACTAAGTCCAAACCCAACCAAACTTGACATGACTCATCCTTGGGTCACCATGGACCTGCCCAAGTGGACCCAACCCATGGTGAACAATTTAGATCAAATCTCTTAAACCATGCCACCCAAAAGGGACAAAATCTCCATTTGGATGGGTTCTCCCACTCCCCATGCCTTGGCAGCCACCTTTGGCCCTTCTTGGACAATTAGACCACTAACCTAACCTAACCTAAGCTTATTGGGTTTAGATTTTATCCATGAGGAGTGAGTTCATCCATGGCACACCATTGGTCCACTTAAGGGAGCTTGTACACCCCATGCCAGCCCATGCCATCCCCTCAACCTCTCACCCTCTATCACCTCAGCAATCCCATGCCACCTTTGGCCACCTACCCCAGCCGGCTGCCAAAGGCTGAACCAATCTCAGCCCTCAATTTGGATGGGGAGGAGAGTATACTCCTACCCAAGGATTTAAACATCATAGAGAACTTTCTTAGAGTATTCTGTGCAGTCCAAGCCTCCTCACTAAGCTCTTTGTGCACCCTATCACTAACGAGATCAACCATCGAGTGAAACCAATAGCCCCATCCATCCAACCTCACCAAAACTACACCAAACTCAAATTAATTCTTCCCACACCTTCACCACACTCCAGCGAGCTGAAATGAATTTTTTACTGAGCGATTTGATCACCAAAAGGTGGCCCTAAACCAACTTTGGTGAGGTTCATGGCGGTGTTTGGTCCATAGAGTGAACAATGAGGAGGCAACTCGTGATCTTCTCAATAGGGCGTCATCTCTTCAAGATGAAGCTACCTTAGTCGACACACTATAGGCATTTAGCTCTAGCGAGGTAAAAATTTAGAAACTATAGATTTTACCTTTAGGTGTTGGACTTTTGTGAAATGAAATGAGATTTTTCATGCATTTAGATCTTCTCCATGAACATTTTAGAGTCAATTTCACAGTTGAACGAGCTTTGGTAAGCTCGAATCGAGCAACAAAAAAGGATGATGTCCATCTTCTTACACTGGGGGGATGACGGATCATCAACCGTTCATTCTGCCTGATTAAAATGGATAGACATGATTTAATCCACTAGATTTTTTTGATTTTATCCTTTCAAAACCATGGGATTAATCTTGGTCATCCAATTTGAGTCGGCTAGGACAAAACTACACGTTGCCGCTGAGTCAACTGCCGCGTGACATTTTAGTTAGCCAATCTTGTGGTGCCACATGGAAAGTGCTGCCATGTCAACATCCACACTGATAGTTTAAATGGTTAATTAGGCTTTAAAAATGTAATTAAATAGCCAAAACTTTGAAAATCAAAAATAATTTAAAAAAAATCTAAATAATACAAATAAACCCATTTTGGAAAAGTTATACAAAGGAGAATTTAATAAAAATAAAATCCCTATTGTTTAATCAGTGAATAATGCTTAAGGTTTGAAGCTTAAGTTTATTACCTTATGTTGACCTCACATTTGGAGTGAGGAATGACCTTCTTCATCTTAAGCTTAGGAACCTTCTAGACCTTGGATGTTTTTAGTGATAAGACACTTCTAGTGACTAAAGAACACTAAACCCAAGCATAGAGACTTAGGAAGGCATACCTTAAGCTTAGGATACGCCTTAGGATGGATAGATCTTACCTATTCTATAGCCTAAACCAACCCATGCTTGTCCACTCATCCAAAACCAACCTCAAGCCAACACAATCAACTTCAATTGAATTTTGTTTCTCATCCAAGCTCAAGCCAAATTGACTTAGTCCCTAACTTAAGTTCATTCCACAATGATCCCATGATCCAACTCAAAGCTCATTCAAATAAACTAAATCCAATTGATTTAATAAAAGCACTCCAACCATTCAATAGACCATTTCAAACCCTTCCAACACTTATAATCAAACCAATCAAATCAAATGAATTCCATCAACCCAAGTTAGCCCACTTGACCCAAAAGGTTCTGAATGAGCCAAAATACAATCAAACCCAAATCAATTTCAATCAAAGCCACCATTAACCCTAAATCCATCATTAAATTTTTCTTAATACCCAATTCAATCCAATTCAACTCAATCAACCCTAATTGGTCCACTTGACCCAAAGTGGCATAAATGATAAAATTAACTCAAACTTTAATTCAACCCAAATTGGATTGAATCAACCCATCAAATCCCTTCCATAATGATTGTTGATCATCTTGAATATCCCAATTACAATCAATAGAATCAAACCAAACCAATTGGACCAATTAACCCAAGTTGACCTAATTTGACCTAAAGGGGCAAATTAGGATAAATCTCATTCCAACTCTAATTTATTAAAATTAATGTCTTTAATCATAAATTGATTATTGAACATGATCCAACCTTCAATTGAACCTAATTTGGTCAACCAAACCCAATTGACCCACTTAGCCCAATTGACATAAAAGGTATAATTGAACCAAATCCCTCCCAAATCAAAATTAGTTCAAACCGACACCTACAATCACCTCAAATGATCAATTGAACCTATACCAATCTCCACCCAAGGTAATTTGGCCAATTTGACCAAATTGGTCAACATAGTCCATTTGGCCTAAATGAACCCATATTAACCAAAATCAAATCCACATCAAATTAAATCAAATCAATTAAACCAATAAATTCTAAATGATCAATCAAACATACCCAAGTCTTTGGTTTGACCTAATTTGACCAATTGATCAACCTAACCCAATTGAACTAAATTTGACCCATATGGGTCAAATTAAACCAAACCATACCAAACTAAGTCCAAACCCAACCAAACTTGGCATGACTCATCCTTGGGTCATGGATCTGTTGAAGTGGACCTAACCCATGGTGAACCTGATTTAGGTCAAAACCCTTGAACCAAGCCACCCAAATGGGACAAAATGCCCATTTGGGTGGGTTCTCCCACTCCCCATGCCTTGGTAGCCACCTTTAGCCCTTCTTGGACATGTGGACCACTAACCCAACCTAAGCTTGTTGGGTTCAACCTTTGGACATGAGAGGGTGAGTTCACCCATGGCATGCCATTGGTTCACTTGGAGGAGGAGGTACACCCCATGCCATCCCATGCCACTACCTCAGCCTCTCAAGCACCTCCATCTCAGTAGTCCACTACCACCTTCGGCCACCTACCACGGTCACCAAATGCTGAGCCAATCTCAACCCTTGGTTCACTTGAGGAGGAGAGTACACTTTTACCCATCCATTCAAACTTCACAGAAAACATCCTCAAAGTGTTTCAAGCACTCCTAGACTCTTCCCCAAATCCCTAGTGCACCCCATCATCGGTAAAACTAACCACTGAACAAAATTGAGGGCCCGTCCAACCTCACCAAATCCAAATTAACTCTTCTCACACCTTCCCCTCACCCCAACGAGTCAAAACAATCAATCTTTGATTGATTTAATTAATGGAAGGCACACCAAGATCAACTCCAATGAGTTTTATGGTGGCGCTTGGTCCACAAAGGAATCAGTGAGGAGGCAACTTAAGATCTTCTCAATAGGCCTTTGTCTCTTCAAGATGAAGCTACCTCAATATATAGGTCCTTAGCTCCAATGAGATAAAAATCTAGCAAACCATAGATTTTCCCTTAGGTGTTGGTCTTTTGTTAAGTGATTTGTAATTCTACATGATTTTTATCGTAGAATCCCCTTAGTTCTCTTCCCTACACATTTTCGAGTCGATCTCACCATCACAAGCTCTGGTGAACTCGGATCAAGTGGCAGAAGGTGGATGGTGTCCATTTTGTGGTGCTCGAGAGATGATGAATCATCAGTTGTACATTTCATGTGATTAGAATGGATGGTTGTGCTTTAATCCATTAGATTATTTGATTTAATTCTTAAGAAAGCACAAGGTTAATCTCAACCATCCAATCCAAAATCAGACGGTGGAGATGAAACCACACGTCCGTCTCCATTGAGTCAGATGTCGTGTCGAACATTTTAAATAACTTATCTCATGGCACCACACAGAAAGCACTGTCATGTCAACTTCCATGTGGCGCCGACGGTTTAGGGGGTTAATTAAGCATTAAATATATGATTACATAGATAGAACATCAAAAATTCATAACTAATTATAAAAAATTTAAAAAAATACAAATAATCTTATTTTGGAAGGTTAAATAGAGAAGAAGTTAATAAAAATAAAATTCCTAATATTTGGTTAATGAATAGTGCTTAATTAAAGTTTAAAGTTTTAATTAATTAATTAAAACTTAATTACTTGGGCAATTGATCCCAAATTTGGTTGGTTAATGCTATGGGATGTCCTTTGCCTCCCATAATTTTTTTTATTTATTGGTTATGTAATTCAGAGAATTTGAAATTTCAATCCTAATTACCCTCCTTAATCAATTTTATGTTTATTAAAATTGCTAAATTGTAAAAAGCTAAATGATTAATTATGATTAATCATTGTTAATAGTGGGAATGATGAGGGAAAATAATTAGGACCTCTTTCCTAGTTATTTTCCTAAGTACATTTCCATATGAGGGTTGACTAATATATATGTGAATTAAAGGTTAATTAAGTAAATTAATGGTAAAATCAAATCAAATTAAAATGATGTTGGTCTAGAAGATAATTCAAATTCAACCTCATGGGTTCCCCTTTATATGTTTAATAATATAAATTCATTAAGAAGTTATGATTAACCCATGGGTGTGGGAAAACCATAAGAGTACTTAATTTAGATTCTTCCTTAATCTAATTAACCCTTAAGCATGAGTTTAATTGCATTATGTTCCTTTAAGAGCATTGCAATGTTTAATTTTTTCATAAGCATATCATTGGAGGCTCATGAGTAAATAGTTAATTAAATTAAAGAGGTTGAGGAAAGGATAATTAAATTAATTGCTTAATAATTTGAACTTAATCAATCCATAAAAAATACTTAATTGTTCCTCTTTAAACACATTAAGTGACTAATGTGGAATGGGGCAAACACTAAGTGTATTTTCTCCTCTTTATGTTTTAATAATTCAAACCCAAGAATCAAACTTCATAACAACTTTGGTTAATCTTAATATTTATTTGACTTGATTGTCCTTAGGAATCAATATGATTAGATGTATTATGTGTGATGTTTGGTTGTTCCCTTTCAATCATTATAGTTTTGTGTTCCATTTGTATCACACATTCATGTTTTCAAACAAAAAAATCAAATGAATATGGTTATAAATGTATAAGTTGTGTGTGTTGAATTAATTCTATTATATGGCTGTGGTGAATTATTTTGATTCTTCATCAAATCTTCCGAAAGAAAAGAAATAAATGAAGAACCAAAAATATTCAAACACTTCTTGTGTTGGACACCACATAGATTCACAAATATTCTTATTAAGGTGATCGAATATGACATCGAGGAATGATGTACTATCTTGAGAGACAGAAGTCATCATTCTTAGAAATGACCTAATCACCTTAATAAGGACTCATGGACTATGGGTCTTCGGATGTACCATAGATTCTTCCCCTACTTTATGTAAAAAAGTAAAGCAGGGTTTATTTTAAACTGGGTTCATTAAGTTTCCTATGGAAGCAAGCCCACATAGTTAATTACATCCTAAGAAATATGATTCCTTAGGAATACTCTCGATTAAGGTAAGTGATCATTGTCTCCAAAGATTTCAAAGATAGGACTATAAATTAATTATTTTATTTTTAGAAGATCAAGTAGGATTGATCAAGAGGAGGGAGTTATTATTAAAACCAAAGGAAGATAAGTATATTATGAATATGATACTAGGAAGCCTAGTAAGTATCCCAAATTATCCTATGGTTGAGCTTTATATTTTTGAAATTGAAGTAATTTATTTGTTTGAGTTGAATTTTTATTAGAAATCTAGGGCTTACAATTTCATGACACAAGATCATGGAAATGCCTAAGAGGTGAGGATTTATGCTCGTAGCCCATAAAAGGAAGTAGCAACCTCTGAACCTAAATCTAGGGAGCTTTAGCAAGGGTCAAAACACAACCTAAATATAAGGCAAAAATGGGTGTTTGGTTTACCTCCATAATAGAGGATAAACCACTTAACTATTAGACTTACAACTGCTTGAGGGTGGCCGCCAACTAACTTCTATGATTTTAAATACATGTAGGAAAGTCATATGCTTTTGCAAGATAGCTAAGCTGTTATTTATTTAGAAAGAGACTAAGTCCTTAAACACACTCTAAGAGACTAAATCATGTAGGGCATGATTAATGATTTAAATCTAATGCAAATTTTTGTTATATTTTTATTTTCATTTTTGGACAATTCATTTGACACAGGCTATGGGATTCATATGCCTAACGCATGACAAATTGGATTATGGGCTAAAATAAGAAAGAAAGAAGGTGTGTTTCCACCACTCTCAAAGGTCAAGTCGAGTTCTCTAGCAAAGGTGGAAGCCCTCCATAATAAGTAAATAAGATGCTTTTTATGCATGATGTGAAAACATACAACATCCAACTAAGGGTTGCTAAATCTTTTATCTTGATTTACAACCTAGGCTTTAGGTGAGGTTATGAGTTGTTTAATTTTTATTTTTGAGTTGATTAGTTGGATGGAAAATTTATTTTTCCCTAAGAGCCTAATTGTATCCAGGCCATACATCAAAGCAAGGAAGAAACTAAGAAAAGATGCCATCTTAATTCATAAGCTAAACAAACATCAAATAATTTATAAAGCTAGCCCAAAAGAATAAGAGGAATTTTATGGTTGGGCTCCACCACACAAACTCAAAAATAAATTGGGTAGCGGAGCTCTACCCTTATACAACCCAGATTACAAATGAATTAATTACAATCAAGAAGGAATTCATGTTATGGGGGTCTTCATTCTTCATTTCTTCATTCTTCCTTCTTCTTTCTTCTTTCTTCTTTCTACTTTTGATTGGTTGGAATATGGTTGCTCCAAAGGCTTCACATGATACATAATACATAGTCTTATGACCAATGTTCATCCTAATCCCCCATAACAATCATTCCAAATCCTAATTGCAAAATTACATGAAAATGGGAAAAAGTAAATCTAACTAAAACCTGCAAAATAGAGATTAGCTAAATAAACCACATGATCCCAAGCATGTATATGAATAAATTGGACTTAGCACCCTGGGTAACCAAGTCCACCTAGCCTATTTTGGATTATGCTTAGGGGTATAAACAGCACCCAAAAGCATTTATATTTTATTATTATTGCTCCCCAGTCCCTGGAAGATAATGATTAGACTAAGATCATTCTATCATTCAATCTATGCACATACACCCTAACATCCATACTAAAATATCACATCATAAAATAAAATCAAGCATCAAACCATGCACCGTCCTAACATAAGACCATATATGGTGAGTTAGCCTAATGTGTGTGCCATTTAAGGCTTGTGTGGTATGTCTTAGCTAGGATTCAAGATTATAGTTTTCTAAGTATGAAGGGTTCAACTTAGAGGGTGGTTTCATTTAAGTAATTTAGTTAATTTGGTTATACACTTAATTACTAAGTGTTGTAAAGAGAGGAAAAGAGAAGAGAACTTCTCTTTCCTCTTTACATTAAGTAATTTCTAAAGTAGATTCATTAATGATTTTTATTTTAGTGAATGTTTTATTATGTATTTTAATTAATCCTAAGTTTAGATTTTCTCTAAGCAAAACCTATTCAAAGAGAAAGACATTCTAAGATTAAGTATAGTGAATTACTATCACAAAACACACAACACTTTATTTCTTTCTAACATGTATAACATGCACATGGATGAATCCTAAGCATATCTATACATGCAAGTGGAAATGTTAGCACACCTTAATGATGAATGCTAAGAGATATTTCTTAAGGAAATTTGGAATGTTTCATGTATGCATGATTTTGTTAAGTAGAAAAGAAAGGTTCTTTTATCCATTATTCATATGCACATTTACATTTATGAAAGATATAAGTGAGTACGACACCATTGTTTTCTACACCAGGGGTATAAGGTACAAGACCTTCTTAGGGCTACTTAAAGCCTCAACTGGATGTCCAGACTAATATACCACTTTTCTTCAGTACATGTGCATGTACAAAAAGAAATAAATGGAAAAAGAATCATGCAAAAAGTTTATGTTTGTTTTTTGATTTGATTATGCAATTTACATGTGTAAATGTGAAGGTCCCTCTTAAAGGATAACATAGAAATGAATAGGAATGGATTTAAGCAAGTGTTGTGTTCTTTTCAAATGAACTATACACTTTGCAAATCCTATTCAAAACTATGTTCAAAGAGAAGAGAAGGAAAAGTCACATAATGCACATTTTATATTATACTCACTTGCAAGCTTATAAGTAATTATGAGTAACATACCTTTCAATTGTAATATTTGATTCCTAAATTTTGAAAATAATTTTGGATTTAGTAGTGATAATAGCCATTCATATACTTACTTTAGCCAGAATACGCAATTTCGCATAAAGAAAATATTTCATTTTAATTTGATTTTTCAAAAGACATGAATGCAAGATTTTCATATGACATACACATTTAGCATGCTAGGAAAGAAATAAAGTGATGTAAGCATGTAATTTCATTCACCTTAATTAATTCCTAAAGATAATCCTATGAAATAAGATCATTTAAAAAATTTAGCTTTGTTCTGAGTTTGATTTGAATTTAGGAAATGTGAAAAGGTTTGCTGGTCCTAACCCCTCTCCCACATGTGTGAGTTATTTTAGTTTAATTTTTAGAACCATTATATTGATTTTATGTTTTATTTAGTTTAAGGTCTAAATTAAGTTCATTACTTACCCCTTCCCTACACCTCCTAAACATAATTATTCAAACAATTATGAGCCAACATATGACATGCAACCACATTGAATTTAAATCAGCAATGCCCCCTAAGAAAGAAAGAGCCTATTGAAATTGGCTCATAATTGATGATTAATTAAGCTAAAGAGTTTAATTAAGTACTTTCATAACCCTTCCCTCAAATGTAAGGTTGGATTTGATTTCCTTAAGCTTACTTAGGTTATTGAACACCTAAGTATCTACCCAACAAAGGATTGATTAAGTTCAGATTGATTTTGAAAATTTGATTAAGTTAATTAAGAAGGTTATTAGTGGATTAACCCTTAATTAGGTTTGGATTAAGGAAGAAAGGGGGTTTAGGAATAGCTTAAGAAAAATATTCCAAAATTATTTCATAAACCTCCTGATCCCTTAAATAATATTTAATTATCTTAATTAAATGATTAAACCACAATGCACATATTAATTACCCTTAATTATATTAAGAGAGTGATTAGGGATTCATTAATTGATTTCCCTAATTAACCTATTAATAAATTTCAAGAAAATTAGGGAGGCAGAGGTCATCCCCCAAAAACATGCCTAAGAAGTTTGGAATTAGTTAATGAAGTCATTATGGAATAATTAGGGTTATTAAGATTTTAAATAAACCCAAATTATGGAAAACCCACTGTTTAAAGTCAATTAAAAATAATTTTATATTGTTCCTCACTGAATTATCTTTAAAATGAGCCCTCATTCATATTTTTTTTACTTTTTCTACATTTAATTATTAATATTTGAAGTTTTGGTGATTAAGGATAATTAAATAGCCCTAATTATATAACTAATCCATTACGTGGATGGACACTCGTGCTTTCCATGGCATGATTGGTTATTTAAGTTATCACATCAATTCGCCCATTCTTTCCTTTCCCTGGTCCGATCTCAAGATCAAGCCTGTAGTATCAAAGGGATTAATCACGATCGCTGATTAATTAGTCATCCATCCAAAACATGCGGGATGGATGGTCCATGATTCATCCCTTCCCTTGCTTGCGAGAGACGATGATCGTCCATCCCTTAAGGCTTGATCCGAGCTCACTTGAGCTTGGATTGAACTAAGATCAAACCCACACCATCAAGAAGTAAGAATAAGAAGATCCAATGGCCAATTTCACTTGGGATGAAAGTTCCCTTCACAAAGGACCAAAGAAAATCTAGCCTAAGCTTGGCTTTGATTCATATCTCGACAGAGGCTATTATCGGTGCTCCTAACCATCAAGGTAGCTTCGTTTAGTGGAGAACAAGCTCTGTTGAAGGTTTGAAGGCTTGAGATCAAGTGGATCCTCCATTGGCCAAACTCATCTTCAAGTGCTTGCAGCTTTGGTCTAGCTACCCCTTCCCGTGCCTTGGAAGCTTGGAAAAAGTTTTAGATCAACTCTACTTGGTGTCTTGAAGGTGCTTGCATGAGAAATTGGAGTTTGGTATTAAATTGAATGAGTTTGGATTTCACCTCACCTCCCCTATTTTTAATTTAGGCTAAACCAAGAATGAGGATTTTGGGAGAGCTTGGGAATGCAAGAGAGAACTTGGGAGCTTCCTCCAGGTTCCTATCACTCAATCGAATGCAAGAGATCATGAATGAAGTGGAATTAGGGCAAGTATATCTCCCACTAGAAGGATTAGATGTTTGAGCTTGTCTCTTCCATTTTGATCAAATTGATCACAATGAGTGGGTTGGTTGGGCCATTTTAAGCTCCACATGGTTCAGTTTTAGCAGAGGAGTGGAGTGGTGAAGTTTCCATGTGCTCATTTGAGTGGAGGAGTGATTCCATGTGAATAATTTCCTATTGGGTGATCAATTTTTGGCTTTGGGTTGGGTTTGGCTGCCCCAACCCATTGGGTCATGTGCACCACCTCCATTAGTGTCCATTTGGTCTACTGAGAGGGTGCCAAGTGACCATGAAAAGAATTTGACTAAATTCCAAGTGGAATTGGCCATAGGCTACCCCTTAACCTAAGGGTAAAAAGTTCATTTAACTTTGATTTCAATTTAGGCAGATTTGGAATAGTTTGAAATTGGGTTGGTCCAAATTTCAAGGAATTTGAGTTGATTTGATATCATTTGGCTCATGTTGACCCATTTAGGTCAAAATGGGTCAACTTGGGTTAAGTTGACCAATTGGTCAAATTAGGTCAAACCAAGGGTTGAGTCAAGTTCATATGACAATTTGAAATATTTTGGTAACATTGGTTTGGTTCAATTTGATTTATATTAGGCTTTGGTTCATTTAAATTATTTAGGTCAAATGGGTCAAGTTGACCAATTTGACCCATTTGACCTAATTGGGTTAGGTCATGGTTGGTTTATGTTTGGTTGGTCATTTGAAATATTTTGGTATCATTAGTTTCAATCAATTTTGGTTTGGATTGATTTTGGCTTGATTTAACCTTTTTGGTCAAGTTGGGTTCAGGGTCAATTGGGCTAGGTTGGGTCTAGTTGGCCAATTGAGGCTTTGTTCAAGTTCAATAAGTGATTTAGAATGAATTTGACCCATTGGTTTCAATTAATTTGGCTTAGATCAAGATTTGACACATTTTGACTTTTTAGGTCAAATTAGGTCAATTTGGGTCAAGTGGCAAATTGGGCTATTAGGCTCAAATGATGACTTGATCAAGTTCAAACATTGAGCATGAATTGATTTTGATCAATGGTTTTAATCAATTTGGCCTATGGTGGATTTTGGCTAGTTTAGGTTTCATTTGGGTCAAATGTTGACTTGGTCAATAGCTAGGTTTGACTTGGTTTGACCCAATTTGAGTGATTGATCATTTTATGATGATTGTTGCTCACAATGTGAGGGTTAGATGGGCTTAGTTCAATCCAATTTGGGTAGGATTAGAATTTGGCTCAAAATGGTACTTTAGGTCACTTAGGTCAAGTGAGCTAAGTAGATCAATTGACTTGATCAAGGCTTGATTCAAGTTTGGTTGAACTCACATATGGACTTATGACTGAAATATAAATCCATTTGCAAGTGATTTGAAGTCAAATGTTTTTTGATTCATTTGACAATTTCAAGTTCAAAGGGTGAACATGAATTTGATTTGGGTTTGATTTTTGAATTTAGTTTTGTGATTTATTGAAGTTTGTGTTTATATTTGGATTTGATTGAAGGATTGATTAAATCATGAAGAAAATCCAAAGGTTTGAATTTATTTGAGGTTTCAATAATTTGACTTGAAAGGATTTAGGTTGGATTTTGATTAGATTTGGATTTGAGTTTTGAATTTAGTTTTGGATATTTGAATTCATATTTTATTTATATTTGTGAATATAAATGAGAATATAAATGGGTTATAAGAAAATCTCTTGAATTTGATTGATTTGATTTGATTTGAGCTAAGTCCATAAGAAATCAAAAAGTGACTTATGAAGGATTTTGAATTTGGAATTCAATCATGGATTTCAATCATTTGGAATTGATTCATGATTTGAGAAAATCCATTGGAATTGATTTAAGGTTTGAAAAATCAATTAAGTTAGAATTGATTTGAGATTTGATTTGGAATTGAAGTTAAGTTTGAAGTTGATTTGAATTTAAATTTGAGAAAAATCAATTAAATTGGAATTGATTTGAAATTTGATTTGGAATTGATTTAGAGTTTGACTTGAAAGAAGGAAGTAGGATTTGGTTTAAGCTATAGGGTAGGTAAGTTTTCTTAACACCCCTAAGGCATGACGTATTACTATGGCTAACTCTTCTAAGTCTCTAAGGTTAGGTTGAGTATTCACTTAATCACTAGAAGTGTCTTAAGACTAAAGAACTGTTAGTGTCTATGAGGAGTCTTGTATCTAAGATGGAGAGGTTGAGAGCTCATTCTAAAAATGAGGTCAACAATGGCATTGCTATTATCAGTAATAAATCTCAAATTATTTTCAAAATTATAAATGAACAATGGAAATCTAAATCAATGTTGGCTATGAATATTCAATAAAATAATTTAAGCATGTTAAAGTGTTGCTCTATTTCCATAGTTCAAGTATATGTTTACATGTGTTTGAATGTTAGCAAGTATATAATATGGACATCCCGGGAGCACAAGGCTTTAAGTAACCCCAAGGAGGTCTTAGATTACCTCACTTCCTGGTTTAACAACATCACATATTTGCTTAATTTCATTCATATGTATACATGTATTATAATTTGGATAGAACTTTACTTCACATGAGTAAATAATTTGCTATGATATAACTTTTGCATGATTTTCATCTATGCTAGTGTATTCATTTATATGTATTGAAGATTACCAAGTATATAGTCTGAACATCCATGGAACATGAGGCTTTAAGTAGCCCCAAGGAGGTCTTAGATTATCCCACTTCCTGGTTTAACAACGACGTTGTTGCTTAATTTCATTTCGTGTGTATGCATATGCTAGGATTTGAATTAGAGCTTTGATTTACATGAATAAATGATTTGCTATAATATAATCTTTGCATGATTTTCTTTCCCATTTTTATGTATATGCTTACATGTACTTAAGATAGCAAGTATATAGTCTAAACATCCCAAGAATAAGAGGCTTTAAGTAACCCCAAGGAGGTCTTAGATTACCTCACTTCTTTGGTCTAACAGTAGAATGTACTTGCTTAAATCTTTAATACATGTATATATATGCCTAATCAAAGAATGAAATCTTTCTTTTCTACCAAAATACATGCATTAAGAGTCATCAAGTGCGCAAAAATATAAAAGAACGTTTTATGTATAAATAAGTATGTTAAATTAGATATCATGAGTAACAAAAAATAAAGGGATGTGTATGATATTGATGATGAAAGGAATGATGAAATGTTATCCATGTGATACTGATTCAATCTTATTAATCCTAAAATGCTTTTCATGTTTGAATGTAATTTTTTAAGATTAGCTCAAACTTAGGTTTAATAAAAAATACTTGCTAAGCCATTCATTAAATAAACAAAACTTATAATAATATACCATTAGAAAATAACTTAGGATAGGGTTGAAAGAGGTCAAAACTCTTTCCCGCTCTTTATAATAATTAGATATTAAGTAGGTATCAAGTGAAACCAAGTAAATATGAATTAAAATTAGCTAATTCACTTAATGATTTGAAGTGAAACCCACCTTAATATTTAATTTAAAAAATCCACATTTTAGACAATTATACTTCTAAAGCCTAAATTGAGACATACCACACTAAACCTTAACACACACATTAGAATACTAAGTCACCAATTCTTCTTAGGTTAGGATGATGTATGTTATGGTGTTATGTTTTATTTTGTGATGTATTATTTTATATTGTATGATAGGATTGTTTATGCATAGATTGGATGTTAGGTTGTTAAAAGTTTAATGATGTTTTCTATAAGGGATTATGCTAGAGGGCCATTAAAATAATAAATAAATATAAATACTTTTGCTTGCAGGTTGCTTATGCCCATAAGCGTAATCCAATTAGGACAGGTGGACTTAGTTACCCATGTGTAGGGTGCTAAGTCCAAACATATAGAATATAATTGCTTGGCTTGTATGCTTGTTTATCTAACATATTTTTTGTAGGTTTAGTTAGATTTTATTTTTATAAATATGTAATTTTTTAATAGGAATTAGGATTAGTGCTATGGGGTTTAGGATGAGTAGTGCTAGAAGGAAAAGACCTTGGAGGCCCTGTGAAGCCTGGAGTAAAGCTGATCCAAAAGAAGAGAAGGAAAGAAAGAAAGATAAGAAGTTGAAAACCACCATAGCATCTATTTCATTGTAATTGTAATATTATTTTGTAATCCGGCTATATAAGGGTAGAGCTTGCTACCCAATTTCTCTTCTTTTTCGGGATGTACAGCGGTACCTGGCTGCATTGGCCTTTTATTCTTTTACGAAGATTTAAATGTTTGATTATTATGTTTAGTTTGTGCAATAAAAATGACATGCTTTTTATAGGTTTCTTAAAGTATGATGATTTAATGTGTGGCCTAGATGCGTAGGCTCAGGATAAAATTAAATTTTTTTATTATCACTAATAACTCATAACTAAATTTTAATATAACTCATAACCTCGCCTTAAAAGCCTAGGTTCATAATCAAGATAAGTATAAGATTTATCAACCCCTTAGTTGAATGTTGTATCTTGTCACATCATTCATACCATCTTATTTCACTCTTGAATATGGGCGGGCCTCCATTCTTACACGATAAAGGATATGCTTGACCTTTGAGGGCGATCCCTTGTAGTGGAGAACACCTCTCCCCGCTAATTTTTTCAGCAACCTTATTTCATCATGCTTGTAGAAAAATTCTCCCAAGCCTTAGTTCAAAATGAATGAGTCAAAATGGTTTAAAATATTGTAAATATTTGCATTAATTTAATCATGTTCTCATGCTAGTCATGATCTAATCTCTTAGGGAATAAGTTTAGGATTATAGCTTCCTTCTTAATTAAATAATATCTTAGCTATCTTGCATTTACATAAGACCAGCCTAAATGGTTTTAAGTGTAGGAGGTGTTAGCTAGCTGCCACTCCAGGCCATTGTAAGCCCAGGATGGGTTTATCCTCTCTTGTGGAGGTAAATTATTATATCCTATTTTTTTATTACACTTAGGTCGTGCTCTTAGCTTGTGCTAAAACATCTTATATTTAGGTTCCAAGGCTACTTATTTCTTTTAGGCTATGAGTATGAATCCTCACCTCTTAGCATTTTCACAATCTTATGTTGATGGATTACAAGTCCTAGTATTCTAATAAAAAGTCCAACTTAAACAAAAATGAATTCTCTCTTTCAAATATGTAATGCCTCATTATAGGATAGACTAGAGCACTCACTAGGAATCTTAGTATCATGAGTCTCCCAACTTATCCTCCCCTAGAATTTGTAAATAAGTCTTTTACTTGAACTCTCCCACTTGATTTTCATAAATACTCAATCCTTTGATAATCTAGCTTTGAAATCTTTGGGGATATTTGTTGACTACTTTAATTGAGAGTGTTCTTAGAAAATTTTGATTTTCTAAGATGTAATTATGGAAGCTTGCTTCCATAGGGAACTAAAGAACACGACATCAAATAAATTCTGCTTTATTTCTCCATGTAAAGTAGGAAAAAAATCTCTGGTATATACGAAGACCCATCTGTTTTAGGAGTCCTTATTAAGTGATTAGGTCCATTATAGGGAGATATTTCTATCCTTCGAGATGGTACATCATACCTTGATGTTGTACTCAATCACATCAATAAGTACCCCCTAAGATCTGCATGGTGTCCCTATTGCTCCAAATTAAAACACCGCAGATTTTTATTTAATTTTAAGGTGTAAAAAACATCTTCAAATTTTGTTACTTTTTATAATATCATTTTCTTTAATTTTAGTTTTAAGTTCTCAATAAAGCATTAATTTCTAAAATGTTTGGAGATTTACCTATCACATGATTATTTTAGTTTTAATTTTAAATTTTGTTGCTTTTTACAATAATGTCCCTTTTTAGTCTTAATAATGACTTGAAAACATTTAGAAAAGTGAACTATAAGGCTTTACTTTTATTTAAGGCCATGGATAAATTTTAAGGGAATTACGAAATGGTCACCATATTAGGATCTTATTTATGAATATCAATTTTCTCAAATTTCAATTTATTTTCTTAATTTTAGTGCTTATCTTTTTATCCAAACTAACATTGGCTTCACTATGTAATAAATCTCTAAGTTCTAGCATTCTTACTATTATTTTATCTTGACCTTCCATTATCAAAATTTTGGTTGAAGTATATGTAACTTAGTAATTTATATAATTATGTTAATTGGTACTAAGGGCTATGATTATAAATAAATAATGATAATGAAAAAAGGTCATACATTTTTGCAAACACTATAATGTATTTGGCCATGATACCTTTTTATGCTGGCAAGATAACAATCATATGAATAATAATGTCATTGATATTAATCCCTCAAGTAGTAACTATAACTACAGTTGCTTTCGTTTCTTCATCTTATCCTTCTATATCATTAAGTCAACCATCTTTTCTTGAGGCTTAACTAACATAACATTTAAGTTAAGGTGATCAAAACAATATTGATATTAGATAGTATATTCGTACCTCTTTTCTATAAATAATGAATTGGTTGTTGAATCAATCATTATGTAATCAATAGTAAATATAGGGAAACATCTCATTAAAGTTTACTCTTTCATCTATATCTCTCCTTTAAATATATCACAATATGGCCCTACTAAAGGCCACTTATAGCTCTATCAATGAAAATATTAGGCTTAAAATGAAGATCTCTTAGTCTATTCAATATATTTTAAGAAACCATCATCAAAATATTTCAGAGGAAAAAGAAGGTTATAGAAAGAGTTAGTATTTCACTAGAGAATTTATTCTTTTTATTTTGGAAGCATTGGCTCATTTGAATGAAAGACCTACTTTGGTTAGTTTCTTTCTTTGTATGGAGCTATGGATTTTATTTTCTTTAAATTTTTTATTCTTTTTTACTCTCTTTTAATTTTTTCTCTCTGACAAAATTTTCATATTTTTAATGTTAATTTAGTAACAAAATCTTATCACTTTACTAAAACAAATCAACACATCTCTCTCATAAGCCTAAACCTTTTTAAATGAACTTATATAGAAAATCCAATAATTTAAGCACAATTAAGAAACTATTTTATGACTCTAAGGCATCCATCATTATCATTGTAAGTCATAACTAAGCTATTTGTGTTCATTCTCTTTAAAAATTTTCTAACCATCAAGTATTACAAGTGCTATCAATATAATTAAGAATTTAAAATAATTCTTATGAACCTAATATAATGATGGGATGTCAATATTGAGTTATTTAGCACAAATTTTCAAATTACTTCTACTTTTATTAGATTTTTAACTAAATAATGATTTAATAAATTAAGGAAAAATTTATGAATGTTATATCCTCAATTTTGATATGATTATTTATATGTTTACTACTTTCTATTTAGTATTATATATATAGACACACACACACCTCTATAAATCTAGGGTATATGTAATCTTATTTTAATGATAACAAGGTAGTGGCATAATTAGAATTTAAGAAAGTGGAGAGATGAATAAAATTTTAATTAGAATAAATTAAATTAATTTTTTTTAAACAAAAATAATTAATTAATTTAAAAATGTAAGAGCAACTTATATAGTCTAGCTAATATAATTCGGCATATCAAGATATTTCTTTCTTTAGAAAATGAAAATGTGACCTCTTTTATTCTTTCTAGCAATCATATCAGTACTTACTAAGGGATTGTTTGGTTGCCTGAAAAAAAAAATATAAATGAATAATGTATTTGGATTATTTTAAATTATTTTGTTGAAAACTCTATAAATACATAGGTTTATTTTTCTTGTTTGTTAGAATAAAAGTATTGTAAAATATTTATTGGGGTGATAAGCAACGACGGGATTTAGTGGAGTAGGGGATGGTAGGAGGGTGAGTGATCTACACAGGGGGTGATTGAGATAGAGATGACAATCGTAATTAATGGACAATAGCCATCATTCTACACCAATCAGTATATTTGAAACTTGCTCAAATTAGAAGAATTTTAAATACTACAAATCATCTTTTCTAATAAATATAACACAAATATTTTTAACTTTTACTTTATCAAATACTCAAATAGTTAATTTTTTATATATTTACTTTATTCTAAAAGCTCAACCAGTTAAATAACCCCTAAATCTGTTGATCTTTCAAAATTTCTTTATGTTAAAATTTAAAATTTTTATCATGACAATTAATAATCTTAATGATTTATATTTGTAACACAAACCAAACTCCAAATTAAATGAGGTCAACTATACAATGTGAAAGGAAAAACAGTGTCTCATGAGTGCACACTTTATGTTATTAATTCCAGCTCAAAAAACTGTCATAATAGCATCAACGATGACGCCAAAAAAAAAAATTGATGGGGTTTAAAATCTACCGTTTCGTTCATCACTGTCACATAAATTTCCATGCAATGGCATTTTGTGCATCTGTGAACTCCAGTACAGCTATTCCCCACTTGCTATAATTTCTTCTTTTTTTTTTTTTTTTTAATTCCTCTCATCTCCATGGACGCTCACACGTGTCATTTCGTCCCCGCGCACCCTATCTTGAGGTGGATTGATGATGATTATAATTTAATATATATTATCATTAAGTAGCCATAATAATTATGAATTATAATTTTGTTGATATATTTTTTCATCATATTTGAATCTTGTCTTGTTTTGTGGCTTCTTCTTTGATCAGCTTTGACTTGGTTATGTACTACTTTTAATAAAAGGATAAAAATTTTTTCTTGAATATTATGAAATGACAGTAAGGAAATCTTCAAATTGGGGAAAAAAAAAACTCTAGCACCTAAGGGCCTGTATGAGAGTATTATATATATATATATATATATATATATATATATATATATATATATATATATATATATATATATATATATATATATATATAGTAATCCCATTTTATTGGAGATTCATATACATACTACACAATTCTTATGTATACACACACGCATTTTGATAATAGTTGTTGGGCAGTTGTAATCAGGTAATAATAGTTTGATAATAGATATTAGATGATAGCACTTAATAAAAGAGATTGACAAATAATCTTTCAATGATGGAGATCGGATGGTCCCTTATGTCATTTATTTATCTTACTTTTTTAAAGCTAGTGTAAAAAGAAAAGAAATAGAAGACAAGGTAGTTTTTCATTATTATTATTATTATTATTATTATTATTATTATTATTATTATTATTATAGAGCATGTGCATGTGCCTGTGCATGAGGCTACACAATCACATGACTACATGAACCTTTATAGGTAGCCACACAAGCAAAACATTGATAGCAATCTTTGTGGCCCAATTCTATACATGAACATGCCTTTTTCTGAGTTTTTGGGATTCCTTAGATCATTTTCAATATTTTAGACTCAATTTTAATGCATTTAGAACTTAATGTCGCATCTACAACTAACATCAAACAATTTAAAGAGTTCGAGTAAATTTTTTCAGTAATCAACATGCCAACCACAATTTTTTACTACTATAGTCTTATTACAATCACTGACTATCGCTGGTCAACTAAGATCACTTGAACACTATTGCATAATCATCATTATCCAACTATCTTAGTCTTTGTCATTCGATTGTAGTTTCCTAACCATTGTTTCCTAAATATGATCATATGACTACTTTTATTTGACTAGTCTCATGACTATTATCATTTAACTAATTTCTCTTGATATAAATTGTTATAACATATTTGTTTTATATTAGATGTTAATAACACCTTTTGATAAAGATATATAGGATTTGATTGATTGAGGCTATGTACTAGAGTGTATTGTTGTGCTAATTATTATTATTATTATTATTATTATTATTATTATTATTATTATTATTATTATTATTATTATTATTATTATTATATTTAGAGATGAATTTTATTATTTATCCTCAATTCTAGTTAGGAGCAATATTAATTCTCCACCTAAAGATAGGAAGTCACCTAAAGAAATTCAAGCTAAAATGTTGCCCTTTTTGCATAAGATGATTGTTAAGAAAATTTGATGTTGATTGAGAGATAAAGATGTTAGTTATTTATATTAAGGGAGTTTATTAAGGATTGACCTTTTGAGCTATTTTTTGAGGAGATATAATTTAGATTGTGAGAGGTTCTATGGACCAACCGGGATTAAACTTAGGATTGAATAGCATGATGTAATAAATATTAAATATATGATAAATATATAAAAAATAATATATTAATACTATTTATAATAATTATAAATTTAAAAATAAAAATAAAGCTCTTTAAGATAAATTATATGTGTATTATATATTGAGATATATGAATATTAAATATATTTAAAAATTAAGAGTAAGTTTCTTAACATATATTTATGAATATAAATATAATTTATAATAAAAATATAAAGTTTATAATGTTCAAAAATTTTAAAACTTTATAAAATATAAATTTTAAAAATATAAAATATGTAAAATATTTATGATACATTATTATAAATTATATATTCTTAAAATAAATTGTTCATGTCATAAAATAAAATTTATAATAAGATTATAAAGATAGAAATTAATTAGTTGCTCTTGGATTTTTGTATTTTGAAGTCCATTTATTATTTTCAACGTTCGAATTCCAAGCCCAATTCCTCATTCTTATATCCCAACTCAAGTTTCAATACATTCCTTTTTTTTTTGTCCCACATCACAAAGAGAAATTACTTTTCACTTTTTATGTAGAGAAAAAAGTTCTAGACGTTATATTTTGTCGCATGCCAACGAGCTCACGGTTAAACCACCAGTTCATTTAAGTACAAAAACTAGCTAAATTTTATAATGAAAATATCAATTTAATAATTAATATATTAGGCTAAGTTATAAATGGATATAGAGAGAGAGACTTTTGTATAAAACTTTAATGTTTAACAATAAAATTGTAGAGAAATAAAACAACAACATAGAAAATTAAAATGCATAAAATAAAAAAAAGGGAACACTAACTTTTCACAACCCAATTATAATAATATTAAGGCATGTGAATTCAAAGGAATGAATGATTGCTCAATTTAATTGATATTTAAATTTTTAACAAATATTAAAGATGAAATATATTTTATATATAGAGAGAGAGAGACTTTTGTATAAAACTTGAATGTTTAATGATAAAATTGTAGAGAAATAAAACAATAACATAGAAAATTAAAGTGCATAAAATAAAAAAAAAGGGAACACTAACTTTTCACAACAGGCATGTCAATTCATTAAGGAATGAATGATAGCTAAATTTAATTAATATTTAAATTTGAACAATAATTAAAGATGAAATATATTTTATATATATAGAGAGAGAGAGACTTTTGTATAAAACTTGAATGTTTAATGATAAAATTGTAGAGAAATAAAACAATAATATAGAAAATTAAAGTGCATAAAATAAAAAAGGGAACACTAACTTTTCACAACAGGCATGTGAATTCAAAGGAATGAATGATAGCTTAATTTAATTGATATGATAGCTCAATTTATTTGATATTTAAATTTTGACAATAATTAAAGATGAAATATATATATATATATATATATATATATATATATATATATATATATATATATATATATATATATATATATAATTAATCTTTAAAATATTTAATGTGCGATATTGAGGAATGATATACTATCTCGGTAGAAGTCAAATCCTACAATCTGACTTTAATCACCCAATAAGGACTCAAAAGGTCACGGGTCTTCAATGTACCGGAGATCTTTCTTCTACTACTTTACATGGAAAAAACCATGATTTATTTTAAGTGGTTCATTAAATTTTATATAGCAAGCCCCATAGTTACATCATACAAGGAATGAGGTTAGGAATACCTCGACAAGATAAATGATTATTGTGAATACCCTCAATTTTAATTGATATTTAAATTTGAACAATAATTAAAAATGAAATATATATATATATATATATATATATATATATATATATGGGAAATTTACATACATATATATATATATATATATATATATATATATATATATATATATATATATATATATATATATATATATGATGTAAATTAATCTTTAAAATATTTAATGTGAAGAGTACGATATTGAGGAATGATGTACTATCTCAAGAGATAGAAGTCACCATCCAAAAACTGGACCTAATCACAAGGACTCATGGTCAATGTCGAATGTATGATAACTTTCCCTACTCATGGAAAGAAAAAACTAAGATTTATTTTAATTGGGTTCATTAAGTTTCCTATAAAAGATATAGTTAACATCTTAAGGAATGAGATTCCTTAGGAATACTCTCGATTAAGATAAATAATTATTGATTTCAAAGATATGACTATCAATAAATTGGTTGTTTTTAAAAAATCAAGTGGGATTGATTAAAAGGAGAGAGTTATTATTGAAACCAAAGACATATGAGTAGGGGATGCTCAGGATGTTAGGAAACCTAGCGAGCATCCCAAACTATCCTATAGTTGGGCTTTATATTTTTTAAATAGAGGAGAATTATACGTTTGAGTTGAATTTTTATTAAAAATCTAGGGCTTACAATTCCACAGCACATGATTGTAGAAATGCCTAAGAGGTGAGGATTTATGCTTGTAGTCCGCAAAGGGAAACAACAACCTCGGATCCTAAATCTAGAGAACTTTGTCAAGGGCCAATGCACTACCTAAATCTAAGGCGAAAAATGGGTATATGGTTTATCTCCACACAAGAGAACAATCCACCAAACTATTGGACTTACAAGTGTATGCCCATGTGCTAGGTGAGTGCATTTGGAGTTCCAAGTGTTCAAATGCCATTGGAGAGGTTAGTTTGGCCTTGGCTTGGGTCATGGCAGACCCAAGCTCATTGGGTCATGTTCACCACCCTCCTTGGTGTCCATGTGGACCACTAGAAGGATACCAAGTGGCCTTGAGAAAGAAATTACCAAATTCCAAGTGAATTTGGTCATAGGATACCCTTTGACCTAAGGGAAAAATAGTCATTTGGCCATGAGTTTGATTTGGGCAGATTTAAAATGATTTCAAAATGGGTTGGGCCAAATTTCAAGTGATTTGGAGTTGATTTGATTTGAATTGATTCAATTTGACCCATTTAGGTCAAGTTGGGTCAAATTAGTAGATGACCAATTGGTCAAATTAGGTCAAACCATGGGTTAGTCAAGTTCAAATGATCATTTGGAGCCATGGGTATCATTAGTTTGGTTCAATTTGGTTTAGATTTGGTTTTGTTCATTTAGGTTTAGGTCAAATGGGTCAAGTTGACCACTTCAAGACATGGTTTAGGATCATCATTTGACAATCATAGTTTGGTTTGATCAGGTGATGAGTTTCAATCAATTAATGAATTTGATCAGGTCAATCAGAACAATTTGGGGCCACGGGTCGGGCCAATTAGGCTTGGTTTGGCTCAATTGATGACTTGGTCTTGTTCAATCATTGATTATGAATTAATTTAGATCAATGGTTTTAATCAATTTGGCATATGGTGGATTTTGGCTAGTATGGGTTTTATTTGGTTTAAATGTTGACTTGGTCAAATGCAAAGTTTGACTTGGTTTGACCTAATTCAAGTGATTGATCATTCTATGATTGTTGATCATAATGTGAGGCTTGGATGGGCTTAGCTCAATCCAATTTGGGTTGGTTTAGAATTTGGCTCAAAAAAGCCCTTTAGGTCACTTTGGATTAAGTGAGCCAAAGTGGGTCAATTGACCTAGTCAATGCTTGATTCAAGTTTTGTTGAACTCACATATGAATTTATGATTGAAATATAAATCTAATTGCAAGTAGTTTGGAGTCAAATGGGTTTTGGTTCATTTGACAATTTCAAGTTTAAAGGATGAACATGGGTTTGACTTGGGTTAGTTTGATTTTGGCTTGGTGATTGTAGTTTATGTTTATATTATGGGCATGTGATGTGATTGAAGGAGTGAATGTTTGAAAAGAAAATCCAAGGGTTTGGATTATTTTGAGAATGATTTGGCTAAATCCAAGAAATTGGCTTAAAGGATATAAGTTGTATTTGGAATTGAGTTTTAAATTTAGTTTTGGTTATTTGAATTTATATTTCATTTATATTTGTGAATATAAATGAGAATATAAATGGGTTATGAGAAAATCTTTTGAGTTCGAAGTGATTTGGATTTTATTTAAGCTAAGTCCATAAGATGAAATCAAAGGGCTTAGAAAAGATTTTGGGATTTGAATTCAATCATGGGTTTCAATCATTTGATTTGGAATTGATTTATGATTTGAGAAAGTTAATTGAGTTGGAATTGATTTAAGATTTGGGTTTTGGAAATGATTTATGATTTGAGAAAATCAATTGAGTTGGAATTGATTTAAGATTTGGATTTTGGAAATGATTTATGATTTGAGAAAATCAATTGAGTTGGAATTAATTTAAGATTTCATTTAGATTGGTTTGAAGGAGGGAAGCAAGGAGTGGGTTCAAGCTATAGGGGCAAGTCCTTCTAAAACCCCTAAGGCATAACCTATTCCTATGGCTAGCTCCTCTAAGTCTCTAGGTTAGGTTATTTGTTCACCTAATCACTAGAATTGTCTTAAAACTAAGGAACTCTTAGTATCTAGAGGAGTCCTATGTCTAAGATGGAGAAGTTGAAAGCTCACTCCAAAAGTGAGGTCAACAATAACTTGAAATCAAGGTGATTTAATTTATGATTGGTAATATAGATTGAAACTTGAATCAATCACTTATCAGAAAGAGACTTAGAGTTTTCCAAAAGTTCAAATGAAATTGAAATATTAAATCACACAAACTCAAATGAAATCTCTTTTTAAAGAAATTATTATTTATGCAAAAGATGAGATGATTTAGAAGTAATAGAACTTGTTACTCACAAGTGTTTTATATGAAATAATCACAAAGATAATAATCTCTCGTTAGAACCTATAGGAATAATGAAGATAAAATAACTTACAATAATACATTTTAATTCATCTACCATGAAGCTTCCAGCCAACGTGAGAAAGTATAGAAATAGATAAGTTAAACATAAAACAAATTAACCAAATGCATAAGAAACTCAATCAAGAAGGAGAACAAGGTCACTTAGCATGTAAAATCATAAACTAGAATGAAAACACCTTATTAAGCTTTTGACCACAAGGAAATCCACCAATCCTCCAAGTTCATTTGCTCAATCCTCAAGCCAATCACTTGTAGGTTGGAGGATGGAAAAATGATGAAAAAATTAGCACTTGATTTACTAAGAAGATATCTCTAAAGGTTTTGCAAAAAAATTGGCCAAAGGAGGTTTTCTAAGAGAGATTTTTCCAAGAGGGTTTAACCTAGTCTAAGGAACATTATTTATAAGACAAGGGGTCATGAGGTTTTCCAAGACAAAGAAAAATAGGAGGGAACTCATTTGGAATTAATTTAAACATAAACCAATCAAAACAAAAATAAATGACATGAGATAAAAAAATTGGCCAAAGAGAAATATGAGGGAATTTAATATGGAAGGTTGGTTTAATTAAAAATCAATTTGAAATTCAAATTTTATAAGAGGGATTTCGGCCAAGGCAAGGAAGAGGGAAAGTTTAATTAGTAAGTCATTCAATTTAAATCAATTAAATTAAATTAGTTTAGCATGATGAAGAAGATTGATAAAAGAAGGGGCATATGGAGGAAAATTTAATTTGGAAAGAGATTTAAATTGAATCAATTCATCATATAAGCTGATTTCTAATATAATTAAAAAGTTAATGCTTATGTAGGTCAGCTAAGAGAGAGAGAGAGAGAGAGAGAGAGAGAGAGAGAGATGAGTTTGAATTATCACCAAATAAGTCATTACATAATTAATTATCCAAGTGAAATAGGGAATAATTCAAATTTTGATTAATTTAAATTAAGCATGATATATGGTCACCAAAAAAAATTTTCATGATTAGATTCAATTAGTATTTAATACAATATCATGGAATATTCAATCAGTCATCTAATATCTCCTCTAATGATCAGTCATCCACTCTACCAAACCACTGGGACATATGTTGGGGGGCTGATTCACTATCGGACTGTGTGCTGAAGAGGTGATGGACTGTATGTTTGAATAGGAGGGGTGCTATCTATGATTGGTTTGATAATCATAGGAGTCAACCTGACATTTCCTTCTTCCTTCTCTTCCAGCTGTGGTGGTAGAGCGATTCGACGATCTTAGGCTGCCCCTCCTTCTCTATCATTAGAGTGGGAGGTTGAGCGGGAGAGCTCAACCTTACCTCAACTGGTAGAGCGGATGGAGCATGATCCTTGGGACATAATCATATCACTAAGGGGGATGCATTTTCTCTAGATGCTGACTTATGGTATTTCACAGGCACTTCAGATGGTGGGACATGGAGTAGTGATGGTGGTCGGCGAGTGGAGTGGTGTGATAGTGGCGACACTGACTGCCTCTCCATAGAATGTCTCCTCCTATGACTAGATCCAATAAGAACTATCATGTCTAAATAATCAGCTTTATCAGCTCGCCGATCAGGATGGTCAATCAATGTTGAGGCCACCAACTATCTAGAAAACCTCCTCATATCCATCTTGTCCTCTTGGGCACCAACCTTGGCCACCATGGCCTTTTTATAGATCTAATCTTACACTTCTAGGGATCACTCGTCTCAAGTCATGAATGGTGGAAAACTCAGAACATCCATGGACTCTCCCTACTATCCTAAGCATGGTCCTCAGACTAGCATAGGACATCCTCTTCTCTCTATCCAATGTCTCATACTCTATGGGTAATGGGGGTGATGCTACTATCTTCCTCACATCCTCCTCTCCCTCCATAGCTAAAAGAGAGTAAAACTTACTACCACCATGAAGAGGAGATGTCTCATGAATGGACCCCTCTTCAGCTACATGGGAGGCTTCCTCAACCTCCTTGGCCATGTGCTCATAGCACCTCTTAATCTTCTTATTCTTATTATGGCGCTAAGTCTTGGTCAAGGGTGCATGAAGGGAGAAAATACTGACCTCAGATGTGGGAGAAACAATCTCAGATGCTAGGACTGACTTCCCCTTAAGAAATGGGGCTATAGCAGAAGCGGTACTAGTCCTAATAGGAACTGTGGCAAACATAAGTGGTACTCGTGGCATGGGAACCTCTAAGGCTTATTCTTTAGAGATGGAAACTCGGTATCTAACTAGAGGTCAAACTATAGAAGTGACTTCTTGTTGGCCACCTCCTCCTTACTCACTATGCTAAGGGTAGGACCATCACAAGCAACTTTGATGTGCTCAAACCCAAGGCCAAACTTGATGATTGGGGAAGATGTGAGTATGGCTTGATCCATGGCCAAATCCACACCTGAGGAGAACAAGAAAATGAGCTTTCTAGATGACATGGTACTTGAAAGAAACAAAGGATTAGAGTTTTCTTCTTTGTTGCTAGAAAAAGAAAGGCATAGGATTAGACTTTGCTTTGGTTGTTCTTCTTTTGACTTGACTTTAGATTGAAACCCTAATTTAATAAATTTGGTTATTTTAGATGGGGTTTATATATTCATTGGATAGATTTGTAATTTTGAGAATGAATGTGTTTTGAATTTCACAGGAAGTGAGCTTAAATGAATTTTAAAATGTTGGATAAACCTTACTTTGTCATTCTAGTGGCAAGAAATTCTTCAAGTTTTAAATTAATTTTATTTAATTAAGACCTATTAGAGTGAGGTCCTAAATCCTAAAGGATGTTGGCCACACTTGTCTAAGAGTGAAATAGACAAGGTGCCTAATGGAAAAAATGATAGTCTTAGACTCACATAAAAAAATATAAGTCCACCATCGATGTTTGGAGATAATGATTGACTACTAAAGATGGAGAGAGAAATAGTCCCCAGTGCAGTCACCAGAAAAATCTGTGGTGTTTTAATTTGGAGGAATAAAGACACCACATAGATCTTAGGAGGTATTTATTTAAATGATCGGGTGTGACATTAAGGCATGATGTACTATCTCGGAAGATAAAAATACCACCTCACAATGGACCTAATCACCTAATAAGACTCCCAAGCCGATCAAGTCTACATGTGTACTAGAGATCTTTCCCCACTTTACATAGAGAAGTAAAGGGCTTATTTTATGCTAGGTTCTTTAGTTCCCAATAGAAGTAAGGTTTCATAGTTAATTACATCTCAGAAAATGAGAATTTTCTAGGAATGCTCTTGATTAAAGTAGTCAATAAATATCTCCAAATATTTCAAAGATAGACTATCAAAAGAGTGGGTACTTTTGGAAATCAGGTGGGAAGGTTCAAATAAGAAGACTTAATTACTGATTCTAATGGAGAATAAGTAGGAAGCACTTACGATACTAGGACACTTAGTAATTGCTTCAATCTGTCATTAAATTGAAATTTCTTTAGAAAGCCAAGGCTTATAGTCCAACAACACAAGATTATGGAAATGCCTAAGAGGTGAGGACTTATGCTCATAGCCTAAAGGAGATAAGTAGCCTTATAACTTAAATCTAAAATACCTTAGTACAAGTTGGAGGCACAACTAAGTCTAATCAAGAAAATGGGACATAATGGTTTACCTTCACAAGAGAGAATAGACACATCTCGACTCTTCTGGACTTACAACTGCCTAGAAAGGTTGCCAGCTAACACATCCTATGCTTTAAAACCATGTATAGGTTGGTCTTATGTAGATGCAAGATAGCTTGGTTGTTATTTAATTAGAAAATGAGATAGAATCTTGAACTCACTCCCTAAAAGACTATAATATGATTGGTATGAAAACATGATTTAGACTAATGCCAAAATTTACAACTTTATAAATCATTTTGACACATTCATTCTAGACTAAGGCTTGAGAAAATTATACCTATATGCATGATGAAATTAAGTCATGGGCTAAATCAATTAAAGGAGGTGTTCTCCGCTACAAGGGATCACCCTCAATGGTTAAGCATATCTCCTATCATGCAAGAGTGGAGACCCTCCATATTCAAGAGTGACATAATATAAAATGCATGGTGTCATCACATAGAACATTTAGCTAAAGGGTTTCTAAATCTTTTATTTATCTTGATTAAAAGCCTAGGCTTTAAAATGAGGTTAAGAGTTTTTAGTGAGGGTAAAAAATTTAATTTAATCCTAAAGAGCCTACCGCATCCAGGCCACACATTAAATCATCACACCTTAAGAAACCTATGAAAAGCATGCCACTTCTATTGTGCAATCTAAATACAACAATCAAACATATAATTTCATAGACGAATAAGAGGCTGATACGGCTGGGTACCGTTGTATACCCTAGAAAAGAAAAGAAATTGGGTAGTCGAGCTCTACCCTTATATAACCTGGATTATAATTGAATATTATAATTAAAAGAAATAAATGCTATGGGGTTCTTGAATCTCTTATCCTTCTTTCCTTCTTTTAGATTAATTTACTCTAAGCTTCATAGAGCCTCTTAAGTATTTGCCTTATAGCTACTACTCATCATAAACCTCATAGCACTAATCTTAATCTTATTACAAAAATTACATATTTATAAAAACAAATAAAATCTAACTACACTTACAAAATAGATGTTAGCTAAATAAGCATGCAAGACATGCAATTATATTTCACATATTTGGACTTAGCACCTTGCACTTGGGTAGCCAAGCCCACTTATCCTAATTGGATTATTCTTAGGGGCATAAGCAACACTTGTAAATAAGAACATTTATATTTACTTATTATTATAGTGGCCCCTTTAGCACAATCTCTTGCAAAAGACATCATCTATGCACAGATAATTTTAACATCCAGTCTAAAATATTACATCATAAAATAAAATACAACACCATAACATACACTGGCCTAACCTAAGACTGGGATTAGTGGCTTAGCATTCTAAGCACAAGGCATTCCTTTAGTCATATGATACTTCTAGAGATTAAAGGAACACTAAACTCGAGCCTAGAGACTTAAGAATGCATACCCCACCCTGAACTTAGGTCACACCCTAGGGTAAATAGGTCTGACTTTTCCTATGGCCTAAACCATAATCCATGCTTATCAACTTATCCAAAACTAACCCCAAGCCAATGCAATCAATCTTGATTGGATTTCATTTCATATCCAAGCTCCAAGCCAAATTAATTTAACCCTTAACTTAAACTAATTCCACCATCATCCTAGTGATCAAACCTAAAGCCCATTCATTTGAACAAATCCAAATGAACTTCATAGAAGCACTCCAACTTTTCAAATCTCTATTTCAATCCCTTCCAATACCTACACTCAAACCAATTAAGCCAAATTAATTCAATCAATCCAAATTAGCCCATTTGACCTAAAGGGTCCAAATGAGCCAAAATCCAATTAAATCCAAATTCATTGCAGTCAAAGCAATCAATCTAAAACCCATCATTGAACCCAATTCAACCCAATTCAACTTAATCCAACTCAATTAACCCATTTGGTCCACTTGACCCAAAATGACCTAAAGGACCCATTTGATCTAAACTCCAATCTACCAAATTGGATTAAACCAACCTATTCAATACCTTCTACAATGATTGTTGATCATCCTTGATTGACCAATTGCAATCAATCAGGTCAAACAAGATAATTTGATCACTTGATCGAAGTTGACCCAATTAACCCATTGACCAAAATGAACCAATTCTCATTCTAACTTCAATTGATTGAAATCATTGACTCCAATCAATCATAAATTCAGTATTGAACATGACTCAACCACCAATTGAACTAAACCAAACCAACTTGGCCTCTTGACCCTAGTTGACCCAATTTTACCTATAGGGGAAACTTGAGTCAAATCAAATCCTAAATCAAATTGATTAAAATTAATGACTCAAATCCATCATAAATTGATTGTTGAACATGATCTAACACCCAATCAAACACAATTTGACCAAATCAACCTAATTGACCCATTTAGCCTAAATTTGCCTAAAGGGTTCAATTGAACCAAACTATTCCCCAATCCAATTTAGTTTAAACCAACACTTACAATCATTCTCAAATCATCAATTGAACCTATATCAACCCTCTACCCAAGCCAATTTGGTCAAATTGACCAAATTGATCAACTTAGCCCATTTGACCCAAACAAACAAAAATTAGCTAAAATCAAGTCCACTTCAAATCAAATAAAACAAATGGCACCAATAAATCCCAAATCATCATTTGAGCACATTCAAACCCTTAGGTTGACCCAATTTGACCAATTCATCAACCTAACTCAATCAAACCCAATTTAACCCATATGGGCCAAGTTGAGACAAACTCATTCAAATCAAGTCCAAACCTAACCAAACTTGGCATGAACCATCATTGGGTCAGAATAGGTCAACCCAAATGAACCCAGCCCTTGTTGGACCTGGATTAAGCAGAACCCATTGGATAAACCCATCCAAATGAGACAAAATCCCCATTTGGATGGTCTTACATACTCACCAACCCTTGACAACCACCTTTAGCTCAATTTGGACACATGGACCACTAACTCTCATGACCCAAAGCTAATTGGGTTCTGCCATGGATCAAGAGAGGGTGAGTTAACCCATGGCTTCCCATTGGCACACTTGGGGAAGGAGGTACACGCCACCTTAGCCCATGCCATGTCTTCAACCACTCAAGACCTTCTACGTCAACCCATCACTAACACCTCCAGCCGCCTGTGCTGGTCGGATGATTATCAAAAGTTGAAATGATCCCAGCCATTGGATCATTTGGGGGAGGAGGGTATACTCCTCCCCATCCAATTTCAAAACACACAGAGAGCTTCCTTGAGTGTTTGTGAGCATCCCTAGAGCATCTGTGAACCTCTCGTGCTCCCTATCATCGAGACCAAGGCCGAATGAAATTGAGCCCTTTGTCCATCCAACCTAGCAAATCTCACCAAACTTCAATTAACTTCTCCCACACCTTCCTCAAGCTCCGGTGAGTCAAAATGAATCGATTCTCGATCGATTCAAGCATCGGAGACCACTTAGACCAACTCCAATGACTGTTGTGGTGACATTCGGCCCATAGAGCCATCGATAGAGAAAACTCATGAGCTTCTCAATAGGGCTTCGTCTCTTCAAAATAAACAACCTCAGTCATTGGACGCCGGTCTTGAGCTCCGACAAAGTAAATTCTATAAAATCATAGAAAATCCATTAGGAGTTGGTGTTTTGTAAAAGATTTTGTGATTTCACATGATTTCTACCATTGGATCTACTTAGATCGCTTCCTCGAACATTTTGGAGTTGATCCTGATGCCTCATAACCTCCGGTGAGTTTAGATCTAGAGAGAAGGGCGGACGATGTCCATCTTCCATCATTCGAGGATGAAGGATCATTCATCGTTCATTCCACATGATTAAAATGGACGGTCGTGATTTAATCCACTAGAAATCATGATTTATTCCTTTAGTTATCACGGGACTAATCGGATAGGACGGGGGGAACGAAAGCGCGTATGCCGCTAACTCAACCACCATAGGGGATGATTTAAGTGGCCTATCCTATGGCACCACATGGAAAGTGACACACGTCAGTTCTTGCATGGCTCTGATGGGTTAGGGGATTAATTAGAGATTAAAATATGATTAATCACTCAAAAATTTGAAAAATCATAAGTAATTGTAAAATAATTCTAAAAATATGAGTAAACCCATTTTGGAAAGGAGAAATAGAGGAGAATTTAATAAAAAAAAATACATATAGTTTAATTTATGAATAATGCTTAATTAGGGTTTGAATTTTTTATCTAATTATTTTAATTAAGCATTAATTACTTGGCTAATGAGTATCAAATTGGATGTGTTGATTCCTTAGGATGTCCTCTGCCTCTCATAATTTTTTTGAGATTTATTAGCAATGTAATTAGGAGAATTTGAAATTCAAATCTTAATTACTCTCATTAAGTAATTTAAAAATGATTAAAAAATGCCAAATAGTAACAATTAGTTAATTAAACTTGATTAGTCATTGTTAATAGTGAAATGATGAAGGAGAATGATTAGGACCTTTTTCTTAATTATTTCCATAAATCCATTTCATTTAAGATGGTTAATTAACTTATAGATTAATTAAGAAATGATTAAGTAATTAATGATGAAATTAAACTAAATTAAAATGATAATTGCTTCAGATAACCTAAATTGAACTTATGGGTTTCTCTTTATGTGTTCAATAGCATAAAGACCCTTTTGGGAATTATGGTTAACCCATGGGTGGTGAGAATCTAAGAAGTACTTAATTCCTCTTTAATTTAATTAAAATTTAATAATGAGCCTCACTACATAGGTCCCTAAGTGCATTATTATTTTAATTTCACATTTGCATATCAAAGGAGACTCATAATCAAATGAGTAATTGAATTAAAGAGACTTAGGAAAGGGAAAATAAATTATTTACTTAAAGATTTGAACTTAATTAATCCATAAAAGCAACTTAATTATTTTTTTTCTTAAATATGTGTTGACCTCACTTTTGGAGTGAGTTCTCAACTTCCTCATCATAGATCTTGGACTCTTATAGACACTAAGAGCTCCTTAGTCTTAATACACTTCTAGTAATTAAGTGAATACTTAACCTAACCCTAGAGACTTAGAAGAGCTACTAATGAAGTTTGCCCTAGGGACTTAGAAATACTTGCCTACCCTATAACCTAAACCCAATCCATACTTTCCTTCTCAAATAAAACCTCAAATTAATACCAAACCAAAATAAAATTTTCAAGAATGATAATCAATCTCATGATCAAATTCAAGCTTAAAATATCTCCATAAAATCTCATGATTGAGATCAGAACCCTTTCAACCCCTTTAATTTCATCTTATGGACTTAGCCTTAACCAAATTCAAATCAATCCCAATCTATTTGATTTTCTTAAATATCAATTCAATCTTTCAATCAAACTATCAAATTCCAATTCAAATCCAACTTCAAATGATTCAATCCTATGATCAAAATTAAATCCAAACTCAACCAAATTTGCTTCTAAGCCCTTTTGACCTTCCTCCATGAGCTTAATTAAATTTGCTTCCAAATCACTCCAAACTCAAGTGATTTTTTTCATGAATCATTTATATCTTCAGTTATATTCCCAAAAATAAATGAAATATAAATTCAAATAGCCATAACCAAATCCAAAATCAAATCAAAATTTAATTTATACCCTTTAAGCCAATTCCTTGAACTTGGCCAAATCCTATCCAAATAAAATCATAACCAATGGATTTTCTCTTGAATTAATTATTCCTTCAATCATCTATCAAATATAAATGAAACCTATAATCATCAAGCCAAATCAAAATCAACTCATGTAAAACCAAACCTAGCCCATTTGACTTGAAATATTCAAATAAGCCAAAACTCATTTGAACCGAATCAATTGTAATTGAATTTATATATCAATCTCAAATCCATATATAAACTTAGTTAAATCAAACTCAACTCAAAATCAAGTCAACTAAACCCAATTACTCACTTGACCTAAAGTGGCCAATTTGACCTACATGAACCAAAATCAATTCAATTTAAATCAAACTGAATTAAGTCAATCCAAACTTCAAGTCATGATTGTTGATCATCTAGGTTAATCAATTATCATGAATTGGTCAAACAAGTCAACCCATTGACCAAGTCAACCCTTTAACCCATATAGACCCAAACTAGCCAAATTATAATCTAAACCAAATTGATTACAACCAATGGCTCAAGTTCATTCCAAATTGATTATTGAACTTGACCAAAGTCATAATTGAGCCCAATTAGATCAACTGGTCAACCCAACCCAACTTAGCCCAAATTGACCTAAAGGATCAAATTGGCCAAAATCAAATTAAATCAAATTGATTGAAACCGGTTGAACCAATGCACTCCAAATGGTCATTTGAACTTGATCCAACCCTTAGTTAAACCCAATTTGACCAATTGGTCAACCTAACCTGATTTGATCAAATTTAGCCAATTGGGTCAATTGATTTAAATTAAAATAAATGAACTCCAAATGACGAAATTTGGTCAAACTCACTTTTCGCTCATTTCAAATCTGCTCAAATCAAATCAATACCAAATGACCACTTTTCCTTGGGTCAAGGGCATCCCATGAGGAACAACACTTTCCCAAATGGTCATTTCTCTTCCTTGGCCACTTGACACTCATTCATTGGTCCACCTAGGCACCAAGGACACTGATCATCTGACCCAAGAGGTGGTTGGGGCGGGCATGACTCATGGGGAGGTGAATTCACCTCACCTCTCTCATTAGAACACTTGGCATGAAGGACTTCCACCTCCCCTTGCGAGGACACCCATTTGTCCTTCAAGGCAGCCACTTCCCATGCCTTAGCCAACCAAAATGAGCCACCTAGGATGATTCCTTTCATTCCCAACCACCCCAAGCTAAAGGACACCCATTAGGAGCCAAAAAAATCATGAAATAAAAGGATTTTTGGCCATATTGGAAATCAGAGAACTAGAGACACCAAAACTCCTCCTCCACTCTCATTCCATTCTCCTAGAGCTCCCAAGCAACAAGCAACCATTCCCACTTAGTTTTTGAGCAAAAAGCAAATAAAATCAAGTGGATTCTGACAAGGAAGTGGCAAAAATTAGAGAACACACCATTCCGAAGTGAAGGTGAAGGTGAAGGTCTAGGCTCATTCTAAGGCTTCTTCCCCCACTTAAGAGCGTGCTCATATCATCACCACTACCGAAAATCATCCTCGGTAACTTTTAAGAACCATAGCCGACCTTATGAACTTTTATTTGTGACATTTTCTTGTGTAATTTTTAGGAATTTTCTTAGAAAACCCTTGCATATTTCATTTTATTTCATCCTAATATAAAATATAAGTTTTCTAGTGTGAATCGAAGCAAAATAAGCCCATTCAGACATAATTTCACTTAGATGTCACAATAAAACCCTAAAGTCATTTTACTATTCCACCACGCACACATCGCCATCAATCCCATAATTCGGGGATCAAATGGCTCGAGATCACATGTCGATCAGCGTTCATCGCCGATATTGCGGTCGGATCATTATGCGATCATGATCGGATGATCAAAGCTAATCCACACGTCATTTTCCTATTCATCTACCTTTTCCTACTTGCACGCTGCATGGCACTGCATTGCCATATTAGCACCGCGCAGTGCTGACTGGGTTAAGTAAGAAATTAGGATAATTTTTCATGTTTAAAAAATTATTTAAATCACTTGAAACTTTAAAAATTCATAAAAAAAATAAAATACTTAACTAAAAATTACAAACAATGGCTCATTAGATTCATATTTTGAGAAGAATCCAAAAAAACCTAAAATCCCCAAATTTCACTAAATATTTTGAGCTTAATTTGAGTTTTAGAAAAAAAAAATTTCATTAATCACACTAAAAACACACATCATATTAAGTTGAAATTTTCAAAGAATGAAACTAAAGTTTAAATGCTCCCACTTAAAAAATTTCAAGTCAAAATGATTTTTGGATTGGAAGATATTACATTTTAAAGCTCAAATGGTCTATTTTAACAAAAATAAATTAATAAACTTTATAAAAATCATGAAAAATCACTTAAATCAACTAAAACTTTGAAAAATCATAACAAATCAAAAAAAATTTATAAAAATACAAATAAATACTCATTTTAAAGGTATTTTAGAGAAGAATTTAATACATATGTTCCCAATTGATTTTGAATAGTAATTAAGGCTTAATTGGAGTTTAATTAAAAACTTAATTAGTTTAATTACTCCCAAATTACCCAAGTAAATATTCCCAAACTTTTTGAGGTTGATTAATGGGATAACCCATGTCTCCCATAATTTTATTGAGATTTATTATTTGGTTAATTAAAGAAATTGCTTGTCTAAGCCCTAATTTTTTTCTAAATTAATTAAAATTCTAAATAATAAGGGAACCATTAATTAATCTTTCTAATCATTATGGAACAGTGAATGGGCATGGGGAATGAGATTGGGACCTCTTTTCCATTCTTTTCCTTAAGTTAATTTCACTTGACTTGAAACAAATAAATTTGGGACTAATTAATGGTTTAATTTATTAATTAAATAGCTTAATTAATCAAATAAAAATCATAATCATTCCATATCTCATCTAATTAAGTTTCTTGGGTAGATCTTTAAGTGTTTAATAACCTAAAGCTATTTAAGGAAATTATGGCTAACCTACATGTATGGAGAAGCTATAAAAGTAATTAATTAAGTTCCCAACCTAATTAATTATTAATTATGAGCTAATTGTATTAGGCCCTTTCATTTCTTAGAATCATTGCAAGTTATTTTTCATGCATATCATGTTGGCTCATAATTATTTAATTAAATACTTTGAGGTAACATAGGTAAGGGTTTAATTAATTGATTTAATATATGCTTAACTTAATTAATCCATAAAATTAATCTAATTGCTTCTTAGTAAATTAATTACCTCACACATATGGGAGATGGGATTAGGATTAGGAAATTTTTCTCACATTTCTTAAATCAATTAAACATAAAATCAAAAGTGACATTAAGAAACTTTAGTTTATTTTAAATAAGCTTATTTAATATGATTGTCCTTAAGAATTAGTTGGATTGAATGAAATTACATGCTTGTGTCTATTTATTTCTTTCCATTCATATTAAAATGTTGTATGCCACTTGATTCATGCATTCATTTCTTCAAAAATTAATTAAAAATAAATGATTTCCTTTATGTCAAGCTTGCATGTGTTGATTCAAATTAATATATGTGGCTACTATCATTATTAAATCCAAATCTATTTTCAAAATCTTATAAACAAATTATTACATATGCTATAAATGCTAGTTATAAATATATAGGAAATGCAAATGATTATAGCTTAAGTATATGGAGTAAAGTCCTTTGCTTTCAATATAAGAATTTCAACATGAGTTTACTCCATGTATATAAACCTTTCCAATCAAATAAGATAAAACCTTTGCATAGTTTGTTATTCTTTATTTGTATATACATTCTTATGTATTTGAGAAAAGCAAATAGTTAGTCTGGACACCCGAGAATACGAGGCTTTAAGTAGCCCTATACGGTCATTTGATTATCTCACTTCCCTAGTTAACAATGGCATATACTAGCTCATGTCTCTCAAATATATGTGTGTGTACTTGATTATGGAGTGAAAACCCCTCTTTTTCTATTACCAAAATACATGCATTTGCAATTGTTTAAGTGATGATATGCAAGCTTACATGTGTTTGAATGCAAATGGGTATATAGTTCAAACATCTCGGGAATACAAGGTTTTAGTTATCCCCAAGGAGGACATTTGATTATCTCACTTTCCTGGTTAATAGTGACACATACCTGTTTAATTTCATTCCTATGTATTTTGCATAAGAATTTAGATAGAGCTTTAAATTAATATGATAAAAATAATTCAACCAAAAAGGAAAAATATAAACTTTAAATGTAAATGTTCATATTCATCATTTAAGTGTGCCAACATATATTACATGTATAGATATGTTTAGGACTTAGTCATATGCATGCTACATATGATGGAAAGAAATGAACAAACATGTGTTATGTGATAGTAATTAACTCTAATTAATCTTAATATGCCTTTCTTATTGAATGAGATCATTTAAAGTGAACCTAAACTTAGATTAAATAAAAATATGTAAGAAGTCATTCACCAAAGATAATTTATTTAATTAATTTGCTTTAGATGTGACTTAAGGTAGGGATAAAAGAGAGTGATCCTCTCTTTTCTTCTCTTTATAACACTTAGTTGTTGAGTGTAAACCAAGTGAAACAAAATAAAATATTAAGTAAAAATTACAAATCAATTAAATCACTTAAAGTGAAACCATCCTTTATAATTAAATCCTTTCTTACTTAGAAAATTATAATAAAGCCTAGTTAAGGCATATAACACAAGCCTTAATACACACACCTTAGAATTAAGTCACCACTATTAGCTTTATGTTAGGGCGATGTATGGAGTGATGTATGTATTATTTTATGATGTATTATTTTAGACTAGATGTTAGGTGTATATTTTACGAGATGTTAGCCCACTATTAGCCTAATCATGTTTTCTACAAGGGATTATGCTTAAGGGGCCATTGAAAAATAAATATAAATGCTCTCTTTATAGGTTGCTTAAGCCCCTAAGCATAATCTAAGTTAGGACAGGTGGGCTTGGTTACCTATGTGTAGGGTGCTAAGTCCAAATTATAAATATAATTGCATGGGTAGAATGTATGTTTTGAAAACCTCTATTTTACAGGTGTAGTTAGATTTACTCTTTCCATTTAAATATAATTTTGCAATTAGGAATTATAATTAGTGCTATGGGGATAATGATGAACATTGGCTAGAAGGCTTTGTCGTAAGAGGCCATGTGATGCCTTTGAAGTGGAGTAAATCAAATCAAATGAAGATATGAAGAAGAAGACTCCCATAGCATCTATTCATCCTTAATTGTAATTATTCTTTTGTAATCCAGTTGTATAAGGGTAAATCTTGGCTACCTATTTTTCATTTCAGGTTGTACGACAGTACCCAACCGCAATAGCCTTTTATTCTTTTGTGCTAGCTATAAAATGTTTGATGTTATGTTTAGCTTGTGCATTAGAAATTACATGCCTTTTCATAGTTTCTTTATGATTGGTGTTTGTTGTATGGCCTGGATGCGATTAGGCTCTTAGAAAAATAAATCTTTTACCCAACTATAACTCATAATTAAATTTCTAAATAACTTATAACCTCACATAAAGCCTAAGAATTAAATCAAGATAATTAAAATATTTAACAACCCTTTTGTTGTATGGTTATATGTCTAATATCATGCATACATCTTCTACCACTCTTATAAAATGAGGGCCTCCATTCTTGCACACATGGGAACTGCTTGACCTATGAGAGAAACTCCTACTAACAAAGCTTCACCCTCTTCTCTCTTGATTTGTCCCATAACTCATTTCAACATGCATTTAAGCATACAAAAATCTTATAGCCTTTGTCAAAATGAAGTGTCAAATACAAAAAAAAAATTGAAAAGATTTGCATTAGACTAAATCATTACTTATACCACTCATGCTCTAGTCTCTTTAGAAAGTGGGTTTAAGCACTTTAGTCTCATTCTAAATAATAACAATCTAACTATCTTGCAAAATCATAAGAATTGATCACATGATTTTAAAGCGTAGGAGGAGTTAGTGCCACTCCAGGTTGTAAGTCAAGATGGTTTACCTCTCTTGTGGAGTAAACCATATACCCATCTCTGTTTAGATTTAGGTCATGCTTTGGTTCTTACCAAAGCTCCCTAGATTTAATATCTAAAGTAGATGTTTCCTTCGGGCTACTAGCATAAACCCTCACCTCTTAGGCATTTCCACAACCTTGTGTTGTGAGATTATAAGTCCAACCTTTCAAATAAATTTTCAACTTTAATAAAATCAATCTCTTCAATTTCAAATATATAAAGCCTAATCATAGGATAGATGGAATGCTCACTAGGCTTCCTAGTATCATTAGCATTTTTTACTTATTCCCTTCGGCTTCTAAAATATTTCTTCTCCTTGAACAATCCCATTAGATTTTTTAAACATAACCAATTTATTGATAGTCTAGCCTTGAAATCTTTGGAGACCATAATTGTCTACTTTAATCGAGAGTATTCTAAGGGATCCCATTCCTTAGGATATAATTAACTATGGGGCCTTGCCTCTATGGGAAACTTAATGGACCCAAAATAAACCCATGTTTTCCATGTAAGTAGGAAAATCTAGTATATTTCAAGACCCATCATGCCTTTGGAGTCCTTATTAGGTGATTAGGTCCATTATAGGTGGTGATTTCTATCTTTTGAGATAGTGCACCATTCCTTAATGTCATACCGATCACTTCAATAAGTACCCTAATCTACAAGTGTCCCATATCAAAATAAACACCATAGATTTTTAATGACTCCGGGGAAGGCTCCTCTCTCCATCTCTAGTAGACGATTGTTGTCTCCAAGCATCAATAGTGGACTTGCATTTTATGTGAGTCCAAGACTATCTCTCTTTCTGTTGGCACTTATGTTATTTCATTCTTAAGGAAAGCTGGCCAACTTCCTCTATATTTTAAGACCTCACTCCTTGTAGGTCTTGGAACCCCTATTGGATCCCCCAATAGGTGAAGAATAAAATTAATCGATGAAAGGAGATGATAAAATTTAGAACCTCCTTACCACTAGCATGGTGAGGCAAGGTTCATCTTATATTTAATAAAATAAACTCCTTTGCAAAATGTCACTTTCCAAAAGCATTTTTTCAAAAATCACATAACGAAAGATCTTGCACAAAATTCATAAGAAATTATCAAACCTCATATAATCAAACCTCATTTAACAATTCCTATAATTGTTACAAGGAGTTTCTTTTCAAAAACAAAATCAAAATTCTTTTAAAATATCTTTTTCAAAAGCACATTTTTGAAAATAGTTATTTCCATTCAACCCACCCAAACTTGTTGAATGAAAATCCTATCTTCAAATAAATCATGACATAAAATTGAAACTCCACTTAACATATTTCACATATGCTGGAGTTGAAGTTTCTCTCTTTTCGAAAGCAAGAAATCATACACAAAATCAAGACATATTTTCAACTCCATTTGACATACCCAAATTTGTCGAATAAGAGTTCCCCTTTCCTTTGGAAAAATCAAAACAAGTTGAATTCTATTTAACACACTTGCATTTGTGAAATAGAATTCCTCTTTTCTAAAGTCTTGAAAATCAAAACACATTTGGACTCCATTTGACATACCAAATTTGTCAAAAGAGAGTCCCATTTGTATAAAAAAAATTGAACTCTATTTAACATACCCAAATTTATTAAATAGATTTCCCTCATTCAAGAATCATAAACACATTTGACTCCTACTTAATATACCAAATTTATTAAGTAAGAGTCTCAATTTCAAAAATTATAAATACACTTGACTCCGACTCAACATACCAAATTTGTTGAGTAAGAGTCTCATTTTTGAAATTATAAACACATTTGGTTTCCTACTTAACATACCAAATTTGTTAAGTAAGAACCTCATTTTCAAAACAAACAAAAACAAATCAATTACATTTGTCTTCCACTTAACATACCAAATTTGTTAAGTGAGGGTCTCATTTTTATAAACAAATCAATCACATTTGGCTTCCACTTGACATACCAAATTTGTTAAGTGAGTCTCTTTTTTCAAAAATAAATTAATCACATTTGGCTACCACTTAACATACCAAGTTTGTTAAGTGAGTCTTATTTTCAAAAACAAAAACATATCAAATCACACTTGGCTCACACTTAACATACCAAATTTGTTAAGTATGAGCCTCATTTTTCAAGTTAAACAAACACATTAAACAATTTATCCTCTACTTAATATACAAAATTTGTTAAGTAAGAGGCCCCACTTTCAAATCAAATCAACATTTATCACACATATAACAAACAACCATCACAAGCAAAGAGGTTTTCATATTTTCAAACATACAATCAAAACCTTTCGCTTACCTAAATTTGCTAAGTAAAGGTTTTTTCCAAATCAAAATTTTCAAACAAGACACACAATACAAATATCTTCAAAGGTCTCTCCAAATATTTGAACCCCTTGCCCAACCTACTTAAATTGGTTGAGTACAGGTCTAAATCAAAATCATATGGCAAAGTCTCTCCTCTAAATATCATTAATCTCTGCAAAATTCAATGAACCCCACTTAGCATACCTAAATTTGTTAAGTGTGGTTTCAAATTCCAAACTAAATATAGAAGTCAATGATTAAAAACAAATATCAAGGCAAGGGTTTGACTTAATTATGTTTCAAAAACTATAGTGATTTTAGTACAGTCAGTCTTTCCATCCTCCAGTCAGTGTAGTGATTATGGTTCTAGCAAGTTTATTTTTTGTTTCCCCTCTGGTGTAGATCTGGCCTTGGATTAGGCCAATCTCACCACAACTGATGCCACACATTTGATCTACTTTGACCATGGCTTTGAGGGGGCCCGAATTACTTGTGAGGGGACAACCCTCATAACTGTTAGTAGGGAGGAGGTGGTGGGACAGATGCCACTCATCCGCTTGGATATTTCATCTGTTATGAGTTCCCCTCATTGAAGAGGAAGGCCATAATGGTTCCCACACCTCGTTCAGTGTTAGTGTCAGTAATAGCTACTTCAATACCTGCCCATTTAGTTGCCTCTACCATAGCTCCAGTGAGAGCTACTACTTTCTCTTTGGTCCACCTAAAGGGGAAGGCTATCTTAGCCTCTAAGATAGTCTCCCCCACCTTCGAGGTAGGTTCTAGTCCTTGCTCTGCTCTGCTCACCCATACCTAACACTGTAACAAAAATTGAAAGATTAAATAGGATCATGATCTGGTAGCTAGAGAGCTCGATGTTGCTTCCCATATAGCTGAGGAGGGTTATCCCCATGAGACCTCTCCACTTTTGAGTGGCAGTAGGTTCCACCCCCTCTCGGCCTCAGATAGAGAGGAAGACTGAGGAGGATTGCCATCATCCAAGACAGAAATGAGGTTGGATATGGTCTACCAGGAGCATTGGGTGGTCCATATGAGAGTTGAGGCAGAGTATCTACCACTGTGACAAGAGCAATGAAAGTATGTTAGATAGTCATCATCCTTTGCCTTGATGGATTTCCATATCGTTGCCTATCGAGGGGCGATCATTCGAACATTGATATTCTAGCATCGCCATGGGAGGAGATCTCAATTGAGGGAAATCAATGTTTCCAACACATTGCTCCCATCGCCATCCACCATCACCTGTTTAGCTTACAACATCTACCACCCTCGCTAAGATTCAGAAGCCTCCATCGAGGAAGATACCATCCCTATTGGTGATTCGACTATGATCCAAGGATCCCACTCCATCCATTCCACCTATTGAGGTGACATGGAGCTCCCACTCGACCTCTACATAGTGGGGAAGGAGTGGTGACCCAAGAGCATTGTCGTTGCACCACCTCCACAGCAGATAGAGATAGAGAGGGGAGTGGACATAGACAGTCCCCATGATAGTTGATCTCCCCGAAGTCTTAATAGTATGTAGTACCATTGCATAAAGGCAAGGGAGCATAGTCCTATGGCTAGCAGTTAACGGGTATTCATCCCAGTCCAGCCAGGCATAGTAGGCCAATCAATAGATGACATATTAATGGAATACTTTGCCAAGAAAAGGTGAATTCTTAGGATTGACCATTTAGATTAGGAGGAGGATAAGGTCCACTTTGATCTTGATGAAGATGACATGTTGGACGACACAGCCGGAGTCCACATGGTTGATATATGGGGATCCTTACAATGGGATCAGCTTAGTCAGGAAGGTGTCGTGCTCGAGGAAGGTGACACTTCTCACTCTGCTTAGCACCTCCTCCACCAGCTTAGATAGAGAGATGATAACATTGAAAAATGGAGAAGAAAATTGAGGAGTTGATGGCAGTGGTCTCAACATTGCAGAACTCAACCCTAGTTTCATAGCCTTCTCTTGTGATAGCTGAACATCCAGAGTTGGTACATGCCTTAGAGGGTCTTAGGTGCACTTTCATAGAGGATGACACTGGTAGCTCGCATAGGAAGGTCACAGATGGCACCTCCATGCATGACAAGAAAATTAAAAATATGGTAGAGCAGCGAGTGAGAGAAGTGATGGCGCAAGCCTGGAGGAGCTCATCCATTCCAAAGGGTAGACCATACCCAGAGGAATTTGATGTAGTTTAATACCCCAAGGGTTTTGTGCCACCTTCATTCAAGATCTTTGATGGCAGTGGGAACTCGCATTAGCATATTGCACATTTCAAAGTTGGCTGTTGCAACACCGGTGGCGGTGATGCACTCCTGTTCAGACTCTTTATCAGCAGCCTAGCAGGGGTTGCATTTGATTAATATGTCGAATTGTCCAACAATTTGGTAGGGACTTTTGTTGAGTTGGAGCTCCTCTTCATCAAGAGGTTTTCTTGAGCTCATCAAAGAGTGACTATAGGAGACTTCATTGTAGCAAAGCAAGTTCTTAATGAGTCCTTTGTTGATTATATTCTCAGGTGGTGTAACCTAAGTATGAAATGTGAGCCACAGCTGTCCGAACAACATGCCATTGAGATCCTTCTCAAGAATATTCATGGCCAATCACCTTCATTCTTAAGGGTTTTACCATCTGGACATTTGAGAAATTAATCAACAAGGCAGCTAGCCTGCAAGAGGAAGCCAAACATTTTCCCTTCCCCAACCAATCATCTCAGCCCAAGCTTCAGAGAGGTTCATGAAGAAGCCATGAATAATTATGTTAGTGGATAGAGGGAAGAAACCAGCCAGAGTCCAGTATGAGAGACCCCAAGCTCAACAACCTCCTTTTTTACCTCCCTCACCACCCACCTTATCATGCTCACCACAATGGCCATTCCCACCACATCAGTAGCCTACCCAGTGGTAGTACTCCTACCCACCACTAGGTAGCTATTACTCACCTACTCTTGCTGATAGATTGAATAAGCCATGTTCATTCAAATGGGAGGTAGTTAGGAAGATCTTTAAGAATCTCTTAAAGACGACTTTCGATTCTAGAGCCGAGGGAGGAGAGTGAGCAAGAGTAATGATCCTAACTATTGCTCCCATCCATGTAGTTGTCATGAGGATTGTATTACTTTTTAGGATTGGCTTGAGCACAGCTACAAGTCAGGCACTGTATTTATCCCTAAAGAATACTTACTAGAATAACCATCTAGTTCTATTAGGGTAATTCTTGGGAAAACCTGTGATCCTCTTAAGACAAAAGAAGGTTGGGATATTGCCTTATCCCGGATGTCAAAAAAAGTAGTTTATAAAATTAAGAAACTCTCTCTACAGGTTCCTGAGGAAACTCAAACTTCCAACATCAAGAAAGGTTTGCAAGTTGCTAAAGACAACTTAAAGATGAGGGATCAGCTTACCTTACTTGTTTGGGATAGTTGAACACAACCATCATCCGAGTTCATCCAACCGGTTACTACTTCTTCTCTACTAGCTCCTCTTCTACTAGCTTGAGCATTGTATCAATGGACAAGGGCATTAAATCCCTTAACCACTTACTTTATTAGATTTCTATCATGTACCTTCACCCAAAAAGAAATCAATGAAGAAAGCTTTCACTTATATCTTATCCACTTTTGATACTCTAGATTTTATTCTTGAAAACTCTCTCAAGTCTAAATAATGATAGCTCTAATCTTTTGATCCACTCTCTTCATTAGTCGACTTTCCTTTTACAATCAATCGAGTTCACCTCTTGAGATTGACTTGGAGTCAACTGACTCTGAGGATCCCATAGAAGAAACTGTAGGTATACCTGATGAGAAGGTAGAACTTTTCCCAAGTTCATCATTCCATGCAGTCACTAAAGTCAACCTGCGCAGTGGCAAAGTTCTACCTCCTAGGGTAGCACCTTAGGATAAGGGTAAACAAGTCATTAGTCCTAGTGAATAGAAAACTCCTCCACATGATGCTCCACCTATGGATATGCTTATAGAGGACCAAGTTAGAGTTGATTACAATGTCCTAGCACATCTTAAAAAGTTGCAAGCTAAGTTAAGCATATATGACGCCCTTATCTTATCTAAAGAGATGAGAGAATCTCTAGTCAAGGCTCTTCTTGATCCAGAGATATGTTTAGCTTAGCTGACTGCTACTAAAGAAAAGGCACACAGCTCAAAAGACATCTTAGGAGTTACATTCAGTGATGAAGACTTGCTTCTAGGAATGACCAGGCACAACTGCCTCTTTACATCACAGTGGATGTTGGTAGATACAAGTTATCAAGAGTTTTGGTTGACCAAGGTGCATCAATCAACATTATGAGTTTAAGAACCCTTGCTTAAGGATTAACATCTCCAAACTCCAAAAATAGAGGATGATGTTGAGATGATTGAATGAACAAGGTGAGAAGGCCTTAGGCTCCATAGTGTTGCCATTAGAGATAGATGATTGGAAGACCAAGTTGCATATCATAGACTCAGATACATCTTTCAATGCTTTGCTTGAGAGATCATGGATATATGAGAATAACATAGTTCCATCCTCTCTACATCAGTGCATGAAGTTTATGAGATGTGGAATTGAGTACTGCATCAAAGGAGATCTCAAACCATTCACAGTTCGTTAGGTCGATATATATGAGGATGAAGCCTATTTTCTTCTCCAAAACTAACAAGTTCATTCTCATGAATCTAGTCAAGATCCCCATGAGGGACAAAAAGAAACAAAAGGAAAAAGAAATAGAAAAAGAAAAGAAAAAAAATAAAAGAGAGCGAGACATGGACTCAAGGGAAGACATAGAGCCTGACATTAGATTTCACCCACAATTTGTTACTCCATTCGAACATATGGATAGGATGGCCTGACCTCCACCAAACAGAGGTAAAGGATAGTTCAGAGGTAGCCCTTGAGGTGGAAAGCCTCCCTATTGGTCATCTAATAAGAGGTATGTCTCAGCCACTAAGAGTTCACCTACTATCCACATAGACTTAGAATTTAGTTCAAAGGATGTGTCTTAAGTGGTTAGCATACCAACCTGTTATTCTAAACAGCATCCATTTCAAAGTGACATTTGAGCATGAGAGTAATGATGACCGGACTCCAAAGCAAAGCATAAATTTATCCAAGTCTGCATGTGAGATAGTCAGGTATCAGTTGGGAACTTTAGATCTAACCCCACTTTTCAAAAAAAAAGTTAAGGGTTTGGTAGTTAAGGAAACCCCTAAGTCATCCATAGATGGGAAAACCTAGAGGTTCTTTTTAGGAGCATCATCCTCAAGTTAAGAAGCTAATGTATAACTTGAGGATGATTCATATAAATATTTAATACAATTACCTTTTGATTGGTATTCGCCTTATATTCTTAATCTAGCAAAGAATGGATTAATCCCACATACTTGGTGTAAACATAGGTCAGACTACTTTGAAAAGTTATGGGACAACCAAAGCAAACATCCTCAATCAAAATCAGAAGTAGAATTGACATAGTGGGTCCAATCGATGATGACAATCATTGCCTAGTCATCACCAATCATTTGGAGTCTGATAGGTTCTTTTCAAATCATGCTAACTCATATGAGGAGCTGTGTTTAGAAACTTCAGATGATCCAAATGACTTTGAAGTTAAGGATGCACCACCAGAGTTTAAAGAGGAGATTAGCTCAACCATTGACAAGCTCAAAGAAATCAACTTAGGAACTTAAGACATTCCACGTCGACATACATCAGTTCTTTGTTGAGTGATACTAAAACCAATGACTTAGTTAGGCTATTGATTGAGTTTAAGAACTGATTCACATAAAGTTATGAAGAGATGCCCAACTTATCTCCTGACATGGTAGTCCACAAACTAATAATAGAGCCTACTGCTAACCCTATCAAACAAGCTCCTAGATGTATGCAATAGATATTGAACAACAAGTCATTTCTGAAGTCAAGAAACTAATCGATGCTAGTTTTATCAGGGAAGAAAAATATCCTGCATGGTTGGCTAGTGTCATCCTAGTTAAGAAGAAGAATGTCCAAATTTACATATCCATCGATTTTAAGGACTTAAATAAGGCATGTCCAAAAGATGAGTTTTCACTACCAATCTCAAAATTGATGGTGGACATTGTCTCATCTCATGCAATCTTCTCCTTCATGGATGGTTCATCTGGTTAAAACCAAATTAAGATGGCCTCTGAAGATGAAACAAATACTATCTTTTGAACCCCGATTAGAATATTTTTCTATAAGGTCATGCCTTTCGGCCTTAAAAATGCTGGTGCCACATACCAATGGGCCATGACTTGAATCTTTGGTGAACTCATTCATCATCAAGTCAAATGTTATGTCAATGATCTCATTGTCAAAAGTAAAGAAAAGGAAGACCATCTCTTTGACTTGAGAGTAATTTTCAAATAGTTAAGATAATTTAACCTTAAAATGAATCCCCTAAAGTGTGCTTTCAAAGTTACTTCAGGAAAATTCCTTGGGTTTGTTGTTCAACACCATGGAATTAAAATCAATCTAGAGAAGATCAAGGCGATATGAGAAATGCCACCCCCTAAGAGTCTAACTCAACTCAGATCATTTCAAGGGCGGTTAAGTGCATCTAAGACGCTTCGTTTCCAACCTGTCAGGAAGATGCTAGTCATTCTCAACACTTGTCAAAAAGGATTCCAAGTTCAAGTGGGATGACAAATGTCAACATGCCTACGAAGACATCAAGCACTACCTGATGATGCCGCCAGTTCTAGCAAACCCTATCTTGGCAAGCTGATCATATTATATATCGCATTAGATGACTCCCTTGGTGCTTTGTTGGCCCAAACTAATGATGAAGAAAAATAAAATGCACTCTACTATCTCAGTCATTGTCTAATCTCTACTAAGGAAAATTACCCACCCATTGAAAAGCACTGCCTATCTTTAATCTTTGCATCCCAAAAGCTATGACATTACATGCTTTCATAAGGTGAACTTGATCTCCATGATTAATCCATTGTAATATCTCATGACACGGCCAACATTATTTGTACGGTTGGCACGTTGGACCATGATTCTCTCATAGTTTGATATTACTATCATACCCTTCCATGCGGTGAAAGAAAAAGCACTAGCAGATTTCTTAACATCACACCCACTTCCTACTAACACTTCACTTTGTGATGACCACCTCAATGAACAAATCATAAACTTAGAGGACACTAGCATTCACTATTGGGAGCTGTATTTTGATGGTGCGCTTCCTTTCAAAATGGAGAAGAACCACATTCTACTCTCCAAAGAAAGGTAGGGGTATGAATAGTTCTCCTAACTCTAGACCACGATGTGATGAGATTCTCATATCATCTGTCTAATCCATGCACCAATAACGAAGCCAAATATGAGCTCGATCGTTGTTAGACATTACTTATGCATCTAGAGTATCAACATCTTTGGGATTCTCAATTAGTCATCAACTAAATCGTTGGGTCTTACAAAGTTCTAAAGCTAAGGTCCATCATTACCACAAGTACACTATAGAGTTGTTGGCCCAAATCCTAAAGGTTACCATCTACAAGATTCGAGGAGAGAACACAGTAGTAGATGCATTACCCAAGCTTGCCAAAGAGTTGGCATGTTCAAAAGATGAGTCTATACTAATAGGGTCCAAAATAGACAAGTCTTATCCCTTGTTGACACTGAACTCATCGAGAGACTCTCTCTTGAAGGGGAGGTTACCATTGCCAAAAAGGATGAGGAGTCAAATTTGAGGCAGCCATTCATGATTATCTAAATATAGGCAAACTACCTCAAGAGAAGTCACTAGCACATCAGGTGAAATAGAGAGCCCTTTCATATGCTCTCGTGGATGGCACCTTGTACCGGTGATCCTTCGATCGTATATGGTTACATTTTCTGGACAAACACGAAGCCCGTAAGATCGTGACTAAGGTGCATTCAGGTTTATGTAGAGCGCATTAATCTAGTCCAAAGATGAAAGCCAAGATCAAGAGACTAGGATACTACTGGCCTTCGATGATCACAGACTACATGGACATAGCTAGGAGATGCCACCAATGTCAGGTGCACGGTGTGGTCCTACACCAACCACCCAACATTTTACACCCTACATTGGCCTCATGGCTATTTGAGTGTTGGGGTACCGACATAGTGGTCTGATCGATCTTCCTTCTTCCAAGGGTCATCGGTTCATTCTAGCTGCCACCAACTACCTTTCCAAGTGGGCGGTGGCAATCCCACTCAGAGAGGTCACAGCTCAGCATGTACTCTAATTTTAGGAACCATGTCGTATATAGGTTCGGGGTGCCTCGATGAATTATATCTGATAATGGTACTGCATTCAAGAGAACTAAAATCAATAGTTTTTCCCAAAGACATAGCATAGATTAGAGATATTTTACCATATCTTACCCAAGGGAAAATAGCTTGGCAGAATCCTTCAACAAAACTCTCATCCAAATATTAAAGAAGACACTCAACGATAACAAGCGATAGTGGCATGAACAGTTAGTTAAAGCCCTATGGGCTTACTACACCACTTATAGAACTCCAACTCAATCTACCCTTTCTCTTTAGTGTATGGGTCTGAATCAATTTACCATTAGAAGTCCAACTCCCATCATTAAGGATAGTTGTGGGTAGCAAGGTTACCACAGAGCAGAATGCCAAGTTACGATTAGAAGAGCTCAAAGGTTTGGAGGAGAGATGCTTTCGGGCATGCCATAACCTCAAGTTTTATAAAGATAAAATGATTCAAGCTCATAACAAGTTGGTTCGTCTTAGAGCTTTTCAAGTAAGAGAGCTTGTTTTAATTCTAAGGAGACCAATTGCCCGTTGAAAGATGGGAGGCAAGTTTAAACCCACTTGGGAAGGCCCTTTTGCCAGAAAGAAGGCCTACCAAGGAGGATCTTATCAACTTATAAATTGTAAGGGAGAACGCTCAATGCTTCCAATCAATGGGCTCTACCTAAAGAAATACTATCCATAAATCTTGTTTGCAAACAATTATCAATAAAACTTATTTTCATCTCAACTCCCATCTCTTATATGTTAAGAAACATCTTTACTTGTGAATCCTCTATGATGTGTTCAGGGTAGGTGTAAGGAACCCAAGTAGCATCCTATCCTGTGTCATCACAACACCAACACAAAGTACACACCACCACATATAAAACAAGCACATATCTTTTGTCCCAGGTTATTTTGATGTGGGATAAAGCCCCCTATGGCACTCACTCGTTAGCTACTCTAGGTCGGGCGAACATGCTACCTTGCTAGTGTGTCACCCTAGTGGTTCCTTATCTGGAGGATGTAAGTCTGCAAGCTTTCTTCATAACTTGACCATTGCAAATAGACGGGTGCCTTGTTAGTCTGGTAGGCCTTACTAAGCAGCCGGTAAGCTACCTTATGTTGACTTTATTTAAGAGGATATAAGTCTACATGCTTTCTTCTTGAACTAGCCATCATGCACTAATTGGGTCGAGTATAGTTGAGGCTTAGGATAAGTCCCCCAGTGGCTCCTTTTCTTCTGACTACTTTAAGTTTGGGCACAGTCCTTACACATGACTCCCCACTTAGTAGTCACCCTAGGTCAGATAACATCTGTCCCGCCAACAATAGACTATCCCGGTGATCATTTTCGTCTATAAGGATGTAAATTTACAAGCCTTCTTCTTAGATTGATCGTGGAAAACTGATGGGCACCTTAGGTTGGTTAGTTATCGCAATGCTGACAGCTACCCACCTGGTGGATATACCGCTCATGGTAGATGTAAGTCTATAAGCTTTCTCCTGAGAGTTGGCCATCGTATACCTTATAGACTTTCTTTTATAAGGTCCTGGATAAATCCCCTAACGTCACCTCCCCTATGGGCACTCTATTTGGATCGCCCTGACCCCATTTAGACACTACCTGGGTTACTCTTGGATTAGACAATCCCCCTTTCTTAGTAGCCACTCCTGTGTTGGATAATCCATCTTGTGGATATGCAGATTCTCCCTTTGGTCTAAGTCTGAGATAGGACTAAGCTAATATAAGCTCATTCTCAGTGTGGTCCCTCACACACCAACAGGGCCCACACAAACATATAAACATAACAAATATCTATATTTGCTTGTGGATTAGGAGGACACCCCAATGACACATTTTCCCAAGCAGGCAACCTATCTTTAGGGCAGTGTTAGCAAAACTCCTTTTAGGATTCTCCTGACTACTCCTGAGTTAAGATAAGTCCCCAGGAGGCACTATCTCAGTAGACCCCCTTAGGTCAGGTTCAACTTATTGTGCCACTAATGGGTCACCCTAGCGGTCATCCTTTCTTTGGAAGATATAAATCTATTACACATTCTCTCCAGCACGACCATTGCACACTGATGGGTAGCCCTAGGTTGGGTTAGATTTGTTGTGCAATCAACTGATCACCCCAGTGGTCTCTTATTTTGGAAGTTGTAAGTCTACAAGCTTTCTCCTTGACTTGACCATTGCACACCGAAAGGTAACCCTTAGGTTGGTTAACTCTACCCACGGCTGGTAGACTATCCTTTGGATTTATAAATTGAAGATAGGACAAGGTTGAAATTACCCCTTCTTAATGGATCCATCACACACCGATAGGCTCCATCTAAAAAGAAAATAATTTTAACTTCATTTTTTTAGTCAATATGAGTTTACAACGGTATCCGCTCAATAGTTGCCCTAGGTTAGGTTTGATTTATTGTGCTACTAGCAGATCGCCCCAGTGGTTCCTTGTTTAAGAGGATATAAGTCTACAAGCTTTCTTCCTAATTTGACCATTGTACACCGAAAGGCAATCCTTAGGTTGGTTAGCCTACCTTGTGGCCGGTAGACTTTCCCTTTGGATTTGTAAATCTGAGATAGGATAAGACTGATATAGCCCCTTCTTAGTGGATCCATCGCACTCGATAGGGTCCATTTTATTAAATCCACCATCCTTCCCCAGTGGAGTCTAAATTAAATTCATCTATTATTATCCATGGATACTTCCCAAAATAAACTAAAGAGAGCCATAAATCAAATTCACCTTATTTTCTTAGCGGATAAGAGCTCATATCTCCAATAGATATACTCTCCACTTCTTCCAAATTAAATCATATCCTCTCCCTAGAGGAGACAAAAATCATAAACAAATCAAATCATATTCTCATCCCAATGGATGCCCACCAATCAGATCATATCAAATTTCTCCCTCAGTGAGGCACAAATTGATTTATCCTCCCTAGCAGGGCCTAAAGCACAATCACAAATCAAACCAAATCAAATTCTTATCCCTAGTGGATAACTTGAACTGCTTCCCTAGTGGAAGGTTCATATACTCAATCTCTTAGTGGATTCCTCCTCCCTCCCTTATGCCATTAGCATAAGTTGAGTTGCATTACCTAAGATCACGATTCTATCTACCTCTCAGGTTTAGGGTAGATCATTTCTATTAGCACTTGTGATCCTTTGGATGTTGTTGATCATCTCAATCAAAACCAATATGTGTGATGTGCCTTGTCAGTTACACCACACTTATTGGGGGTTCTTTTATTGACCTCACTTTTGGAGTGAGTTCTCAACTTCCTCATCATAGATCTAGGACTCTTATAGACACTAAGAGCTCCTTAATCTTAAGACACTTCTAGTGATTAAGTGAACACTTAACTTAAGCCTAGAGACTTAGAAGAGTTAGCTACTAGAATAGGTTGTGCCTTAAGGACTTAGGAAGACTTGCCTACCCTATAGCCTAAACCTAATCCATACTTTCCTTCTCAAACCAAACTTCAAATTCATACCAAACCAAAACCAAATTTTCAAGACTCATAATCAATCTCATGATCAAATTCAAGCTCAAAATATCTCAATAAAACCTCATGATTGAATTCAGAACCCTTTCTAAGCCCTTTGATTTCATCTTATGGACTTAGCCTTAACAAATTCAAATCAATCCATATTCATTTGATTTTCTCAAATATCAATTAAATCTTTCAATCAAACTATCAAATTCCAATTCAAATCTAACTTCAAATGATTCAATCCTAATGATCAAAACTAAATCCAATCTCAACCAAATTTCCTTCTAAGCCCTTTTAACCTTGCTCCATGAACTTAGTCAAATTTGCTTCCAAATCAATCCAAACTCAAGTTATTTTCTCATGAATCATTTATATCTTCATTTATATTCCTAAATATAAATGAAATATAAATTCAAATAGCCAAAATCAAATCCAAAATCAAATTTATAGCCTTTAAGTCAATTCCTTGAACTTGGCCAAATCTATCCAAATCAAATCAAAGACAATAGATTTTCTATTGAATCAATCATTCCTTCAATCATCTATCCAAATATAAATGAAACCAACAATCATTAAGCTAAATCAAAATCAACTCAAGTCAAACCCAACCTAGCTCATTTGACTTAAAATATTTAAATGAGCCAAAACATTTGAACCCAAACCAATTGCAATTGAATTTATATGTCAATCTTAAATTCATATATAAACTCAGTTAAATCAAACTCAACTCAAAATCAAGCCAACTAAACCCAATTGGCTCACTTGACCCAAAGTGGACATTTTGATCTACATGAACCAAAATCTAATTCAATTCAAATCATAGTGAATTAAGCCAATCTAAACTTCATGTCATGATTGTTGATCATCCTAGGTTAATCAATTTCCATGAATTGGGTCAAACTAAGTCAACCTAGCCTATTGACCAAGTCAAACCTTTAACCCATATGAACACAAACTAGCCAAATTGCAACCTAAACCAAATTGATTACAACCAATGGCTTAAGTTCATTCCAAATTGATTATTAAACTTTACCAAAACCATAATTGAGCCCAATTTGACCAATTGGTCAACCCAACCCAGCTTAGCCCAAATTGACCTAAAGGATCAAATTGGCCAAAATCCAAATTAAATTCAAATTAAACCAAATTGATTGAAACCAATTGAACCAATGCACTCCAAATGGTCATTTGAATATGATCCAACCCTTAGTTTGACCCAATTGATCAATTGGTCAACCTAACCTGATTTGACCTAATTTGGCCCAAATGGGTCAAATTGACACAAATTAAACCAAATGAACTCCAAATGACATGAAATTTGGTCTAACTCACTTTTGACTCATTTCAAATCTGCTCAAATCAAATCCAATATAAAATGACCACTTTCCTTGGGTCAAGGGCATCCCATGAGAAAAGACACTTGCCCAAATAGTCATTTCTTTCCCTGGCCACTTAAGCACTCATCCATTGGTCCACTTAGGCACCAAGGACACTGATCATCTGACCCAAGAGGTGGTTGGGGCAGCCATGACTCATGGGGAGGTGAATTCACCTCACCTCTCCCACTTGAACACTTGGTATGTAGGACTTCCACCTCCCCATGCTAGCACATCCATTTGTCCTTCATGGTAGCCACTCCTCATGCCTTAGCTAGCCAAAATGAGCCACCTAGGATGATTCCCTTCCATTCCCAACCACCCCAGGCCAAAGGACACCCATTTAGGAGCCAAAAAAATCACAAAAGGGGAATTTTTGGCCATATTGAAAACTAGAGAATTAGAGACACCAAACCTCCTCCTACCACTCTCATTCCATTCTCCTAGAGCTCCCAAAGCAAGCATTCCCATTTTGTTTTTGAGAAAAAAGCAAATAAAATCAATTGAATTTTGGAGAGGAAGTGGCAGCAATTGAAGAACACACCATTCTGAAGTGAAGGGGAAGGTCTAGCTCATTTTGAGGCTTCTTCCCCCACTTAAGAGCATGCTTGAATCAACACTACTACCGAAAATCATCCCCTGTGAGGTAATTTTTAAGAACCATAGTCGGCCATTGGAGCATTTGTGACAATTTCTTGTGCCATTTTTAAGAATTTTTTTAGAAAACCCTTGCATATTTTATTTTATCCCAATATAAAAATAGAAGTTTTTCAGTATGAATTGACGTAAAAATGAGCCCATTCAGATGAAATTTCACTTAGATTTTGCAAACAAAAAAACCCAAAAGCCCTCGATTTTCTATTCTGCCGATCGACACACAACAGCCATCCGATCTTGTGAATCGTGGGATTGGATGGCTCAATCGCATTTCTACCCTTTTGATCCACACATCATTTTTCTATTCATCCACCTTTTCCGCTCATGCACTGTGTGGCACCGCATCAGTATCTATGGTGCTGACTGGGTTAAATAAGAAATTAGGATAATTTTCTGATTTTAAAAAATTATTTAAATTACCTAAAAGTTTAGAAATTCATAGAAAATAAAATACTTAACTAAAATTACAAACAATGGCTCGTTGGATTCGCCTTTCCGAGAGGAATCCAACAAACCTAAAATCCTCAAATTTTATTAAATATTCTGAGCTTAATTTGAGTTTTAGTGAAAATCAAATTTTATTAATTACACTAAAAATACATAGCAGATTAAGTTAAAATTTTAGAGATTGAAACTACATTTAAAGTTCTCTCATCATAAAAAGGTCAAGTCAAAAGGGTTTCTATATTGGAAGATATTACATTCTGAAGCTCAAAGGGTCTATTTTGACAAAAATAAATTAATGGACTTTATAAAAATCATGAAAAATCACTTAAATCAACTAAAATTTTTAAAAATCATAACAAATCATAAAAAATTATAAAAATACAAATAAATACTCATTCTAAAGGTATTTCAAAGGAGAATTTAATAAAAATATTCTGAACTAATTTTAAATAGTAATTAAAGCTTAATTTAAATTTAATTAAAAACTTAATTAGCTTAATTACTCTCTAATTACCAATGTTATTAATCTCAAACTTTTTGAGATTAATTAATGGGATGACCCATGCATCCCATAATTTTCTTGAGATTTATTGCTCGGTTAATCAGGGAAATTGATTTTCTTAGCTTTAATTACTTTCTTAATTAATTAGGTGGTTAATTAACATTTTAAACAGCAAGGAAACCATTAATTACTCTTGCTAATCATTATGGAACAGTGAATGGGCATGGGGAATGAGATTGGAACCTCTTTCCCATTCTTTTCCCTAAGTTCATTTCACTTGACTTGAAATTAATTAATTTAGCGCTAATTAATGGTTTAATTCATTAATTAAAATGGCTTAATTAATCAAATTAAAATCATAATCATTCCAGATCTCATCTAATTGAGTTTCTTGGGTAGATATTTAGGTGTTTAATAACCTAAATCTATTTAAGGAAATTATGGCTAACCTACATGTGTGGAGAAGCCATAAAAGTACTTAATTAAGTTCATTAACCTAATTAATTATTAATGCCCTTTCATTTCTTGGATCATTGCAAGTTATTTTCCATGCATATCATGTTGGGTCATAATTATTTAATTAATTACTTTAAGGTAACATAGGTAAGGGTTTAATTAAATGATTTAAATTATGCTTAACTTAATCAATCCATAAAATCAAACTAATTGCTTCTTATTAAATCAAATTAACTCACACATATGGGGGATGGGATTAGAATTAGCAAATCTTTCTCACATCTCTTAAATCAAGTTAAATGTAAAATCAAAAGTGACATTAAGAAACTTTGATTTATTTTAAATAAGCTTATTTAATATGATTGTCCTTAGGAATTAGTTGGATTGAATGAAGTTACATGCTTGTGTCTCTTTATTTCTTTCCAATCATATTAAAATGTTTTTGTGCCACTTGATTCATTGTTTCATTTCTTCAAAAATTAATTAAAAATAAATGATTTCTTTTATCTCGAGCTTTTATGTGTTAATTAAAATTAATATATGTGTGGCTACTATCATTATTAAATCCAAACCTATTTTCCAAATCTTATAAATAAATGATTACATATGCTTTAAATGCTAGTTATAAATATATATGAAATGCAAATGATTATAGCTTAAGTATATGGAGTAAAGTACTTTGCTTTCAATATTAAAATTTCAACAAGACTTTACACCATGTATATAAACCTTTTCAATCAAATAAGATGCAACTTTTGCATAGTTTGTTCTTACTTATATGTGTATACATTCTTATGTACTTGAGAAAAGCAAATAGTTGTCCTGGACACCCCGGGAATATGAGGCTTTAAGTAGCCCCAAGGAGCTCATTTGATTATCTCACTTCCCTAGTTAACAATGGCATATACTAACTCATGTTTCTCATACATACGTGTGAGTACTTAATTATGGAGTCAAAACCTCTCAATTTTTGTTACAAAAACACATGCATTTGTAATTATTTAAATGATAGAATTAATTAATCATGTTATTAAGAGCTCTCTTTCTTACATTCATGTATGCAAGCTTACATGTGTTTGAATGCAAATGGGTATATAGTTCGGACATCCGAGAATACGAGGCTTTAGTTAGCCCCAAAGATGTCATTTTATTATCTCACTTCTCTGGTTGACAGTGACACGTACCTTTTTAATTTCATTCTATGTATTTTTGCATAAGCATTTAGATAAATTTTTAAATTAAAGTGATAAAAATAATTCAATCAAAAAGAAAAAAATATAAACTTTAAATGTACATGTTCATATTCATCATTTTAAGTGTTCCAACATATATTGCATGTATAGATATGTTTAGGACTTAGTCATATGCATGCTACATATGTTGGAAAGAAATGAACAAACATGTTATGTGATAGTAATTACCTCCAATTAATCATAAGATATCTTTCTTATTGAATGAGATTATTTAAAGTGAAACAAAACCTAGGATTAATTAAAAATATGTAAGAAGTCATTCACTAAAGAGAATTTATGTAATTAATTTGCTTTAGTTGTGACTTAAGGTAAGAATAAAAGAGAGTGATTCTCTCTTTTCTTCTCTTTATAACACTTAGTTGTTGAGTATAAACCAAGTGAAACAAAAGAAAATATTAAGTAAAACTAAAAAATCAATTAAATCACTTAAAGTTAAACCATCCTTTATAATTAAATCCTTTATTACTTAGAAAATTATAATGAAGCCTAGTTAAGGCATACCATACAAGCCTTAATACACACACCTTAGAATTAAGTCACCACTTTTAGCTTTATGTTAGGATGGTGTATGGAGTGATGTATGTTTTATTTTTTGATGTATTATTTTAGACTAGATGTTAGAGTGTATGTTTCATAGACTGGATGTTAGGTCGCTATTAGCCTTAATCATATTTTCTATAGAGGATTATGCTTAAGGGGTCAAAAAATAAATATAATTGCTCTCTTTGTAATTTGCTTAAGCCCCTAAGCATAATCCAAGTTAGGATAGGTGGGCTTGGTTACCCATGTGCAGGGTGCTAAGTGTAGGAGGAGTTAGCTAGTTGTCACTCCAGTCAGTTGTAAGCCCAACAATCGGGTGGTTTATCCTCCCGTGGAGGTAAACCATATACCCATCTCCACTTAGATTTAGGTTGTGCTTTGGTTTTTTCCAAAGCTCTATAGATTTAGGATCTAAGATAGCTATTTCCTTCAGGCTACTAGCATAAATTCTCTCCTGTTAGGCATTTCCACAACCTTTTGTTGTGGGATTATAAGTCCTAGCTTTCTAATAAAATTTTAACTTTAATAAAACCAATCTCTTCAATTTCAAACATATAAAGCACGACCATAGGATAGATTGGAATGCTCACTAGGCTTCTTAATATCATGAGCATTTCCTATTTATTCCCTTTGGCTTCTAAAATGAGTCTTCTCCTTGAACAATCCCATTTGATTTTCCAAACATAACCAATTTATTGATAGTCTAGCCTTAAAATCTTAGGATACCATAATTGTCTACTTTAATCGAGAGTATTCATAATGGATCACATTCCTTAAGATGTAATTAATTATGGGGGCTTGCCTCTATAGGAAACTTAATAACTCGGTTTAAAATAAACTCCACTTTACTTTTCCATGTAAAGTAGGATAAAATCTCTAGTACATTCAAAGACCCATCATGCCTTAGGAGTCCTTATTAGGTGATTAGTTCTATTATAGAGTGTTGATTTCTATCTTTCGAGATAGTGCACCATTACTTAATGTCATACCCAATCACTTCAATAAGTGCCTCCTATGATCTGCATATTGTTCCACATCTCAAAAATAAACACCAAAATATGTTAAGTCATTAACATGGGATGGGGTAAAATAGTAAATATTATTTTTCCTCTTTAAGTTCAATAGCTCAAATCCAAAATTAAACTTAATAACAAACTTTGGTTGATATTAAGTAATTTTATTTAAGGTGATTGTCCTTAGAAATTAATGAGTTAAATGGATTATGTGGAAGTGTTCAACTATTTTTTTCAATCATCATAAATTTTGTATGACATTTGTATCATGTGTTCATATTTTCAAATCAAATAATCAAATGGATATACTTATGCATGTAGAGTTGCATGTGTTGAATTAATCATATTATATGGAGTGGCTATTATCACTAATAAATTTTAAATTATTTTCAAAATTTCAAACCAATAATGAAAATTTAAATTGATATTAGCTATGAACACTTCATATGATTTACATATGCTTATAACTTAAACATGTTAAAGTATTTTTTTTATCTTTATGATTCATGTATGTGTTTATATATATTTGAATATTAATAAGTATATAGTCTGGACATCTCAAAAATATGAGGCTTTAAGTAGGCCTACAAAGTTCTTAGATTACCTCACCTCCCTAGTTAACAAAGGCATGTACTTATTAAATTTCATTCTTATGTGTACTTGTACTAGAATTTGGATAGAACTTTACTTTACATGAGTAAATAATTCACAAAAATATAATCTTTTGCATGATTTTCACATGTTTTTGTATACGTTTCTATGTATTTAAGATAGCAAGTATATAGTTTGGACATTCTGTGAATACAAGGCTTTAAGTAGCCCCAAGGAGGTCTTAGATTATCTCACTTCCCTGATATAAACAATACCATGTACTCACTTAAATCTTTAATACATGTGTGTGTGTACTTAGCTAAGAAATGAATTTTTCTTTTTCTACCAAAAACAATATATGCATTCATAATCATTTAAAGTGCCAAATTACATTGCATGTATGGGTATGCTAAGCTCAACATCATAAGCTTGCTATTGATGATGAAAAAGAATAATACAACATCCGCATGTGATAGTGATTTAATTCGATCAATTTTAAGATGTCTTTCATGTTTGAATAGGATTTTTTAAGATTAACCCAAACTTAGGACTAATAAATTTAATAAAACATTCTCTAAAAGAAACCAAGTCACAATACTATGCCTTTAGAAAATAATTTAGGATATGGATAAAGGGGGTTAAGCCTCTCTCTTCTCTTTACAATACTTAGATGCTAAGTAAATATTAAAATGAAACAAAATAAGATATAAATTAAAATTCACTTATCTTCTTAACAATTTAAAGTGAAACCATCCTTCATGGTTAATTTACACAATTCCAAAATCTAGGCAATTATAATCCTAAAGCTTAGGTAAGACATACCACATTAAGCCTAAGAACACACATTAGAATACTAAGTCACTACTTCTATCTCTAAGTTTGGATGGTGTATATTATGATGTGGTATTTTATTTTGTGATGTAATATTTTAGACTATATGTTAGGATTATTATCCATATACTGGATGTTAGGTCGTTGTCAACCTAATGATATTTTTTGCAGGAGATTATGCTAATGGGGCTGCTAAAATAAACATAAATGCTTTTTCTTGCAAGTTGCTTATGCCCCTAAGCATAATCCATGTTAGGACATATGAGCTTAGTTACCCCCGTGCAGGGTACTAAGTTCAAATTTATAAATTATAATTGTTTATGTTGTATGTTTATTTAGCTAACATCTATTTTGCAGGTGAAGTTAGATTTTATTTTTCAAATATATAATTTTGCAATAGAATTAGGCTTAATGTTATGGGGTTTAGGATGAACAATGGCTTAAAGGAAAAGTCTGAGGCATTATGAAGCCTTGGAGCAAAATCAAACTAATGGAAAATGGAGAAAAGAAATATGAAAAATGAAGACCCCATAACATTCATCTTAATTATAATTGTAAATATTCTTTTGTAATCCTGGTTGTATAAGGGTAGAACTCAGCTACCCAATTTCTTTCTTTTCTGGGGTGGACTGCGGAACCCGACCGCGCCGGCCTTTTTTTAGTTTATGAAATATATGAATGTTTGATTATTGTGTTTATCTTACGTAATAGAAATGGCATATTTTTATAAGTTTCTTAAGCTTGAAGATTGAATGTGTAGCTTGGATGCTGAAGGCTCTTTGGGATAAAATTAATTTTTCTATCACCATTAATAACTCATAATTAAATTTAAAAATTTATAACCTCACTTTAAAGCTTAGGCTATGATCAAGATAATTAAAAGATGTATCAACCCCTTAGTTAAATGATGTATGTTCTAATATCATGCATATTATCTTATTTCACTCTTGAATAGTGAGGGTCTCCACTCTTGCATGATAGTGGAATGCTTGATCTATGAGGGCATCCCTTATAGTGGAGAACACCTCCTCCCACTGATTTAGCCAGTAATCCAATTTCATCATGCATTTAGGCATAATTTCTTTAAGCCTTTGTCCCAAATTTATGTGTCAAAATGAAATAAAGAATTATAAAATTTTGCATTTAGTCTAAGTCATGCCTTTATACTACTCATGATCTTGTCTCTTAGGGAGTGAGTTTAGGACCCTAGCCTCTTTTAATTAAACAATATCCTAACTATCTTGCAATTACATAAGACTGACTACATGGGTTTAAAACATAGTAGGTGTTAACTGGCGACCACTCAAGGAGATTATAAATATAAAAGAATGGATGTGTTTATCCTCTCTTGTGGAGGTAAACTATTATATCCCCCTCCATTTAGGTTTAGGTTGAGCTCTAGCTTGTGGTAAAGCAGTCTAGATTTAGGTTCCAAAGATAATTATTTTCTTTGGGTTATAAGTATAAATCCTCACCTCTAAAGAATTTCCATAATCTTGTGTTGATGGACTATAAGCCCTAGCATTCTACTAAAATTTCAAATCAAATTAAGATAAATATTCTCTTTCAAATATGTAAAGCCTCACCATAGGATAGATTGAAGTGCTCACTAGGCTTCCTAGTATCATGAGTGCTCCTTACTTGTCCTTCTTTGAATTATGAAAATAAGTCTTTCCAAATTGAACATCCCCACTTTGTTTTCCAAAAATACCTAATCTTTTGATAGCCTAGCCTTAAAATCCTTGGAGACATTGATTGACTACTTTATTCAAGAGTTTTCTATAGAAATCCCATTTCTTAGGATGTATATAACTATGGAAGCTTGCTTCTGTAGGGAATTAAAGAACCAAGCTTAAAATAAACCCTGCTTTACTTTTCCATGTAAAGTAGGGGAAAGAGCTCTGGTATATATGAAGACCCATATGCTTTAAGAGTCATTATTAGGTGATTAGTTCCATTGTAGGATGATGTTTTCAGGTTTTAAGATACATCATACCTTAATTTTGTACTGGATCACTTAAATAAGTACCACCCACCCCCCCTAAAATCTGCGTAGTGTACCTACGACTCCAAATTAAAACACCACATATTTTTCTAGTTACTCTGCTTGGGATTGATCATTATCTCTAAGCATTAATAGTAGACTTATATTTTTAGATAAGCCCAAGACCATCCTTCTTTATATTAGGCACTTTACTTATTTCATCCTAAAGCAAGGGTGGCCAACATCCTTTAGGTTTTAGGATCTCACTCCAAGTATGTCTTAAAACCCCAATTAGACCTCCAATAGATAAAAATTAATTAATTAAAGAAAATTTCTCAAAAATAAATCAAACAAATCAAGAACCAATTACCACTAGGTAAAGTAAGGTTCATCCAACATTTTCAAAATTTCAATGGAGTCTAAAGCAAAATCAAAAGTTCATTCTCCAAAATTTCCAAATTATTTCAACATACAAATGAACCCCATCTAACAAAATCAAATTTGTTAAATGAAGGTCCAATTCAAAAAAAAAACTTAAAGTCAACAACAACAAAGCAAAAGTCTAATTCTATGTCTTTTCAATAGCGAAGTATAAGCCCCATCTACCCCAATCTTTAAGGAGAAGTCTATCTTAGCTTCTGACATAGTATCTCCCACATTTGAGGTCAATTCTAGCTCCCGCCCTGATCTATTGACTAAGACCTAGCGTTGTAGCAACAACCAAAAAATTAAAAGACATTATGAGTGCATATCAAAGGAGGTTGAGGAAGCCTCCCATGTGGCTGAGGAGGGATCCCCTCATGAGACCTCTCCCATTCTTAGTGGTAGTAGGTTTCACCCCCTCTCAGCTTCAGAGGGAGAGGAGGACATCATGAAGATTGCAACATCACCCCCACAATCTATAGAGTATGAAACACCAGCTAGGGAGACTTGCATGACTTGAGGAGAGTAATCCCTAGGAGTGTTAGGGATCAAATTCATAGAGGGAGGGTCAAGGAGGCCAATGTTGTTGCCCAAGCAGGCAAGAGGGATAGACAAAGGTTTACCAGCCAGTCAGTAGCCTCCGCTTTGATTGATTATTCTGCTCGGTAGGTTAATAGAGTCGAGCATTTTTGATAGGATAGTACTCGCCATTTCTAGCTCTAGGAGGAGATCTATGATAGAGAGGCAGCTGGTGTCACCCCCTTTTACACCACTCCACTCTCGACCACCTGCGCTCATTCATGTTCTACCATTTGAAGTCTCCACCAAGTTTCACAAGTCCACATTTGAAGAAAAAGTATCCCTCTTGGTGATACGGCTACATCCCAAAGACTGCACTTGATCTACTCCACCTATAAAGTGAGGTTGAGCTCCCCTGCTCAACCTTCCATCCCAAAATGGGAAGGAAGGAGTGGCAACCCATGAGTGTGGTGGTCGCTCCACCACCACAGCTAGAGCAGAAGGAATGAGGGAAGACCGAGGTGACCCCTATGACTGTCACGTCAGTTAGGGAGAGCACTCCACCTACCCAGAATGCCCAATGCATTACCTCGAGTCGTTAGTTAGTCACCATTCAACCTATGTTCCAATAGCACTGGGTTAAGTGGATGACCGATCTTTGGATGAGATTTTGGAGGACTATCATGTTGCGATGAGGCAAATAGTTTTGGATCATCAGTCTAACCAAGAGGAGGGCATGGTTGACTTCAATGCCGATGAAGATGACCTATTGGATGACATTGCAGAAGTCCACAAGGTAGATACCCGAGGATCCTTCCATAGGGAGCAACCTAGCCAAGAAGTCATTGTAGTTGAGGAAAGTGAGACATCAAACTCAATTCAACACCTCCTCCAACAACTAAAACAAAAAGATGATCATATCAATAGGATGTAAAGAAGGGTTGAGGAGTTGATGGCAGTGGTCTTAGCCTTACAGAACCAAGCCCCGGTTTCACAACCCACACCTATGGAGGTCGATCGAATAGAGCTAGTACACATCATAGATCATCCCAAGAGTACCACTCCCATGGATGAAGATGCCAGTAGTTTTCATAGGAAGGTGATCGATAACACCTCCATGCATGAAAAAGACATTAAACAGATGGTAGAATAGTGTGAAGAAGCATTGGCACAAGCCCAAAGGAGCTTATCGGTTCCAAAGGGTAGGCCCTACCTAGAGGAATTTGATATAGTTCTATAGCCCAAGGGTTTTATTCCACCATACTTCAAGGTATTTGATGATGGGGAACCCAGATATAGCACAGTATTAGTTGTTATAATGCTGATAGCGACACATTACTTTTCTAACAGTTTATTTATAGCCTTTTTGAGGTTGCATTTGATTGGTATGTCAAACTATACAATAGTTTGGTGAAGTCCTTTGCAGAGTTAGAGCAAGTCTTCATCAAGAGATTTGTAGGAACTCAATAAAAAGGGTAACTATAGAGGACCTTATTATAGAGAAACAAAAATCAAATGAGTCCCTTGTTGATTATATTCTTTGATGACGCAACCTAAGCATGAAATGCGAACCATAATTATAAGAGCAGCATGCCATTGAGATTCTTCTCAAGAATATACATGGACCGATCACCTTCATGCTCTAGGGCTTCACCATTAAGACATTCAAAAAATTAATGAATAAGGCGGCTAACCTACAAGAGAAAGCCAAACAGTTACCCTTCTCAGACCAGTCATCCAAGCCTAAGCCTCAAAAATTATTTGAGAAGAAGCTAAGGATAGTAGTGGCAGTTGATAATGGGAAGTAGCTAGTGAGAGCATAGTTTGAGAGACCTGGAGTCTAACATCCTCCACTACTACCTCCTCTTCCACTATCTCGACCACAACAACTGCCACCACCACAACTGCCTACTAAGCACTATAAGTATCCACCACCAAGTAGCCATTTTTCACATACTCTTACCAACAAACTCAATAAGCCATATTCATTCAAAGGGAAGTAGTCAGGAATATCTTTAAGAATCTTTTTAAAAGCCTGATTTTCAGGTATCTAAGCCTAGAAAGTCAGAGGAAGTGGGTAGGAGTGGTGATCCTAACTACCCTATCATCGCATGTTAGGAAATGTCTTAGAAGATTGCTTTATATTCAAGGATGGCTTAAGCATAGCTACAAGTCAGGAGCCATAGTTATCCCCAAAGAATACTTAGTAGAATAACCCTCTGGTTTCATCAAGGTAATCCCTAGGGATACGTCCAATCCTCTTAAGATAAAAGAAGGTTGGGATATCTCTTTATCCTTACCTCTAAGAAAAAAGTTAGAAAATAAAAAAACTTTCTTTATAGTGCCTAACTCAACTCAGACCTCCAACACCAAGGAAAGTCTACCAGTTGTGAAGGACAACTCATGGAGGGTGAAAGTCTAGCAGCAGCAATAACATTCACTTGCCCGGGATAGCATCGTAGCGCAACCACCTCCAAGTCCAGCATTCTTCCTTCCATTATTATAACTACCACATCTACTAGCTCCACCACCACTAGTAGGAGCATTATATCTATGAATGAGGGTAACAAACCCCTCATACTGCTTACTTTACTTGATTTCTACTATGTACCATCTCCAAAATTAAAGAAATCAATGAAGAAGAATAGTTTCACTTACAACTTCTCTACATTTGATGATCTCAACAATTTTATTCCTATAAAAGCTCTCAAAGTTTTAATAATAATAACTCAAATAATTCCAATCAATCTCACTCTAATTAAGAAATGGATTTCCCTTTTCTCAATCATCAAAGTTCACCACTTGAGATTGATTGGAGTCATTTGACTCTGATGATCTTTTAGAAGAAGCTATAGATATACCTGATGAGTAAGGTAGAACTTTTCACTAGCTCCTCATCACAAGAAGTCACCAAAGTCAACCTCCATAGTGGAAAAGTTCTTCCTCCTAGGGTAACACCTCAAGATAAGGGTAAACAGGTCATTGGTTCTAATGAGCAAATAACCCCTCCGCAAGATTCTCCACTCTTAGATATGCTTATGGAGGACTAGCCCAAAGTTGACTATAATGTCTTGGCACATCTTAGAAAGTTTGCCAACTAAGTTAAGCATATATGATTCCCTTGTCTTACCCAAAGAGATGAGGGAGTCACTTGTCAAAGCCTTGCTTGACCTTGAAATATGCTTAGCTCAGTTGGTTGCTACTGGAGAGGAGACATGCTTTTAAAGAAGATCCTAGGAGTTATGTTACAGATGAAGACTTGCTTTTAAGAACAATCAAGCACAATCGTTCCCTCTACATTATAGTGGATGTCGACAGATTCAGTCTATCTAGACTATTGGTTGATCCAGGTGCATCAGTAAACATTATAAGTCTAAGAACTCTTGCCTACTTGAGGATCGACATCTTTAAACTCCAAATAGAGAGGATGATGTTAAAACATTCAATGAACAAGGTGAGAGGGCCTTAGGCTCCATAGTGTTGCTTTGGAGATAGATGATTGGAAGACTGAAGCTAAGTTTTACATAATAGATTCTAATACATCATTCAATGCTTTGCTAGGGTGACTTCAAAAACATAAGAATAACATAATTCCATCCTCTCTATATCTGTGCATCAAGTTCCTAAGAGGTGGAATCGAGTATTATGTCAAAGGAGATCTCAAACCGTTTACAGTTCATAAGGTTAAAATTTATGAGGATGACACATATTACCTTCCTAAGAAGCAAAATGTCTTCTCTTGTGAACTTCATCAAAACCAAAAAGAAAAAGAAAGAGAAAAGAAAGAAAAATAAAGAAAAATAAAGAAAAGAAAAAGAAAATAAGAATGAAAAGAAAAAAAAGGAACGAGAGAAGATCTTAAGAAGGATATAGTGCCCGAGATTAGATTCCACCAACAGTTCTTACTCCATTCGAACAAGTGGGTAGGATGACCCGACCTCCACCAGGCTGAGGAAGAGGCAAGTCCAGGGGGAGTCCCAGAGGTGGAAGGCCTCCATACTTACCACCTATCAGGAGATTTGTCAAGCATCTAGGAGTACACTTGCTATCTACATAGACTTAAAATCTAGTTCATAGGATGCATCTTATATAGTTAGCATACCAGACAGTTCTTCTAGATAGAAAATTCTATTGGAGGTGACACTCGAGCCTGACAGTGATGAAGATCAGGTCCCCAAGCAAAGCATGAGTGTATCCGGGTCTCTATTATGTGAAACTATTAGACACTAAATGGGAACCTTAGCTCTAACCATACTTTTCTCACAAAAACCCTATAATAGAAGTTGATGTAGAACATGAGAATAATTTATCCATGTTAAAACACAGATGATGCCCAAGCAAAGCACATTTTTTTAACAAATGTGCAAATGCCAAGATTTAAAGGTTCTATCCATGAGCATCATCCTCAAGTCTAGAAGTTAATGTAGAACATTAGAATAATTTATTTATAGAATTAATAAAATTATCCTTTGATTGGTACTCACCTTGTGTTCTTAATTTGACAAAGAAAGGTTTAATTTAACATGCATGGTCTAAGGATAGGTTAGAGTACTTCAAAAAATTATGGAACAATGAATGAAAGAGCTCTCAATCAAAACCAAGACTAGGCTTTGATATAGTGGGCCTTATTCGATGATGATGACTACTGCTTGTTCATCACTAATCATTTGAAATCTGATAGGTTCTTCCCAAACCACATTAACTCACATAAGGAGGTGTGCTCAAAACTTCGGATGATTTAGATGATTTCCAAGTCAAAGATGCACCTCCAAAATTTGAAGAAGAAAACAAATCAGCCATCAACAAGGTCAAAGAAATCAACTTGGGAACTCAAGATAACTCACGCCTGACATACATCAGTTCCTTTTTGAATGAATTTATAAGCAATGACTTAGTTAGGCTACTCACTGAGTTTAAGGACTGCTTTGAATAGAGTTTCGAAGAAATGATCGGATTAGCTCCTTACATAGCAGTTCATAAGCAAGTAATATAGCCTGATGCTAACCCCATCAAGCAAACCCCTAGACGCATGTGATTGGACATTAAATAGTAGGTCATTTCTGAAGTCAAGAAATTGATTGATACTGGTTTCATCCAGGAAGAAAAATACCCCACCTGGTTGGATAGTGTCATCCCAGTTAAGAAAATGAATGGCCAAATTCGCATATGCATTGATTTTAGGAATCTTAATAAGGCATGTCCAAAAGATGAATTCTCACTACCAATGCCAGAATTGATGGTGGACATCATCTCATCTCATGTAGTCTTCTCTTTCATAGATTGTTCATCTGGATATAACTAAATAAAGATGGCACTTGAAGATAAAAAGAACACTGCCTTTAAAACCTGGATCATAATATATTGTTATAAGGTCATGCATGTTCGCCTTAAAAATCCTGGTGCCCTATACCAGCGGGCCATGACTCGAATCTTCGATGAACTCATTCAACACCAAGTCGAATGCTACGTTGATGATCTCATGGTCAAAAGTAAAGAAAAGGAAGACCACCTCTTTCACTTGAGAGTAGTTTTCACGTTGGTAATAAAATATAACCTCAAAATGAGCCCTCTGAAGAGTGCATTCAGAGTATCTTCAAAGAAGTTTCTTAGGTTCATTGTCTGACACCGTGGGATTGAAATCAACCCAAAAAAGATTAAAGTGATATTAGAAATTTCACACCCTAAAAGCCTAACTCAACTTAGATCATTCCAAAAGCCATTGGCATATTTAAGATGCTTTATTTCTAACCTATCAGGCAGATATCAACCATTTTTAGTACTGGTCAAGAAGGATGTCAAGTTCAAGTGGGATGATAAGCACTAGCATACTTTTAAGAGCATTAAACAGTACCTCATAACATCGCCAGTCCTAGCCATCCCTATCTTGGGCAAGCCTCTTATTCTCTACACTATCACATTAGATGACTCCCTTGGCGCTTTGTTGGCCAAAGCCAATGATGAAGGGAGAGAGAATGCACTCTACTATCTCAGCCATCATCTAATATCTGTTGAAGACAAATTATCCATCCATTGAGAAGCATTGCCTAGCTTTAATCTTTGTAACTCAGAAGCTATGTCATTATATGCTCTCTGATAAAGTAAACTTGATTTTTAGAATCAATCCACTACAATATCTCATACCATGGCTGACACTATCCAGATGGTTGGTATGATGGTCCATGATTTTATCGCAGTTGATATCATATTCCATGCGGTGAATGGACAAGAACTTACAGATTTCTTAGCGATGCATCCACTTCCAGTGGATTCTCTACATAGTGGTGACCTCCCTGATGAATAAATTATGAACTTTGGGGATACAAGCATTCACCACTTAGAGATGTATTTTAATGGTGCAGCTTCCTCTTAAAGATGAGAAGAACCACAATCTACTCTCCCTTGCAATGCAGGGGTAGAGATAGTCCTCCTAACACCAGATTGTGATATGATGAGATTCTCATACCATCTATCCGAGCCTTGCAACAACAAAGCCAAATATGAGGCTCTAATTGCTGATCTGGAGTTAGCCATCTTGCTAAGCATTCAAATATCAACTTATTTTGGGATTCATAGCTAGTCATCAACTAGATCGTTAGGTCCTACAATGTCTTGAAGCCCAAACTCCATCACTACCACAAGTACACTATGGAGTTACTAGCCCAAATCACAAAGGTCGCAATCTACTAGATTCCAAGAGGTGAAAATGCCATAGCGGATGCCTTAGCTGCTTGCCAAAGAATTGGCATGTCCGTAAGATGAGTCCATATTAATAAAGGTCCATAATAACAAGTCTTTCCTTATATTAATGTTGAACTCCTCGATAAATTCTCTCTTGAAGGGAGGTTTCCATTGCTAAAAGGATAAAGAACTGGATTGGAGGCAACCCTTCATTGATTACTTAAACAAAGGCAAACTACCTCAAAAGAAATCCATAACACATCAGGTGAAGCAAAGGGTACTCTCCTACACCCTAGTGGATGGTGTCCTATACCGATAGTCCTTCAATCATATATGGTTATAATATTTAGACAAGCACAAAGCCCATAATATCATGACCAAGGTACACTCAGGATTATGCGGAGCTCATCAATGTGATCCCAAGATGAAAGCTAAAATCAAGAGACTTGGGTATTACTGGTCAATGATGATTAAAGATTGCATGGACCTAGCAAAGCATTATCACCAATGCCAAGTACATGGAGTGGTCCTACACTAGCCGCCAAACATTCTACATCCAACCTTGGCCTCATGGCCATTTGAGTGTTAGGGCACCGACATAGTGGGTCTGATCGATCCTTCTTCATCTAAGGGTCATCGATTCATCCTAGCTCCTACATACTGCTTTTCAAGTGGGCAGAGGCTATTCTACTCAAGGAGGTTAAAGCTCAATATTTGCTCTAATTCTTTAGGAATCATATTGTATATAGATTTTGGGTATCCCACCAAATCATATCCAATAATGGTATCGCTTTCAAGGGTAGTAAAATCAACAAATTTTCCTAGAGGCACAACATAGATTGGAGATACTCTACCATCTAGTTTCCTCGAGTGGATGGTTTAGCAAAAGCCTTCAACAAAGTTCTTATCCAAATACTCAAGAAGACACTTGATGACAACAAATGACAGTGACATGAGTAGTTAGTTGAGGCATTATGAGCCTACCATACAACTTATAGAACTCTAACACAATCTACCACATTCTCTTTAGTGTATGGATCAGAATCCATTCTACCATTAGAAGTGCAACTCCCGTCACTATATATAGTTGTGGGTAGCAAAATTACAACTGAACAGAATGCGAAGTTGCAGTTAGAAGAACTCAAAGGTTTGGAAGAGAAATGCTTGCGAGCATTTTAGAACTTCAAGTTATACGAAGCGAAGATGGTTCAAGCTCATAACAAACTAGTCCGCCCTAGAGCTTTTCATTAGGAGAGCTTGTTTTAGATTTAAGGAGACTTGAGAAGGTCCTTTCACCATAGAAAAGGCTTACCAAGGTGGATCCTATCAACTTATCAATCATAAAGGAGAATTCTCAATGCTTCATATCAATGGGCTTTAGCTAAAGAAGTATTATCCATAAATAATGTTCAAATAACTTTTCATCGATAAAATTCCTCTTTTATCAAACACCTCTCCAAATTGAAAGATTTCTAATTATCAATTTTTTGCAATGTATTTAGGGTAGGTGTAAGATAACCCGAGTGGCATCCTATCCCTCATTAGCACAACACAAACATAAATTACACATAATCACAAACAAATCAAACACCAATCTAATCACTTTGGGAAACTTTGAGTTGAGATAAGACCTCTAGTGGCCCTCACTCAGTAGTTGCTCCAGGTCGAGCTTAATCCACTACTTAGCTAGTGTGTCTCCCCAATGGTCTTTTTGGCTTAGGAGGATGTGATACCCCATGCTTTCTTCCAAACTTAACCACTACAAATTGAAGAGCACCTTGTCAGCATGGTATGTCTTATTGCATAACCAATAAGATATCATGGTTGACTTTGCTTAAGAAGATGTGATTCCTTGAGCTTTCTTCTTAATCTAACCACTATGCATTGATTGGTCTAAGTTTATATCTAAGGATTAGGGTAAGACCCCCAGTGGCTCCTCTTCCACTTGACTATCTCAAGTTTGTGTCTGGTCCTTATTTGGGACTCCCCTCTTAGTAGTCGCCCTAGGTGAGATAGTAGCCATCTAGCTGATGACATACTGTCCCGATGATCAATTCTACTTAGGAAGATGTGTGTCCCCGATGCTTTCTAACTATATTGATCACCACAAATAGATGAGCACCTTAGATTGGTTGGTGTTTCCTTGTTGACAGCAACCTCCCGGTGAATAACACCGCTCAAGAAGATGTGAGTCCCCACGCTTTCTCCCTGAGCCGGCCACCATATACCTACAGGCTTTATATTTTAGGGATTAAGATAAGACCCCCAGAGGCACCTTCCCTATGGGAATTCTATTTGGATTACATCTTCATGACCCCATCTGGACATGACCCAGGTTACTACTAGATTTAATAGTTCCCCTTCCTAGTAGCCACCCCTATGGTTGGAAGCTCTATACTTTGATGTATGGACTATCTCTTAGGCTAGTAAATCTGAGATAAGTCAAAGCCCTCATGGCTCCTTCTTAGTGTGGCTCGTCACAAACCAACAGGTTCCATCCTAAACAAATAAACAAACAAAATGAAATCTCTTGTGGATTAGGATAAGACCCTTAGAGGAACCTCTTCCCAAGTAGGCATCCTATCTTTTGGACAGTGCTAGCAAAACTCCCTATATGAATCACCTTGACTACTCTAAAATGAGATAAGAACCTTAGAGGTGCTCACTTAGTAGTTGCCCTAGGTTGGGTTTGACTTGTTGTGCCATCTGTAAGCCTCCCCAATGGCCGATTCTACTCAAAGATGTGAGTCCCCGAGCTTTCTTTCTAGTATAACCACTGCAAACCGATAGGGTAAAAGTTAAATCAATCAAAATCAAAACCAATCAAAACCAAAATCAAACAAATTCAATCAAATCTCAATCCCCAATAGATTTCCTTCTATACCCTAGGCATAAAACAAATCAAATTAAATCAAACCTCAATCCCTAGTTGATCCCCCATTTATGCCCCTAGCATAAATCAATCTATTATCCAATCAAAGTCATGTGTGAATCCCCATCAAATCTCCCTTTATGTCCTTAGCACTAAAATCAATTCTCTATAAACCAAACCAAATATACTCATCTCTCTCATGTCATCGTCAATATAGTAAATTGCATCACATTTGGATTCATGGTTCCATCCACCTTTCTATTTAGGTGTGGATAACCATCCTTGGTGCTTGTGATCTTCTTAGATGCTGTTGATCATCTCAGTTAATGCCAATATATGCGGTGTACCTTATTACTTACATCACAGCTATTGGGGGTCCTTTTATTGACCTCACCTTTGGAGTGAGGATTGACTCACCCTTCCTGGACTTAGAAATCTTCTGAGCACTAGGCATTCCTTTAGTCATAGGACACTACTAGTGATTAAGGGAATAGTAAACCCAAGCCTAGAGACTTAAGAAGGCATACCCTGAGCTTAGGTCACACCTTAGGGTAATTAAGTTCGACCTGCCCTATGGCCTAAACTAGAACCCATGCTTATCAACTTATCCAAAACCAACTCCAAGCTAATGTAGTCAACCTTGATTAGATTTCATTTCATATCCGAACTCCAAGCTAAATTAACTTAACCCTTAATTTAAACCAATTCCACCTCATCCTAGGGATCAAACCTAAAGCCCATTCAATTGAACCAAATCAATTGAACTGCAAAAGCACTCCAACTATTCAAATCTCTATTTCAAACCCTTCCAATACCTACAATCAAACCAATTGAGCCAAATCAATTCAATCAACCCAAATTGGCCCATTTGACCTTAAGGGTCCAAATGAGCCAAAATCTAATTAAATCCAAATTAATTTCAATCAAATCCATCAATTAATCTTTAATCCATCATTGAACCCAATTGAACCCAATTCAACTTAATCCAACTCAATTAAACCATTTGGTCCACTTGGCACAAAATGATCTAAAAGACCCATTTGATCCAAACTCTAATCCAACCAAAATTGGATTGAACCAACCCATTCAATACCTTCTATAATGATCGTTGATCATCCTTGATTGACCAATTGCAATCAATTAGGTCAAACCAAGCGATTTTATCACTTGATCCGAGTTGACCCAATTAAACCATGTACTAAAATGAACCAAATCTCATTTTAACTTCAATTGATTAAAATCAATGACTCCAATCAATCATAAATTTAGTATTGAACATGACTTAAACCACCACTTGAACCAAACTAAGACAACTTGGCTTCTTGACCCAAGTTGACCTAATTTGACCTAAAAGGCCAAATTGAGTCAAATCAAATCTTAAATCAAATTGATTAAAACCAATGGCTCAAATCTATCACAAATTAAATGTTGAACATGATCCAACACCCAATTGAACCAATTTGACCAAACCAACCCAATTGACCCATTTAGCTCAAATTTTCCTAAAGGGTTCAATTGAATTAGACTCTTCCCTAATTCAAATTAATTTAAACCAACACCTACAATCATTCTCAAATCATCAATTGAACTAAACCAAACCTCTACCCAAGCCAATTTGGCCAAATTGACCAAATTGGTCAACTTAGCCTTTTCAATCCAAATGAGCTAAAATCAAATCCACTTTAAATCAACCAAACTAATGGCATTAATACATCCCAAATCATCATTTAAACACATTCAAACCCTTTGGTTGACCTAATTTTACCAATTGGTCAATCTAACCTAATTTGACCCAAATGGGTCAAGTTGAGCCATACCCATTCAAACCAACTCCAAACCCAACCAAACTTGACATGACCCATCCTTGGGTCACCATGGGCTAGCCAAAATGAACCCAATCCATGTTAGATCTAGATTAAGCTAGAATCCATTGGGTAAACCCATCCAAATGAGACAAAATCCTTATTTGGATGGTCTTTCCTACTCGCCAACCCTTCGCAGCCACCTTTAGCTCATTTTGGATACATTGACCACTGACTCACCTGACCCAAAGCTAATTAGATTTATTCAAGGGTCCAGAGAGGGTGAGTAAATCCATGGCATCCCATTTGAACACTTTAGGGATGAGGTACACACCACCTCAGCCTATGTCATTCCTTCAGCCACTCAAGACCCTCCACCTCAGCCCATCACTAACACCAGCCATCGGATCATTTGGGAAGAAGGGTGAACTCTTCCCCATCCAATTTTAAACCACATAGAGAGTTTCCTTGAGTGTTTGTGAGCATCCCCCCAGAGCATCCCCGAACTCTCTTGTGCTCCCTATCATTGGCGAGACCAAGTGTGGTGTTTATTTTGGATGTTGGGAGGGTGGGGAGGAACACCACGTAGATCGTAGGAGATACTTATTGAAGTGATCACGTATGAAATTGAGGTACGATGTACTATCTCAAAAGATAGATACATCACCCTATAATCGACCTAATCTCCTAATAAAGACTCTTAAGGCATGATGGGTCTTCGAATATACTAAAGATTTTTCCCTATTTTACATGGATAAATAAAGCAAGGTTTATATTAAGTCGAGTTCTTAAGTTTTTTATGGAGGCAAGCCTCCATAGTTAATTATATCCTAGCGAATGAGATTCCCTAAGAATCTTCTCAATTAAAGTAGATAATTATTATCTCTAAAGATTTCAAGGCTAGATTATCAAAGGATTGGTTATATTTAAAAAGTCAAGGCGGAGAGACCAAGTAGAAGACTTATTTTGGAATCCAAAGGGAGGAAGTAGAAAATTCTCATGGTACTAGGAAACCTTGTGAGCATTCCAACCTATCCTATGATTAGGCTTTATATATTTAAAAATGAATAGATTTTATTTATTTGAGTTGAATTTTTATTAGATTGTTAGGGCTTATAATCCGCCAACTCAAATATGTAAAAATGCCTAAGAGGTGAGGATTTATACTCGTATCTCAAAGAAAATAGCTACCTTAGATCCTAAATCTAGGGAGCTTTAGTACAAGCTAAAGCACAAGCTAAATCTAAGCGATAAGTAGACATAAGGGGTTATCTCCACAAGAGAGGATAAACCCATCCAACTTTTAGACTTACAATCACTTGGAGTGGCCGCTAGCTAACTCTTCCTATGATTCAAATCCACGTAGTACGATCTTATGAAATTGCAAGATAGTTAGTGTAGTTATTTAATTTGGAAGAGACTAAAGGCCTTAACCCACTTCTTAAGAGACTAGAACATGAATGGTATGAGCATATGACTTAATCTATAAATGCAAAATTTTACAATTTTTATTTCATTTTGGACTCAATATTTTAGACAAAGGCTTTAGGATTTATTTATGCTTAAATGCATGATGAAATGGATTATTGGCTAAATCAAAAGAGAATGGGTGAAGTTCCATCATCAGGCATTGCTCTCATGGGTCAAGCGATCTCTATTGTGTAAGGACGGAGGCCCTCATTTTTGCAAGAGTGGTAGAAGATATTATGCATGATGTGAGACATACAACATTCAGCTAAAGGGTTGCTAAATCTTTTAATTATCTTGTTTAAAACCTAAGCTTTATGGTGAGGTTATGATTTATTTTAATGTTTAATTATGAGTGATTATTTTAGTAGAAAAAATATTTTATCTTAAGATCTTACGGCATCCAAGCCACACATTAAAGCAACAATCACTAAAAAATATGAAAAAGATGCAATCCTGATGTGCAATCTAAACAAATCATCAGTCAATTTTATAGACTACCATAAAAGAATAAGAGACTGGTGCGGTCGAGTACTACTATACAGCCCAAAAATAAAAAAGGTGGGTAGCCGAGCTCTACCCTTATACAACTCAAAATATGAAAGATTAATTACAATTAAAATGAATACATATTATGGGGATCTTCTTTTCTTTATTCTCCTATTGCCTTCCTTTGTTGATTCGGTTTGCTCCAAAGGCATCACAAGGCACCCCAAGAAAAAGTCATCTAGCCACTACTGATCCTATAACTCATAGCCCTAATCCTAATTTTTATTACAAAATTATATTTATACATGAAAAAATAAATCTAACTATACCTGTAAAATAGAGGTTAGCTAAATATACATACACTCCCAAGTAGTTATATTCATAATTTGGACTTAGCACCCTATACATGGGTAATCAAGTCCACCTGTTCTAATTTGGATAACCTGCAAAAAAAGTATTTATATTTATTTTACAGTGGCCCCTTAAGCATAATCCCTTGCAGAAGACATAATTAGGCTAATAACGGCCTAACATCCAGTCTATGATGCATACACCCTAACATACTATCTAAAATATTACATCACAAAATAAAGCATACACCATAACATACACTGTCCTAACTTAGGACTAGAAGTGGTGGCTTAATTCTAATGTGTGTGTGCTAAGGCTTTGTGTGGTATGTCTTACTGAGCATTTGGGCTACGATTTTCTAAGTTTGGAATGTTTAATTTAATCATGAAGGTTGGTTTCATTTCAAGTTATTTAGTTTATTTGAGAATTTAATTTGTAATTTATTTAGTTTTACTTAATTTATACTTAGCATCCAAGTGTTATAAAGAGAAGAAAGAGGATTTCCCTATTTCATCCCAATCTTAAGCCACTTTCTAAAGTACATTTTATGATTTAGTTTCTCTTTAGTGAATGTCTTATTATATATTTTTATTAATCCTGAGTTTAGGTTGACTTTAAATAATTCTATTTAATATGAAAGGCATCTTAGGATTAATATAGTTGAATTACTATCATATGACATATACCAAATCATTCCCTTCCATCACATATAGCATGCACGTGATTTGATACCTAACATATGTATACATGCAAGCTATTTTTACACACTTAAATGATCATGAATGCATATATATACATTTTATTAGAAAAAGAGATTATGTTTTTAATTAAATCCTTTATATATGTGAATTAAAGCTCTATCCAAATTTTAATATTAAAATACATAAAAATGAAATCAAATAAGTATATGTTATTGTTAACCATGAAAGTTAGGTAATCAAATGACCTCCTTGAGGTCAAATCTATGTAAATCCATATAAAATAAAGAAGAAGCTTTTCATTCATATGCCAATTGTTGTAATAATTCAAATGATTATGGATGCATGTATTTTTAGTAGAAAAAAGGGATGCTTCCCATGGCCTCTTCCATATAGGCTAACATCATCGAGTAACACTCTGATTAACAACCTCGGATAGGTTAAAAATCTTCAGATTCAATTCGACCTCTTCCATACAGGTTAACGTCATCCAATCCATTCTTTAATCACATATACATACACTTGTATAAAGATATAAGCAAGTACATGCCGTTGTTAAACTATGGAAGTGAGGTAATCAAATGACCTCCTTGGGGCTACTTAAAGTGTCATGTTCCTGGGATGTCCATACTATATACTTGTTATCTTAAATTCATATAGATGTATAAATAACTAGAAGAAAGAAGATCATGCAAAATTGTATTCTTGTTTAGTTAAATTATTTATGTATATGAATTAAAGCTCTATCTAAATTCTAATATAAAAATATATAGAGATGAAATCAATTAAGTATGTGTCATTGTTAAACAGGGAAATGAGATAATTAAATGACCTCTTTGGGGCTACTTAAAGCCTCATATTTTTTTGGGATGTCCAGACTATGTATTTATTAACATTCAAATCTATGTAAATCTATATGAAAAATATAGGAAAGAGAGCTTCACTTCATATATTTAAGCTAAAAGCACATGCAAATCCTATATGTATTCATAGTTATCATCACTCCACATATTATCAGCAGTTTATAAAGTTTGAAAAATAGTTTTGGATTTAATAGCCACACATATAATTAGATTAAGTCAACACACGGAAGCTTACATAAATAACTTTCATTTGATTCACTTAAATTTGAAAGAATGAATGCATGAAATCATATGAAATACAACATTTAGAAGTGATTGGGAAGGAATAATTAAAAATAAACATGTGGTTCATTCAATTAAATTAACTTCTAAGGACAATCACATCAAATAAAAGTGTTTAAAGACAACCAAGGCTTATTATTAATTTTGACTTTGGATTTTAGTTAGGATTAGAGGTGAACTTATCATTTGTTGTTTTATTCCCATTCCCATATTGGTAGTTTGATTTGGTTTAAGGAAAAGTAATTAGTTGAATTTTATGAATTAATTAAGTTGGATCCCTAATTAAATCAATTACTTACCCTTGCTATGCTTCTTCAATTTGATTAACCACCTAATTATGAACCATAAATGACATGAACATGTGAGGATTGCAATTTTTCTAAGGGACCTAATGCAAATTTCTCATGATTAAAAGATAATTAAGTTAAAAAAGTCTAATTAAGTACTCTTATAATTTTCCCACACTTATGGGCCAATCATATTTTTCTTAGGGGTTTTTATGTTATTAAACACATAAAGAGTAACCCTTAATTTCATTATTAATTATTTGATGTGATTTATATTTTGATTTGATTTGATAAATGGGTCATTTAATTAATTAAATCACCTAATCAATTTCTATCTTAATTAACCTTTTTAAAATGAGGTGGACTTGAGAAAAGAGGCTAGGGAAGAAGTCCTCATCCCACTCCTTCATCCATTCACTATTAAATAGTGATTAATAAGCTTAATTAATTCATTTGTTGTTGTTTAGATTATTAATTAATCATTAAATTAATTAAAGGAGTAATTAAGATCCAAATGATTAATTTTTGTAATTACCTAAGCAATAAATTTCAAGAAAATCATGAGAGGTAGAGATCATCCTATTAAATCAATTCCCAAAGTTTGGAATTAATTACCCAAGTAATTAGGGTTTAATTAAGCAAATTAAGTTTACATTTCCCTAAATCCATTTCATTTAAGAGGTTAATTAACTTATAGATTAATTAAGGAATGATTAAGTAATTAATGATGAAATTAAACCAAATTAAAGTGACAATTGCTTAGATAAGCTAAATTGAACTTATGGGTTCCTCTTTATGTGTTCAATAGCATAAAGACCCCTAAGGGAATTATGGTTAACCCATGGGTGTGGGAGAATCATATAAATGCTTAATTAGATTCTTATTTGATTTAATTAATATTTAATTATGAGCTTCATTGTATTAGGTCCCTAAGTGCATTGCAATTTTAATTTCTCATTGGAGGCTCATAATAAAATGTTTAATTGAACTAAGGAAACTTACGAAAGGGAAAATAAATTATTTGCTTTAAGATTTGAACTTAATCAAACCATAAAAGCAAATTTTTTTTTTCTTAAATATGTTAAGTCACTAACATGGGATGGGGTAAAACAACAAATATTTTTTCTCCTCTTTAAGTTCAATAACTCAAATCCAAAATTAAACTTAATAACAATTTTAGGTTGATCTTAAATAATTTTATTTAAGGTGATTGTCCTTAAAAATTAACGTAGTTAAATGGATTATGTGGAAGTGTTCCATTATTCCTTTTCAATCATCATAAATTTTGTAAATCATTTGTATCATGTGTTTATATTTTCAAATCAAATAATCAAATGAATATACTTATGTATGTAAAGTTTCATGTGTTGAATTAATCTGATTATTTGGAGTGGCTATTATCACTAAAAAATTTCAAATTATTTTTAAAATTACAAACCAATAATGAAACATTAAATTGATATTAGCTATGAATACTACATATGATTTACATGTGCTCATAACCTAAACATGTTAAAGTATTGTTTTATCTGTATGATTCATGTATGTGTTTACATATGTTTGAATATTATAAGTATATAGTCTAGACATCCCGGGAATATGACGCTTCAAGTAGTGACATGGAGGTCTTAGATTTCATCACTTCCTTGGTTAACAAAGGCACATATTTATTTAGTTTCATTCTTATGTGTACTTGTACTAGAATTTGGATATAACTTTACTTTACATGAGTAAATAATTCACTAAAATATAATCTTTTACATGATTTTCATTCTCATGTTTGTGTATATATTTCTATGTATTTATGATAGCAAGTATATAGTCTAGACATCCCAAGAATACGAGGCTTTAAGTAGCTCTAAGGAGGTCTTAGATTATCTCACTTCCCTAGTTTAAATAATGATATACTTGCTTAAATCTTTAATACATGTGTACTTAGCTAAGTAATGAAATTCCTCTTTTCCACCAAATATAATATATGCATTCATAATCATTTAAGTGTGCCAAAAATACATTGCATCTATGGGTATGCTAAGTTAAAAATCACATGCATGCTATTGATGATGAAAAAGAATAATGCAACATCCTCCATGTAATAGTGATTCAATTCCATTAATCTTAAGATGTCTTTCATGTTTGAATAGGATTCTATAAGATTAACCCAAAATTAGGACTAATAAAACTTTTAATAAAACATTCACTAAAAGAAACCAAGTCATAGTAATATGCCTTTAGAAAATAATTTAGGATAAGGATAAAGGGGGTTAAGCCACTTTCTTCTTTTTACAATACTTAGATGCTAAGTAAATATCAAATTAGATAAAAGAAGATATATATTAAAATCCACATATCTTCTTAACAATTTAAAGTGAAACCATCCTTCATGGTTAATTTAAACAATTCTAAAATCTAGACAATTATAATCCTAAGGCTTAGATAAAACATACCACACTAAGCTTAAGCACTCACATTAGAATACTAAGTCACCACTTCTAACTCTAAGTTAGGATGGTGTATATTGTGATCAGGTGTTTTATTTTGTGATGTAATGTTATAGACTAGATGTTAGAATTATTGTGCATAGATTGGGTGTTAGGTCGTTGTTAGCCTAATGATATTTTTGAAGAAGATTATGCTAATGGGGCTGCTAAAATAAATATAAATACTTTTTTTAGTTATTTATACCCCATAGGATAATCCATGTTATGACATGTGGGCTTGGTTACCTCTGTGCATGATGCTAAGTCCAAATTTATAAAGTATAAATGTTTGGGTTATATGCTTATTTAGTTAATATCTATTTTGCAAGTGTAGTTAGATTTTATTCTTCTAAATATGTAATTTTGCAATAGATTAGGCTTAATGTTATAGGGTTTTGGATGAGCAGTGGCTAGAAGGCAAATTCCTAAGAGGCCCTGTGAAGCCTTGGAGCAAAATTAAACTAAAGAAAAAGGAGGAAAGAAATATGAAGAATGAAGACCACCACAACACTCATCTTAATTGTAATTGTAAATATTCTTTTGTAATCCAAGTTGTATAAGAGTCAAAGCTTGGCTACTAAATTTCTTTCTCTTCGGTGTATGTACCGCATCACCCTTTTATTATTATTTTATGAATTCTATAAATGTTTGATTGTTGTGTTAATCTTGTGCAATATAAATGACATGTTTTTCATAAGTTTCTTAAGATTGATGATTGAATGTTTGTCCTAGATGTGGTAGGCTCTTTAGGATAAAATTATTTTTTATCCCCATTAATAACTCATAATTAAATTATAAAATTTATAACCTCACTTTAAAGCTTAGGCTGTAATCAAGATAATTAAAAGATTTAGCAACCCTTTAGCTGAATGATGTATGTTATAATATCATGCATATCATCTTATTTCACTCTTGAATAGGAAGGTATCCATTCTTGTACAATAAGAGAATGCTTGACCTGTGAAGGCATCCCTTATAGTGGAGAACACCTCCTCCCTTGATTTAGCCATTAATCCAATTTCATCATGCATGTAGGCATAATTGTTTAAAGCCTTTGTCCCAAATTTATGTGTTAAAATGAAATAAAGAACTATAAAACTTTGCATTTATTCTAAGTCATGTCTTCATACTAGTCATGATTTAGTCTCTTAGGGAGTGAGTTTAGGATCCTAGTCTCTTTCTAATTAAACAATAACTTAGTTATCTTGCAATTACATAAGACTAGCCTACATGGGTTTAAAGCATAGGAGGTGTTAGCTAGTGGCAACTCCATGCAGTTGTAAGTCCAAAAGAGATGGATGAGTTTATTCTCTCTTGTGGAGGTAAACTACTGTATCACCCTTCCATTTAGGTTTAGCTTGAGCTCTAACTTATTCTAAAGCACTCTAGATTTATGTTTTGATGTTACTTATTTCCTTCGGGCTACAAGTATAAACCCTCACCTCTTAGGCATTTCCATAATCTTCTGTTGATGGACTATGAGCGATAGCAGTGGAGAATGCTTCACCTGTAAAGGCATCCTTTGTAGAGAACAACTCCTTCCGCTGATTTAGCCCATAACTTTATTTCTTCAAGCATATAAGCATAATTGTCTTAACCCTTTGTGTTAATCAATGTGTCAAAATGATATAAAAAATTGTAAAATTTTGTATTTAGTCTAAGTCATGTCTCCATACCAGTCATGATCTAGTCTCTTAGGGAGTGAGTTTAGGACTCTAGTTTCATTCTTAATTAAATAATAGTCTAGCTATCTTGCATATATGTAAGACAAACCTACATATTTTTAAAACATAGGAGGTGTTAGCTAGCGACCACTCCAAAAGGTTGTAAGACTAGAAGAGTTGGTATGGGTTTATTCTCTCTCATGGAGATAAATCAATATGTCCCATTTTCCAATTAGATTTAGGTTGTGCTTTTAGCTTGTGCTAAAGCATCCTAGATTTAAGATATGAGGTTGCTTATTTATTTCGGGCTATAAGTATAAGTCTTCACCTCTTAGGCATTTCCAGAATCTTGTATTGATAGACTATAAGCCTTAGCATTCTAATAAAATTTCAACTCAAATTAAGATAAATCTTCTCTTTCAAATATATAAAATCTCACCATAGGATAGATTGGAGTGCTTCCTAGGATTCCTAGTATCATGAGTGTTCCTTACTAATCCTCCTTTAAAATCTGAAAATAAGTCTTTCCAAATTGAAAATCCCCACTTAATTCTCTAAAAAATTTTAATCCTTTGATAGTCTAGCCTTCAAATCCTTGAAGACATTGACTGACTATTTTAATAAGACTTTTCTTAGGAAATCATATTTCCTAGGATGTAATTAACTATGGAAGCTTACTTATGTAGGAAATTAAAGAACCCAACATAGAATAAATCATGTTTTACTTTTCCATGTAGAGTAGGAGAAAGATCTCTAGTATATACGAAGACCCATCTGCCTTAGGCATCCATATTAGGTGATTAGGCCCATTGCAGGGTGATGTTTTCATCTTTCAAGATAGTACATCATACCTTAATGTCATACCCGATCACTTTAATAAGTACCCTCTAAGATCTGTGTGGTGTCCCTACAACTCCAAATTAAAACACCGCATGCGTGTGCTAAGATTTAGTGTGGTGTGTCTTGACTAAACTTTAAGAATGTAATTTAAAGTTTAGAATTATTTTAGTTGAATACTAAGAGAGATTTTACTTCAAATCTTGGAATAAATTGATTAATTTTAATTGACACTTCTTGTTTCGTTTAATGTGTACTCAACATCTAATTATTTTGAAGAGATGAAAGGGGTTTGACTCCCTTCATCCCTACCCTAAGTTGTTTTCTAAAGGCATATTATTATGACTTTGGTTTCTTTATTGAACCATTTATAAATATTTTATTAAACCTAAGCTTGGGTTAGTCTTAAGGAGTCTTATTCAAACATAAATGGCATCTTAGGATTAATAAAATTGAATCACTATTACATGAACAACATTCCACAATTTCCTTCTAACATCAATAATATGCACACTTCTTCATTTTTTTTATTCAAGAAATTTAATTTAATATATATAAATATATTTATTTATTTATTTATTTATTTATTTATTTATTTATTTATACATGCAATATATATTTATATTTTTTGCAAACTTGATGATAATTAATGCATATATTTGGTAATAAAAAAGATTTTATTTCATAGTTAAGCGTATGTAGATATGTATTAGAGATTTTAAGCAAGTACGTGTCATTGGTAAACCAGGGAAGTGAGATTATCAAGATGTCCAAACTATATACTTGCTAATCGAAATACATGTAAACATATACGTAAGCATAGAAATGAAAATCATGCAAAGGGTATATAAAAGTGAATCTTTTATTCATGCAAATCAAAGTCTTATCCCAAATTCTGGCATATGCATACATGAATGAAATTAAGCAAGTACATGCTATTTTTAAAACAAGGGTACTTCTTGTTTCGTTTAATGTGTACTCAACATCTAATTATTATGAAGAGAAGAAAGGGGTTTGACTCCCATCATCCCTACCCTAAGTTGTTTTCTAAAGGCATATTATTATGACTTTGGTTTCTTTATTGAACCTTTTATAAATATTTTATTAAACCTAAGCTTGGGTTAGTCTTAAGGAGTCTTATTCAAACATAAACGGCATCTTAGGATTAATAAAATTGAATCGCTATTACATGAACAACATTCCACAATTTCCTTCTAACATCAATAATATACACACTTCTTCATTTTTATTATTCAAGAAATTTAATTTAATATATATATATATATATATATTTATTTATTTATTTATTTATTTATACATGCAATATATATTATATATTTTTGCACACTTGATGATAATTAATGCATATATTTGGTAATAAAAAAGATTTTATTTCATAGTTAAGCGTATGTAGATAACTAGGAAAGTGAGATTATCAAGATGTCCAAACTATATACTTGCTAATCGAAATACATGTAAACATATACGTAAGCATAGAAATGAAAATAATACAAAGGGTATATAAAAGTGAATCTTTTATTCATGTAAATAAAAGTCTTATCCCAAATTCTAGCATATGCATACACATGAATGAAATTAAGCAAGTACATGCTATTTTTAAAATAAGGAAGTGAGATTATCTAAGACCTCCTTTGGGCTACTTAAAGCCTTATGTTCTTGGGATATCCAAACTATATACTTGCCAACTCCAAATATATGTAAATATGCACATGAACCATGAAAATAAAATATCCTTTACCATCTCTAAATTATAACTAAATGTAAACTTTATTAAACATTTATAGTCAACTTAGCTTAAATTTTTTATCATTAGCCTATAGTTTAAGAAGTAATGTAGAATTTATTAGTGATGATAGACACACCATATAACATTTATCCAACACATGCAACTTAAATGAAACCATATTCTTTTGATTATATTTTTTTTTTTTTGAAAAATATGAACATATGAAACAAAAGACATGCACATTTATAATGATTGAAAAGAAAAAATTAAGCATTGCCACATAACATAGTCAATTATATTAAGTCCTAAGGATAATCAAACCAAATAAATATTCTTTAAGACTAACCAAAGTTCTTATAAGGTTTTATTTTGATATTTAAGTTGTTAAAACCTAAAGAGGAGAGAAGATACTTAGTATTTACCCCATCCCATGTTGGTGATTTGATATATTTAAAAAAATAATTAAGTTTTATGGATTGAATAGGTTCAATTCATTAAGCACATCAACTTAATTACCCTTCTCTAAACTTCTTTAATTTAATTAACTACTTGATCATGAATCCTCACTAATATGCTTTTAGGAAAGTAAAATTTGTAATGCACCTAAAGGAATCTAATGCAATTAGGCTCGTGTAAGAATTAATTGAATTAAAGAAGGAAAGAATTAAAGTTAAATACTCTTATGATTTTCCCATACCAATGGGTTAATCATAATTTTTTTAATAACTTTATGTTATTAAACACATAAAAGAAAATTAATGAACTATGTTTGAATTATCTTAACTAATTATTTTTTTTATTTCCATTTTATCACAAATTTTCTTGATTAATCCCTAATTATTACACATGTTAATTAACCCTCTTAAGGAAACACATTTGAAAAAAAATAACTAAAATAGTGATCCTAATTACTTCTCCTCATTATTCCCACTATTCACAATGATTAATTATCACTAATTATTTAATTTTAATTTTTTATCGATTTTAATAATTATTTAATTAATTAATGAGAGTAATTATGATTGAAATTCTAAATTCTTTAAATTACTTGGTAAATAATTTCAATAAAATTATGTGAGATAGAGGACATCTTATGGAATCATTCCACTAATTTTGAAATTAATTAGCCTAGTAATTTAGCCTTAACTAAAATAATTAACCTAAGCTTAAAACATTAATTATGCATTATTCATTATGCATGAATTAGATATTTTATTTTTCTTAAATTCTTCTCTATCTAACCTTTCCAAAATGGGTTTATTTGCATTTTTTATTTTCCTACAATTAGTTATGATTTTTTTTGAATTTTTAGCTGTTTAATTACTATTTTAATGCCATATTAACCATTTAAACTACTAGCACCACACGGACACTGATGCGGCAGCGCTTTCCACATGGCATCGCGATAACGGTTACTTAAATCTTCCAATGCGGTGAGGGATGCAATCTCATCCCACCCGTCCGATCTCGGATCGAATAGTTGAGATTAATCTCATAATTTTAAAGGGATTAAATCAAAATTTCTAATGCAATTAATCACGACCATCCGTTCTAATCATGTGAAATAGACGACCGGTGATCTATCATCCCAAGAACACTAGAAGGTGGACATGCTCTGCCTTCTACAGTTAGATCTGAGCTCATCAAAACTTTTTTGATAGCAAAATTGACTCCAAAATGATCAGGGAATGAATCTAAGGAGATCCTACAGAGGAAATTGAATGAAAACATGAAAGGCCAACACGTTGGGGCCAAAGCTACGGTTGCTAGATTTTTACCTTGTCAGAGCTATAGACCAGCGTTCTGCTAATAGAGGTAGCTTCATCTTCAGGAGACAAAGCCCTATTGAGAAGATCATGAGCTGTCTCCCCACTAATCACTTTATGGATCAAACACCATCGCAAAGCATGCTGGAGTTGGTCTTAAGACATCTTTCGGTGGTCAAATTGCTCGGGAAATGATTTGTTTCGGTTCATCGGAGTGAGGTGAAGGTGTGCAAAGAGTTAATTTGGGATTGGTGGAGGTTTAGAAAACTTGGATGGACGGGGCTGTCGAGTTCAATCGAGAGCTAGTCTCACCAGTTGTGGAGTGCATGAGAAGCTAGGGAGAGGGTATGTGACTACGAGAAATACTCTAGGGAAGGTCTTTGCTCGATTTGAATCCATGGGGAGAAGTATACTCTCCTCCCCAGCTGAACTAAGGGCTAGGATTGGTTCAGCCTTTAATGTCCCGTCCACCGGGTAGGTGGTCTGAGATGGCAAGGCACCGAGGTGGTTGAGAGAGGTGAGGAGTGTAGAGGTCGGCATGAGGTATGCCTCCTTAGGTGGACTAATGGGTTTCATGATTGAACTCACCCTCTCTTCACCAAATGCCAAGCCCAATAGCTTTGGGATAGGCTGGGTTAGTGGTCCTCCTATCCAAGAAGAGCTAAAGGTGGCTGCCATGAGATAAAGGGGTGGATAACCCCTCCAAATGAGGATTTTATCCCATTTGGGTGGCTTGGTTCAATGGGTTTGATCCAAACTAAGTTCACTATGGGTTAGCCCACTTGGGTAGGCTCATCATGACCCAATGATGAGTCATGCCAATTTTGGTTGAGTTTGGGCTTATTTTAGTTAGGTTTGGCTCAATTTGACCCATATGGGTCAAATGAGTTCAATTGGGCTAAGTTGTCCAATTTGACCAAATTGGCTCAAAATGATGATTTGGGTGAGTTTAATTGGTAATTTGGAGTGAATGAGTGCAATTGGTTTGATTCAATTTGGGTTAGATTAGAATTTGGCTCCTATGGTTCAATTTGGATCAAATGAGTCATGTTGACCAATTTGACCAAATTGGACAAATTGGCTTGAGCATGGGTTAGGTCTATGTTTAATTGACCATTGATGATTGAGTGGAATAGTTGATTTGAATTAATTTCGATTGAGGAGTGAATTGGTTCAATTTGACCCTTTAGATCAAATTGGGCTAAGTGGGCTAATTGGGTAAGGTTGACCAAGTTGGATCCAATTGAGGTTGGATTATATTTGATATTGAATTAGTAATTGGTTGGAAGCATTAATTTCAAGCTATTTTGTTTAGGATTTGATTTTAGTTCAATTTGATCCTTTAGGCCAAATTGGGTCAACTTGGGTCAAAGGGTCCAATTGACTTGATTAGGTTCAATTGATTGTAGTGGATTGTTCAATAATGACTCACAATCATTATTGACCTCACTTTTGGAGTGAGGATCCAATCTTCCCATCTTATATCTAGGAGTTTTCTAGACACTAAGAGCTCCTCGGCCATAGGATACTTCTAGTGACCAAGCGAACACTTAGCCCAAGCCTAAAGACTTAAGAGTATTAGCCATAAGATTTAGATTATGCCTTAGGGATTAGGATCACTTACCTAACCTATAGCCTAAACCTAGTTTATGTCTACTTCCTTAGCCTAAATCACTCAAATTCAGTCCATTCAAATACAATCCAATTTCAAATTCACATAACTAAATTCCCATCAAATCTCTAGTCAAATCAACCTTTCAAAGCCCTATGATTTATTCCTATAGACTTAGTCAAAACTCTTTCAATCCAAATCAACTCAATTGATTTTATCAAAATCAATTCAACCCTCTAATCAACATACCAAGATCAACAATCAAATTCAAGCCTCCAGAACAAATCAAATCAAATCTATAACCCAAATCTTTTTTAAGCTCTATGATTTAATTCTATGGACTTAGCCAAAGCTCTTTCAATCCAAACCAAACCTAATTGATTTTTTCATAAGTCAATCAATCCTCCAACCATCCCTCTAAATTAAATCTACAATCAAATTCAATTCCTCAAATCAAACTCAAATAACCTCAGTCTAAGCCCTATGATTTAATCCTATGTACATAGCCAAATCTCCTCAATCCATACTAAACTCAATTGATTTTCTCATAATTCCTCAATCATCATTCAAAACCAAATCAAATCAACAATCAAAACCAATCAAACCAAAATCAATTCAAATCAACCTAACCTAACCCATTTAATTTCAAATATTCCAATGATCCAAAATCCATTCAAATCCAAATAAATTGCAATCAAAGCTATAAATCATTTCCAAATCGATTCAAACTCAACTGAACTCTAATCAAACCTCAATCAAACCAATTGAGCAATTTTGGCTCACTTGACCCAAAGTGACCTAAAGGACCCATTTGAGCCAATTTGCAATCCAACTTAAATTGGATTGAATCAAACCAACCAAAACCTCTTACAATGAGTGTCGATCATCTTTGATTGATCAATTGTAATCAATTGGGTTAAACCAAGTCAATTTTGTCATTTGACCAAGTTACATGAGCCAAATTAGCCAAATTTCATTCTAAGCTAAATTAATTAAAACTAATGATCCACATCAACTTAAGATCAAACCTTGAACATGACTTGACCATCAATTGAGCCAAACCTGACCCAATTGGCCCTTTGACCCAAGTTGACCCAATATGACCTAAAAGATAAAATTGGGTCAAATTAAGATTTAACCCAAATTGATTAAAACCAATGGCTCAAGTTAATTCCAAATTGAACATTGAACATGTTCAAAGCCTTGATTGAACCCAATTTGACCATTTGAACCCAATTGGTCCATTTAGCCCAAATTGACCTAAAAGGTCAATTTGGCCTAAATCAAAACCAAATCCAAATTGATTCAAACCAAATCCTGTAATTATCTTAAATTGATCAATTGAACATGAACCAATGCCTAACCCAAGCCAATTTGGCCAATTTGGTCAAATTGGTCAAATTTACCCATTTGACCCAAATGAACTCAAATGAGTCAAATCCAAATCCAAACCAAATTGAACCAAACCAATTACACAAAAATATTCCAAATACTCCTTTGAACTTAACTAAAGCCTTAGTTTATCCAAATTAGACCAATTGGTCAACTTGACCCAACCTAGCCCAATTTGACCCACATGGTTCAAATTGAGCCAAACCCACTCAAACCTAATGGAATTTGGTACGACCCATCCTTGACTCACCTTGGGTCAGCCCAAAACCAACCCAACCTAAATTGAACCCAAATCAATCAATTATCCAATGGTTTAAGCCCTCCACATAAGACAAAATCTAAATGCGGGGTGAACCACTCTCTTTTCTTCTTGGTAGCCTTCCAAAGCCAAGAGTGGACTCCTAGCTAAGTGGCTAACCTAACCCAAAGGGGTTAGGTCAGCCCTTGATCAAAGGGAGGTGATTTAACCCACCTCCCCTCAATGGTCAAGCCCAAATGAGATGGTAACAAATCAAGCCACCAACCTCAAAGCTTCCTCTAGCCAAATCGAACCACCTCAGCATGGTATTATCCCCTCCTGCCACTTGTGATAATCAGATGTCCAAAAAATGCAGAGCCAATCTTGGTCGTCCGATCCAAGGGATGAGGGGTATACCCCTTTCAATCTAAATCGATCCACTAAGCATTCAAAGCGCTTCCTAGGGTCATTTTGAATTCCCTAGAGCATTCTCCAACCTTCCTAAGCCTTCTCGTCACCCACACATTCACCAAGCTCTGGCGAGGCAAAACAAAATCTCTCCTGATCGATTTGACCATCGAAAGTACCTCCTAGGAAAAGTCCATCAGGATTGTGGCTGTGTTTGGTCCATAGAGTAACCGGAGGGGAGGCATTGCACCATCTTCTTAACAGAGCTTTGCCTCATCAAGGCAAAGGTACCTCGGTTGGTTCGCCACCAATCTTGAGCTCCAACGAGGTAAATTCCATTAAACTAAGAATTTTTGAAATTTTCTTAGGCCTTTTCAAAGTGAATGTTGATTTCATGTGAATCCAATTGTTAGATCTCTTAGGATCCTCCTCGTGAAGAAGTGGGATCAATCTGAGCCAATTCAAGCTCCAGTGAGCTTGAATTGGAAGGCGGATGGTGTACATCTTCCATCATGCAAGAGATAATAGATCACCCACCGTCCATTTCACGTAATTGGAACATACGACCGTGATTAATTCGCAAAATAATCTTGATTTAATCCCTTAAGAACTATGAGATTAAACCTCGCCATCCAATCTTAGATCGAAAAGCGGGGATGAAATCACGTCCACCATAGGTGCTGCGTTATACGAGTTTAAATAACCAATTTCATGGTGTCATGTGGAAAGCACGCCTGATCCGCATAGCACTGATGAGATTAGGCTTAGTTAGGCTTAGTTAATCCATTTTAATGGCTAAAATTTTAGAAATCATAACTAATTGTAGAAAAATTAGAAAAATACAATAAATACTCATTTTAAAGGTAATTTAGAGGAGAATTAATAAAAATTATTTTAATTTATTTTAAATCAATAATTAAGGCTTAACTAAGGTTTAATTATAAAATTAATTAGTTTAATTAAGCCTTAATTACTTCAGTAATTAATTCCAAGCTTTATGTGTTTATTTAATGGGATGATCTCTACCTCCCATGATTTTATTGGAATTCATTGCCTAGTAATTAGGGAAAATTAATGATTCAAACACTAATTATCCTATTTAAATAATAAGTCATTAATTAACATTCAAAATAGCAAGAAAAATTAATTAAGGCATATTAATCACTGTTTGATTGTGAATGGGATTAGGACCCCATTCTTAGTCTTTTTCCCAAGTTCATTTCATTTTAAAAGGATTAATTAATATGGAAACTCATTAAGTGCTTAATTGTTAATTAAATGGTTAAATTAAATCAAATTAAAATGCAAATCACATCAGATAATTAACAATGAAATTACGGGTTCCTCTTTATGTGATCAATAATATAAAGACCCTTAAGGAAATTATGATTAACCCATAAATGTTAGAAAATCAAAAGAGTACTTAATTAGATTCTTTAATTTAATTAATCCTTAATCATGAGCTAAGTGCATTAGGTCTTTTAGGAGCATTGTAATTTCATTTTCTCATATGTTCATTTCATTTGTGACTCATTATTAAATGATTAATTAAATTAAAGAAGCATAGGAAAGAGTAATTAAGTGATTTAATTAATATTTCAACTTAATTAATTCATAAAATTCAATTAAATACCTTTCCTTGAACTAATTAAGATTACCAACATGGGAATGGGGTTAAAATAACAAATAATTTCTCCCATCTTTAAATCAACTCAAATCTAAAAATTAAATTAATAATAAGGTTTGGTTTTCTTTAAAAAAATTCTTTTTGATGTGATTATCCTTAGAAATTAATTTGGTTGAATGAACCATGTGTTTACATTAAGTTATTTATTTCCAATCACTTCTAAATGTTGTATGTCATATGAAACCATGCATTCATGTTTTCAAATTTAAGTGAATCAAATGAAGGTTGTTTATGTAAGCTTGCATGTGTTGATTTAACTTTATTATATATGTGGCTATTATCACTATTAAATCTCAATTTATTTTTCAAAGTTTCTAAATTAAAAATAATATTTAGAATGATAATAGTTATGGATATACATAGGAGTTGCATGTGCTTATAGCTTAAGTCTATGAAGTGAAGCTCTCTTTCTTATGATTCATGTATAGATTTACATAGGTTTCAATGGTAATGGGTATATAGTCTAGACATCCCAGGAATATGATGCTTTAAGTAGCCCCAAAGAGGTCATTTGATTAACTCACTTCCCTGGTTAACAAAGGCACGTACTCATTTAATTTCATTCCTATGTGTTCTGGTATTAGAATTTGGATAGAGCTTTAATTTACATGCATAAATAATTCAATTAAATAAAATATAATCTTTGCATGATTTCCATCCTTCTAATCATGTATACATGTGTATGTATTTAAGATAGCAAGTATATAGTCTGGACATCCTGGGAATACGAGGCTTTAAGTAGCCCCAAGGAGATCATTTGATTACATCACTTCCCTGGTTTAACAATGGCACGTACTTGCTTATGTCTTATATACATGCATCTGTATTTTTAATTAAAGGATCAAAATCCTCTTTCTCATTAAAAATGCATGCATTCATAATTATTCAAGCCAAAAGTACATAACATGTTAAGATATTGCTCTCTCTCTCTCTCTCTCTTCTATGTTTATATATAGATTTACATGAGTTTGGATGTTAATAAGTATATAGTCTGGACATCCTGAGAATATGAGGCTTTAAGTAGCCCAAGGAGGTCATTTGATTACCTCGCTTCCCTGGTTAACAATGATATGTACTTATTTGATTTCATTCTTATGTATTTTGATATTATTTGGAGTATAGCTTCAATTTACATGTATAATTCAATCAAGCAAAAATATAAATTCTAAACATATGCATCCATCATCATTTAATTATGCCAAAATATAGTGCATGTATGGATATACTAAGTGTTAAATTCATATGCATGTTACATGTGATGGAAAAGAATAATCTGATATATGCCATGTGATAATAGTTCAACCATATTAATCTTAAGATGCCTATCATACTAAATAAAATAATTTGAGGTTAACTTGAACTTAGGATTAATAAGAAAATACTTAATAAGCCATTCACTAAAGAGAAGTGAGTCATCAAAATATGCTTTAGAAAATGGCTTAAAATAGGGATGGAGAAGGGTAATCTTCTTTCTTCTCTTCAAACACTTAGATGCCAAGTGTATATCAAATGAAACCAAGTAAAACATAAATTAAAATTCACAAATCATTTAAACAACTTGAAATGAAACAAACTTTTATGTTAATTAAATCCTTCCACACTTAAAAAATCATAAATCTAATTCTTAGTTAATATATACTACACAAAGCCTTAGCACACATATTAGAACTAAGTCACCACTTCTAGCTCTAAGTTAGGATGGTGTATGTTATGATGTATGTTTTGTTTTGTGAAGTAATGTTTTAAACTGATGTTAGGGTGTATGTTTCAGACTCGATGTTATGCTGCTCTTAGCTTAATCATGTCTTCTATAGGGGATTATGTTTAAGGGGTTGTTTAAGAATAAATATAAATATTCTCTTTGCAGGAAGCCCTAAGCATAAGCTAAGTTAGGACATGTGGGCTTGGTTACCCATGTGCAGGGTGCTAAGTCCAAAATATGAAATATAACTACTTAGGATTGTATGTATGTTTTAGCTAAACTCTATTTTGCAGGTATAGTTAGATTTAATTTTTTCCTATAAAATATAATTTTGCAATAGGAATTAGGATTAGCCATAGGGATTTGGATAAGTAGTGTCCAGAAGGCTTAGTCTTGGGGTGCCTTATGATGCCTTTGGAGCAAACCAAATTAAAAGGAAGAGAAGGAGGACATAAAAAATGAAGAAATGAAGACCCCCATAGTGTGTATTCATTTTAATTGTAAAATTATTCTTTCATATTTTTTTATTGTATAAAGGTAGAGCTCGGCTACCCACCTTTTCTCTTTTTGAGATGTACAATGGTACCCGATCGTACCGGCCTCTTATTCTTTTTGCAGTAGTCTATAAAATTGATTGATGATTTATTTAGATTTTGCAATAGGATTGCCTCCTCTTTCTAGTTTCTTAATATTTGGTGTTTTAATGTGTGGCTTGGATGTGGAAGGTTCTTAAGATAAAATTAATTTTTCAACTAATAACTCATAATTAAAGTTTTAAACAACTTATAACCTCACTATAAAGCCTTGGCTATAATCAAGATAATTAAAAGATTTAGCAACCCCTTAGCTGTATGTTGTATATCTCACATCATGCATGCATCTTCTATCGCTCTTGCTAAAAATGAGGGCCTCCATTTTAACACTTTAGGGACCACTTAACCTATGAGAGCAACCCCTTATGATGGAGATTCACCCACTCTCTTTTGATTTAGCCAACAATCAACTTTCATCATGCATTTAAACATAAAGAAATCCTAAGCCTTTGTCCAAATGAATGAGACAAAATGAAATAAAATTTGAAAAGATTTTGCACTTCTAGATTAAGTCATATCTTAATACCACTCATGCTCTAGTCTCTTAGGGAGTGGTTTTAGAATTTTATTTTCTTTCCATTTAAATAACAAACCTAACCATCTTTCAATTTTATAAGATCGGACTATATGGATGTAAAACATAAGAGGTGTTAGCTGGCGGCCACTCCATGCGGTTGTAAGTCCAGATGAGTCAAGAGGGTTTACTCTCTCTTATGGAAGTAAAGAATTATGTCTCCTTTCACTTAGATTTAGATCACACTTTAACTTGTGCTAATAGCTATCTAGATTTAGGATCCAAGGTAGCTAGTTTTCTTCGGGCTACAAGCATAAATCCTAGCCTCTTAGGCATTGTCACCAACCTTAGTTTTATGGATTATAATCCCTAGCAATCTAATAAAAATCCAACTTAAATAAATAAATCACTTCACTTTCAAATATATAAAGCCTCACCATAAGGTAGATTGGAGTGCTCTAGGCTTTCTAGTATTATTAACATTTCCTACTTATCTTCTTTTGGTTTTCAAAATAAGTCTTTCCAATTGATCTATCCCACTTAATTTTCCAAAAAAACCAATCCTTTGATAGTCTAACCTTGGAATCTTTAGAGATAATAATTATTTACTTTAATCGAGAGTATTCTTAAGGAATCTCATTCCTTAAAATGTAATTAACTATGGAGGCTTGCCTCCATAGGGAACTTAAGAACCTAGCTTAATATAAACCTTGGTTTACTTTTCCATATAAAGTAGAGAAAAGATCTCTGGTATATTTGAAGACCCATCATGCCTTAGGAGTCCATATTGGGTGATTAAGTCCATTGTATGGTCATGCCTTTATCTTTTTAGATAATATATCATACCTTAAAGTCATATCCAATCACTTCAATAAGTACCCCCTACAATCTGCATGGTGTCCACCCCAAATCCAAAAATAAACACCACGAATTTTTTTTGGCGACTCCGCTTGGGATGGTTCCTCTCTCCATCTCTAGTAAATAATTATTGTCACCAAGCATCTATAATGGACTTATATTTTGTAAGGCTAAGACTATCTTTCTTTTCATTGGCACCTTGCTCATTTCATCTCCAAATCTTAGAACCCCTATTGGGTCCCCCAATAGGTAATAATAAATTAATTAAAAAAAGGAGACAACCACATACAAATAAAAGAAAAGAATTTGGTACCGCTTACCACTAGCTTGGTGAAGCAAGGTTCATTTCATATTTAACAAAACTATGATAAAATCCAAAGTAAAACAAGTGAAATATTTTATAAAATTTTCAAAGCCAAAATCATGTGAACTTCACTTGACATATTATGCTATGTGAAGATTCTCTTTTAAAATCAAAATCAAGTAAAACAAAATCAAAATCTTTCAAACCACTCATCCAAATAAAATAATTTGAACCTCATTTAGCATACCTAAAATTTCTAAGTGAGTGTCCCCATTTTTTTAAAATCAAAATTAAATCAAACAACAAACCTCTCTTTCAAAAATAAACATACTCAAACCATTTAAAAAAAATTAACTAACTCCATTTAGCATACTTAATTTTGTTAAATGAGGGTCCCCTTTTCAAAATCAAAATCAAACACAAACAAAATATTTTCAAACAAAACCAACTCCATTTAACTACCCAAATTTGTTAAATGAAAATCTCAATTTCAAAAATTTAAATGAAATCTAACAACCAACATGCAATTAGACTCCACTTAGCATACCCAAATTTGTTGGTGAGGGTTTCCTTTTAAAAAAATAATAATAATAAACAACATATAACTAAACTCTATTTAACATACCCAATTTTCCTAAACAAGAGTTCCATTTTAAGCCAAATTGAAATCAAAACATTCAACGCACATTTGAACTCCATTTAACTTACCAAAATTTGTTAAATGAGAGTTCAATTTTAAAATTAAAATAAAACAACACATCAACAAACAAACAAGTCAACTCCATTCAATATACCCAAATTTGTTAAATGAGAGTCTCATTTTCAAAATAAAATCAAACTCCAACCTCAACATCAAAGATATAATTGAACTCTACTTAACTTACCTAAATTGGTTAAATAAGAGCCCCTATTCAAAAATCAATTCAACAATAAATATCAAACACATATTTGAACCTCATTTAATATACTTAAATTTGTTAAATGAGAGTTCTTCCTTTCAAAATCAAACCAACACACCAAACAATCATCAATCAAACAATCAAGATAGAAAGCATTCAAAATTTTTAGACATACAATTGAGCCCCATTTAGCATACCTAAATTTGCAAAGTGAAGGTTCCAAAATTAAATTCCAATAAAAGAAAATAACAAATACATCTCCAAAAGTCTCTCCAAAACAATTGAACCTCATTCAACTTACTTAAATTTGTTGGATGTGGGTTTTAAAATTAAAAACAAATTCAAATATGCAACTCAAGGCAAAGTCTCTCCTCCAAATTTTAAAATCTCTCCAATAGAACCCCATTTAGCATACCCAAATTTGTTAAATGAGGGTTCTAATTCAAAAGTCAAGATCAATAATTCAATTGAACAATTCAAAATAAGGGTATAATCCAGTTCTCTTTTCCAAACAATGCAGAGATATCAACCACAATTCTTTCCTCTTTCTTCCGGTCATGTTTTTCAGCAAGATTTTCTCCTTTACCTGGTTTGGATTTGGCCATGGATCAGGCCATACTCACTGATGCCCCTGTCATTAAGTTTGGCCTTGGATTCGAGCAATTCAAGGTCACCAGTGAGGGACCAACCATCACTATTGTCAGAGATGAGGTTACAGGAATGATGCCACTTCTTCTGATCGATGTGCACACTGATTCTAAGTTTCTCTCTCTTAAGAAGAAAGTTGTCATGGTTTCCACACTTCTGTCAGTGCTAGTGTCAGTATCAATAGTATAGTCTATTGCCCTTACTATAGTTCCAGCATGAGCTAGTACCTCCTTATTGTTTCCCCTTACTCTAAAGGGGAAGGCCATCTTGGCCTTTAAGATAGTCTCTTCTACCTTCTAGGTAGGTTCAAGCTCCCGTTCCACCCTGCTCACCATGACTAAGTGCCACAACAAGAACCACAAGATCAAGTGGTGGTATGAGCATGAGACAAGGCAGATAGATGATGAGGGTTACCCTCATGAGACCTCTCCATTCTTGGGTGGTAACAGGTTCCACCCCCTCTCAGCTTTAGAAGGAGAAGAGGATTACCATAGGATCACTACATCACCCCCGCTGCTCACAGAGTTTGAGATACCAGCTAGGGATAGGAAGAAGCCCTATACCGATCTATGATTTATTCTTCACCAAGTCGGAGCCCACAGATGCTCAGAGTCTGGTATTTTGCATTACCTAATGGCCTAATCCTTAGGGGTCTTAGGGACCAGATACATAAAGAGAGAGAGAGAGGGCCTTTGAGGCTAGAGTTACTACCCAAGTGGGCAAGCACGAGAGGAGGAGGTTTGCCAGACAGTCGGCAGCATCCGCTTTGATGGATTTCTCTTATTGATGAGTTATTAGAGTCGATCATTCTAACCACATAGTCTTTATTAGCATCATCAGTCACAGGAGGAGATCTCCGGCAGAGAGGCAATAGGTGTAACCCACACTACGCTACTCCACTACTCATCCACTTTCACCAGTTCAGGTTCTAGCATCCAATGTCCCTACAAAGTTCCACAAGCCCCTTTCTAGAGAGAGAGCTCCTCCACTGGTGATCTGGTTAGGGCCCAAGGATCCCACTCCATCTATTCCACCTATTGAGGTGAGGCTGAGCTCCTTTGCTTGACCTTCCACTTCACCTATGGTGAAGAAGGAGTAGCAACTCAAGAGTGTCATGGTTGCTCCACCTTCCAGCTAGGGAGTGAACCCACCAACTAAGAGTATTCAATGCATAGATTCTATAGATCTCAGTCTAGTAATCAGTTGTCAACCATTCTATATTTGGTAGAGCAAGGTCAAGTAGATGACTATTCTTTAGGTGATATTTTAGAATACTATCATACTACAGTTAGATAGATAGTCGACAGTGACCATTCTGACCAGGAAGAGGGTAGGGTCAATTTTTACCCCAATGAGGATGACATGTTGGAAGACTTAACTGAGTTCACCTAGTTGACTTTTAAGGATCCCTGTAAAGGGAACAACATAATAGGAAGGTGTTGTAGTTGAGATAGGTGATACCTCTCACTCAACTTAACACCTCCTCCACCAACTCAATCAGAAGGATAATCAGATCGACATGATAGGAAGAGTATAGGAGTTGATGGCAGTAGTCCTAGCCTTGTAGAACCAAGCCCCAATCTCACAGCCTTCCCCATGGTGGCCAATCAGCCAGAGTTGATACATACCATAGATTGTCCTAAGTGACTCCCATGGATGACGATGAACTTAGCTTGCATAAGAAGGCATTGATAGCACCTCCATGCATGAAAATGATATCAAACACATGGTTGAGCAGTAAGTGAAGGAAGTGTTGGCGTAAGCCCGGGGGAGCTCATCTGTTTCAAAGGGTCGACCCTACCCGGAGGAATTTGATATAGTTCAATACCCTAAAAGTTTTGTGCCACTATCCTTCAAGATTTTGATGGCAGTGGGAACCCAAAACAGTATATTGCACACTTTAGGGCCAGTTGTTGCAACGTCGGTGGTAGTGATGCACTTCTTTTTCACCTCTTTATTAGTAGCTTAGTAGTTGTTGCATTTTATTAGTATCTTTTGCCCACAGTTTGGTGAAGACCTTTTCTGAGTTAAAGCATCTCTTCATTAAGAGATTCGTAGGATCTCAGCAAAGGGTAACTGTAGGCGACCTTAATGTAGAGAAATATAAACCCAACAAGTCCCTTGTTGATTATATTCTTAAATGGTACAACTTGAGTATGAAATGTGAATCACAGTTGTCTGAATAACATGCCATTGAGATTATACTTAAGAATATCCATGGCCCGATCGCCTTCATGCTTAAGGGCTTCACCATAAAGAAATTTGAGAAGTTAATCAGCAAGGCGGCTAACTTACAAGAGGAAGCCAAATAGTTACCCTTTTCAAACCAATCATCTAAGCCCAAGCCTCGAAAGATATTTGAGAAGAAGCTTAGGTTAGTTATGTTAGTGGATAAAAGGAAATATCCAGCCAGAGCACAGTTTAAAAGACCCAGATTTCAGCAGCCTCCACTGCCACCTCCTCTTCCATCACCTTGGCCACTATACCGGCCACCATAGCTACCACAACAGCCACCACAGCCACCGCCGCCACCACAATAGCCTACTCAGTAGCAGTATCCATACCCACTACCATATAGCTACTTTTCACCTACTCTTGCTAAAAAATTAAGCAAGCCATACTCATTGAAGAGGGAGGTAGTTAGAAGATCTTCAAGAATCTCTTAAAGAAACATAATTTCTAGGTACTCGAGCCAAAGAGGCTCGAAGTGAGCAAGAGCGATGATCCTAACTATTGCCTCTACCACCGCATATTAGGCCATGTCTTAGAGGATTGCATTACTTTCAAGGACTGTCTTGAGCATAGCTACAAGTCAGGATCTATAATTATCCCCAAGAAATACTTATTAGAATAATCATCTAGTTTTGTTAGAGTAATCCTTGGTGATACTTTCGATCCTTTTAAGTCCAAAGAAGGTTGAAATATTTTCTTATTCTGAACCTCTAAGAAAATCATCTGTAAAATCAAGAAACTTTCTCTGCATGTGCCTGAAATAGCTCAAACCTCCAATACAAAAGAAGGTTTGCTAGTTGCGTAAGGGCAAATTGGGGAGGGTTGAAGCCCACCAGTAATAGTAGCAGCCTACCACACTTTCCCAGGATAGATCTATAGTGCAACCATCATCCAGTCCAGCACTCCTCCAACTATTGAAGTTATTACCGCCTCTATTAGCTCTTATTCTACTAGCAGGAGCATTGTATCCACTTACTTTACTTGATTTTTATCATGTACCTCCACCCAAATTAAATAAATCAATGAAGAAAGTTAATTATACTTACATCTTTGCCACTTATGATACTCCTTGTTTCATTCTTATAGAAAGCTCTCCAAGTCTAAATAATAATAGCTCAAATAGTTTTGATCCATTCCTCTTTGATTCATAATCAGATTTTTCTTCTTTGAATCAATCGAAGTTCACCTCTTTAGATTGACTTGAGTCATCTGACTCTGAGGATCCTTTAGGAGAAGTTGTATGTATACCCGATGAGTAGGTAGAACTTTTCATAAACTCATCATTTCAAGAAGTCACTGAAGTCAACCTCTGCAGTGGCAAAGTTCTACCTCCTAGGGTAGCACCTTAGGATAAGGGTAAATAGGTCATTGGTTCTAACGAGCAGATTGCCCCTACTTAAGATGCTCCACCTATGGATATGCTGGTGGAAGACCAGCCCAAAGTTGATTATAATTTCCTAGCACATCTTAAAAAGTTGCCAGCTAAGTTAAGCATATATGATGCCCTTGTCTTATACAAAGGGATAATGGAATCTCTAGTGAAAGCTTTGCTCGATCTAGAGATATGCTTACCTCAGTTGGCCTCTATTGGAGAGGAAGCACACTACTCAAAGGACATCTTAGGAGTTACATTTATCAATGAAGACATACTTCTAGGGACGATCGAGCACAACTATCCTCTCTACATTATAGTGGATGTTAGCAGATTGAAGCTATCCAGAGTTCTAGTTGACCCGGTGCATCAACCAATATTATGAATCTAAGAACCCTTGCATACTTGAGGATTGACATCTCTGAACTTCAAAAGGAGAGGATGATGTTGAAAGGATTTAATGAATAAGGAAATAGGGTCATAGTTCCATAGTATTGCCACTAGAGATAGATGATTGGAAGACTGAAGCCAAGTTTCATATAATATATTTGGATACATCTTTTAATGCTTCACTTGGGAGATCATGGCTACATGAGAACAACATGGTGTCATCCTCTTTACATTAGTGTATCAAGTTCATGAGAGGTGAAATCAAGTATTTTGTCAAAGGAGATCTTAAGCCCTTTTCAATTCACGAGGTTGGAATATATGTAGATGTGGCCAACTACCTCCCCCAAAACTAAAAGGTCTATTCTCGTGAACTTAGTCAAAATCCTCATGTGTAAAAAAAGAAAGAAAATAAGAATAAAAATAAAAATGCAAAGAAAATGAAAAAAGTAATTAAAATTGAAAAGAAAAGGGAGCGAGAAATAGCTTAGGGGATGAAGTAGAGCCTAAGGTTAGATTCCATCCACAGTTCATTACTCCATTCAAACAAATGGGGAGAATGACCCGACCTCCACTAGGATGAGGAAGAGGCAAGTCCAGAGGCACTCCCAGTGGTGGAAGACCCTCATACCTGCCACCAACCAGGAGATTTGTCCTATTTACCAGGAGTACACTTGTTATCCATATAGACTTAGAATCTAGTTCAGAGGATGAGTCCTATATGGTTAGCACATCGCTAGCTCTTCTCAGCAACATATTCTTTTGGAGGTGTCACTCAAGCCAAATAGTGATGAAGACCAGATTCCTAAGCAAAGAATATGTGTATCTAAGTCCTCTTTATGTGATACTGTTAAGCATTAGTTAGGAACCTTAGCTCTAACCCTACTTTTCTCACAAAAATTTAAGGGTTTGGTAGTTAAGAAAGCTCGTAAATCATCCACTGTGAAGATTTAGAGGTTCTTTCCCGGAGCATCATCCTTAAGTCAAGAAGTTGATGTAGAACTTGAGGATGATTCATATAAAGATTTAATAGAATTACCTTTTGATTGGTACTCCCCTTATGCTCATAATTTAGCAAAGAAAGGATTAATTCCACATGCATGGTTTGAGCACAAGTTAGATTAATTCTAAAGTATATGAAACAACAAATGCAAATGCTCTCAATCAGGACCAGGATTTGGCTTTAGCACGATAGGCCCAGTTGATGATGATGATTATTGCTTAGACATCACCAATCATTTGGAATATAATAGGTTCCTTTCAAAACACATTAACTCATATGAGGAGGTGTGCTTAGAAACTTTAGATGATCCAGATGATTTCCAAGTCAAAGATGCACCATAGGAGTTTGAGGAAGAAATCAAATCAATCATCGATGAACTCAAAGAACTCAACTTAGGAACTAAAGAAAAGCCACGTCTGACATACATCAAATTCTTGTTGAATGAAACTAAAACTAATGAGTTAGTTAGGCTACTCATTGAGTTTAAGGAATGCTTTGCATGGAGTTATGAAGAAATGCTCAGATTGGGTACTAATGTAGTTGTCCATAAGCTAGTGATACAGCCTGATGCTCACCCTATCAAGCAAGCTCCAAGACACATGTGATTAGACATTGAACAATAGGCCATTTCTGAAGTCAAGAAATTGATCGATGCTAGTTTTATTCGGGAGGAAACATACCCCACCTGGTTATCTAGTGTCATCCTAGTTAAGAAGAAGAATGGCCAAATTCGCATATGCATCAATTTTAGGGATCTATAAGGCATGTTCAAAAGATGAATTTCCATTACCAATATCAGAACTAATGGTGGATATTGCCTCATATCACATTATTTTCTCTTTCATGGATGGTTCATATGGATACAACCAAATAAAGATGGTCATTGAAGATGAGAAAAGTACTACCTTTAGAACCCCGATTGGAATCTATTATTATAAGATCATGCCTTTCAGCTTTAAAAATGTCAGTGCCATATACCAGCGGGCCATGACTTGAATCTTCGATGAGCTCATTCATCATCAAGTCGAATGCTACATCGATGATCTCGTGATCATAAGTAAGGAAAAGGAAGACCATCTCTTTAACTTGAGAATAGTTTTCAAATTTTTAAGATAATATAACCTCAAAATAAACCATCAGAAGTGTTCATTCGAAGTAGTTTCAGGAAAATTCTTAGGGTTTGTTGTCCAACACCGTGGAATCAAAATCAATCTGGAGAAAAATAAAGTGATATTAGAAATGCCACACTCTAAAAGTATGACTCAACTCAGATCATTCCAAAGGCAGTTGGCGTATCTAAGATACTTTATATCCAACCTATCAAGAAGATGTCAGCCATTTTCAGCACTTGTCAAGAAGGATGCCAAGTTCAAGTGGGATGACAAGTGTCAGGATGCCTTTAAAGATGTTAAACAGTACCTGATGACACCGCCAGTTATAGCCACCCCTATCCTAGGCAAGCCTTTGATACTCTACACTTATGCATTAGATGACTCCCTTGATGCTTTATTGGCCCAAGCCAATGATGAAGGGTAGGACAACATGCTCTACTATTTCATCCATCGTCTAATCCCTGCTAAAGCCAACTACCCACTCATTGAGAAGCATTACCTAGCTTTAATCTTTGCATCCCAAAAGCTACAGCATTACATGCTTTCTCATAAAGTCAACTTGATTTATAGAATCAATCCAATGTAATATCTCATGACACGGTTGACACTATCCAAATGGTTGTCATGTTGGTCCATGATTCTATCACGTTTAATATCACTTTTGTACCCCTCTGTGTGGTGAAAGGACCAGCACTCACATATTTCTTAGTAACACATTCACTTCCTGCTGATTCTCTGCTTAATGATGATCTCCCCGATGAACAAATCATGAACTTAGTGGATACTAGCATTCATCACTAGAAGATGTATTTTGATGGTGCGGCTTCCTCTCAAAGAGGAGAAGAACCATAACTACTCTTCCAGGAAAGGCAGGGGTAGGAATTATTCTCTTAACTCTGGCCAACTAATCTAAGAAATGAGGGATATACCCCCCCCCCCCCCCCTCCCTCCTCATTTCAATTCAAACCAAGCTACCAAGCATTCAGAGAGCTTCATATGGTTATTTTAAATTCCCTAGAGCATTCTCCAAGCTTCCTAAGCCTTCCCATCGCCGAAAAACACCAACCCAAGATAGGAAAAGCTCCCATTCCATCCAACCTCCTCCAAACTCAACCCCATTCAAATTAACATCATCCACACTTTCACCAAGCTCCGGTAAGGTGAAACAAACTCTCCCTCAATCGATTTGACCACTGAAAGTACATATTAGGCTAACTCCAATGAGGATTGCAATGATGTTTGGTCCATAGAGAAATCAGTGGGGAGGCATTGTACCATCTTCTCAAAAGAGCTTCACCTCATTAAGGCGAATCTACCTTGGTCAGTTCGCCGCCAATCTTGAGCTCCGATAAGGTAAATTCCATTAAATCGACAAAAAATTTTCTTTGGCATTTTCAAAGTGAATGTTGATTTCATGTGAATCCAACCATTAGATCTCTTAGGATCCTCCTCGTGAAGGTGTGGGATCAATCCCGAGCCAATCCAAGCTCCGATGAGCTCAAATTCGGAGGCAAAAGGCAAATGGTGTAAATCTTCCATCACGTAGGAGACGATACATCACCCACCATCCATTCCACTTAATTGGAATGGATGGCGATTAAACTCGATTTATCTCTTAAAAATCATGGGTTTAATTGTCCACCGCCGCCATGTAGGTGCCAGCCGGACAGTTTAAATAACTAATCCTGTGGTGCCACGTGAAAATCGTGCCACGTCAGCGATCCGCATGGTGCCAATGGGATTTGGCATAATTAGGCTTAGTTAATCCATTTTATTAGTTGTGATTTTGGAAAACCATAACTAATTATAGAAAAATAAGAAAATATATAAATAAATACTCATTTTAAAGGTAATTCAGGGGAGAATTAATTAAATTTATTTTCATTTGGTTTGGAATAGTAATTAAAGCTTAATTAGAATTTAATTATAAACTTTGTTAGCTTAATTAAGGTTTAATTATTAGACTAATTAATCCCAAACTTTGTGTATTAATTTAATGTGATGATCTCTACCTCCCATTATTTTATTGGAATTTCTTGCTTAGAAATTAGGGGAAATTGATGATTCAAATCTAAATTATTTTATTTAATTAATTAATGATTAATTAACATTCAAAATAGTAAGAAATAATTAATTAAGGCTTATTAATCACTATTTAACAGTGAATGGTTGAGGGAATGGGATTAGGACCCCTTTCTTAGTCTCTTTTCCCAAGTTCATTTCAATTTAAAAAGATTAATTAATATTGAAAGTCATTAAGTGCTTAATTGGTTAATTAAATGGTTAAATTAAATCAAATTAAAATTCAAATCACATCAGATAATTAACAATAAATTAAGGGTTCCTCTTTATGTGTTTAATAATATAAGGATCCTTAAGAAAACTATGATTAACCCATAAGTGTGCAAAAATCATAAGAGTACTTAATTAGATTATTTAATTTAATTAATCCTTAATCTTGAGCCAAGTGCATTAGGTCCTTTAGGAGCATTGCAATTTCATTTTCTCACATGTTCATTTCATTTGTGGCTTATTATTAAATTATTAATCAAATTAAAGAAGAATGGGAAAGGGTAATTAAGTGACTTAATTAATATTTCAACTTAATTAATTCATAAAATTCATTTAATTATCTTGCGTTGAACTAATTAAGATTACCAACATGGGAATGGGGTTAAAACATCAAATAATTTCCCCCTTCTTTAAATCAACTCAAATCAAAAAATCAAATTAATAATAAGCTTTGGTTTTCTTTAAATAATTCTATTTAATGTGATTGTCTTTATGACTTAATTTGGTTTAATGAACCATGTGTTTATATTAAGTTATTCCTTTCCAATCACTTCTAAATTTTGTATGTCATATGAATCCATGCATTCAACTTTTTAAATTTAAGTGAATCAAATGAGGGTTGTTTTTGTAAGCATGTATGTGTTGATTTACCTTTATTATATGTGTGTCAATTATTACTATTAAATACAAATTTACTTTTCAAATTTCTAAATTAATAATAATGTTTGGAATGATAATAGTTATGGATATACATAGGAGTTGCATGTACTTATAGCTTAAGTATGTGAAGCGAAGCTCTCTTTTTTATGATTCATGTATAGATTTACATAGGTTTGAATGATAATGGGTATATAGTTTGAGCATCCTAGGAATATGAGGCTTTAAGTAGCCCTAAGGAGGTCATTTGATTACCTCACTTCCTTGGTTAACAGAGGCGCGTACTCATTTAATTTCATTCCTATATGTTCTCGTATTAGAATTTAGATAGAGCTTTGTTTCACATGCATAAATAATTCAACTAAACAAAATACAATCTTTGCATAATTTCCATCCTCCTAATCATGTATACATGTGTATGTATTTAAGATAATAAGAATATAGTCTGGACATCCTAGGAATACGAGGCTTTAATTTGCCCCAAGGAGGTCATTTGATCGCCTCACTTTCCTGGTTTAACAACATGTACTTGCTTATGTCTTTTATGCATGCATGTGTGTGTTTAATAAAGGATGAAAATCCCCTTTTCCATTAAAAATACATGCATTCATAATCATTCAAGCCAAAAATATATAACATGTAAAGATATTTCGCTCTCTCTCTCTCTCTCTCTTATGTTTATATATGGATTTACATGAGTTTGAATGTTAATAAGTATATAGGTTGGACATCCTGGGAACACAAGACTTTAAGTAGTCCCAAGGAGGTCATTTGATTACCTCACTTTCTTGGTTAATAATGGCACATACTTATTTGATTTTATTCCTATGTATTTTTGATATTAGAACTTGGAGTATCGCTTCAATTTACATGTATAATTCAGTTAAGAAAAAAATATAAAATTCTAAATATATTCATCCATCATCATTTAAGTATGCCAAAATATATTGCATATATGGATATGCTAAGTGTTAAAGTCATATTCATGTTACATGTGATGGAAAGGAATGATTTGATATATGTCATGTGATAATAATTCAACCATATTAATCTTAAGATGCCTTTCACACTAAATAAAATTATTTAAGGTTAACCTGAACTTAGGATTAAAAAAAGTACTTAATAAGTCATTCACTAAAGAGAACTAAGTCCATCAAAATATGCTTTAGAAAATGGCTTAAGGTAGGTATAAAGGAGGGTAATCTTCTTTCCTATCTTTATAACACTTAGGTGCTAAGTGTAAATCAAATGAAACCAAGTAAAACATAAATTAAAATTCATAAATCAATTAAACAACTTGAAATGAAACCAACCTTTATGTTGAATTAAATCCTTCCACACTTTGAGAATCATAACTATAATGCTCAATTAAGACATACTACACAAAGCCTTAGCACACAAATCAGAACAAAGTCACCACTTCTAGCTCTAAGTTAGGACAGTATGTTATGATGTATGTTTTGTTTTGTGTTGTAATTTTAGACTAATGTTAATGTGTATGTTTCGTAGACTGGATGTTAGGCCGCTTTTAGCCTAATCATGTCTTCCACAGAGGATTATGTTTAAGGGGTTGTTTAAGAATAAATATAAATGTTTTCTTTGCAGGAAGCTTAAACCCCTAAGCATAATCTAAGTTAGGACATGTGGGCTTGGTTACCCATGTGCAGGGTGTTAAGTCCAAAATATGAAATATAACTGCTTGGGATTGTATGTATGTTTAGCTAACCTCTGTTTTGCTTATGTAGTTAGATTTACTTTTTTTCTATGAAATATAATTTTGCAATAGGAATTAGGATTAGCGCTATGGGGGATTAGGATCAACAGTAGCCAGAAGACTTAGTCCTAGGGTACCCTGTGTTGCCTTTGGAGCAAACCAAATCAAGAGGAAGAGAAAGAGGACATGAAGAAATGAAGAAATGAAGACCCGCATAATGTGTATTCATTCTAATTGTAAAATTATTCTTTCATTTTTATGGTTGTATAAGAGTAGAGCTCGGCTACCCACCTTTTTTTTTTCGAGATGTACGGTGGTACCCGACCACACCGGCCTCTTATTCTTTTGCGATAGTCTGTAAAATTGATTGATGATTTGTTTAGATTGTGTAATAAGATTGCATCCTCTTTATAGTTTTTAAATTTTTGCTGTTTTAATGTGTGGACTGGATGCGATAGGCTCTTAAAATAAAATTAATTTTCTACCCAATTAATAACTCATAACCTCACTATAAAACCTAGGCTATAATCAAGATAATTAAAATATTTAACAACCCCTTAGCTGTATGTTGTATGTCTCACATCATGCATGCATCTTCCATCACTCTTGCTAAAAATGAGGGCCTCCATTTCAGCACTTTAGGCATCTCTTGACCTTTGAGAACAACCCCTTATGATGGAGCTTCACCCTCTCTCTTTTGATTTAGCCAACAATCAACTTTCATCATGCATTTTGGAATAAAGAAATCATAAGCCTTTGTCCAAATGAATGAGTCAAAATGAAATAAAATTTGAAAATATTTTGCACTTGTAGATTAATTCATATGCTCATACCACTCATGCTCTAGTATCTTAGGGAGTGGGTTTAAGATTTTAATTTCTTTCCAATTAAATAGAAAACCTAACCATCTTGCAATTTCATAAGATCGGATTACATGGATTTAAAACATAGGAGGTGTTAGTTGGCGGCTACTCCAGGAGACTGTAAGTCCAAATGAGTCGAGCTAGTTTACTCTTTCTCTCTTATGGAAGTAAACCATTATGTCCCCTTTTGCTTAGATTTAGGTCCCACTTTGGCTTGTGCTAAAAGTTCTCTATATGTAGGATCCGAGATAGCTAGTTTCCTTTAAGCTACAAGAAAAAATTCTCACCTCTTAAGCATTTTCACAAATCTTATGTTGATGGATTATAAACTCTAGCAATCTAATAAAATTCTAACTCAAATAAATAAATCTCTTTACTTTCAAATATATAAAGCCTCACTATAGGGTAAATTATAGAGCTCACTAGGCTTCCTTGTATCATGAGCATTTCCTACTTCTTTCTTTGGTTTCCAAAATAAGTCTTTCCACTTGATCCATCCTATTTGATTTTCAAAATAATCAATCCTCTGATAGTCTAACCTTGAAATCTTTGAAGATAATAATTGTCTACTTTAAGGAATCTCATTCCTTAAGATGTAATTATCTATGAAGGCTTTCCTACATAGAGAACTTAAGAACTCAGCTTAATATAAACCTTGCTTTACTTTTTTATGTAAAGTAAGGAAAAGATCTCTGGTATATTCAAAGATCCATCATACCTTAGGAGTTCTTATTGGGTTATTAGGTCCATTGTAGGGTGATACCTCTATCTTTCGAGATTGTATATCATACCTTAATATCATACATGATCACTTAAATAAGTACCCCCTACGATCTGTGTGGTGTCCACCCCACATCAGAAAATAAACACCATAATCATCAGTGAAGGGATTGGGTGGCTTCATTTGATCTAATGGGAGTTTAATGACAGTTTGGTTCAATTGCCCCTTTCTATCACATTAGGTCAAGTGACTTGGTCAAGCCATCTTGGACCAATTGGGGTTATGGATGGTTGGGGTGTGTTCAATGGTAAATTTGAAGGTGATTGGTGGCTTTGATTGCGATTGATTTGGGCTTAATTAGATTTTGGCTCATTTGAATATTTTAGGTCCAATGGGCCAACTTGGGTTGGTCACCTTCTTTTGGTTCAATTGGTTTGATTGCAAGTGTTGAAGTGGCTTGAAATGATCTATTGAATAAGTGGAGTGATTGAGAAAATCAAATTGGATTTAGTTTGCTTGAATGGGTTTGAATTGAGTTATAGGATCGTGGTGGAGTTAACTTGGATTAAGGTCCAAGTTAGTTTGGCTTGGAGCTTGGATAAGAATATCTAATTCAATTAAGATTAGTTGAATAGGTTTGAGGTTGGTTTAGCTCCATCCACATGAACTTAAGTTTGGATGAGTGAATAGGTATGAATCTTGGTTTAGGCCATAGGGAAGGTGGAACCTATTTATCTCGAGGTAGACTTTGAGGTTAATGTTATGCCTTCTAAGTCTCTAAGCTTAAGTTTTAGTGTCCCTTAAATCATTAGAAGTGTCCTAGTATTAAAGAAATCCAAGTGTCTAGAATTTTCCTAGATCTAAGATGGGGAGGATTAATCCTCACTCCAAAAGTGAGGTCAATAATAAGTAATAAATATCAATAATTAAGTTCAACTGAGTTGATTCATTCGTTAAGCATGAAAAGTCAAAAATAATCATGCATATTGTCAACAAGTTAGTAAGATTCAAAATCAAATACACACTCAATATTTACTTATTAATAATGAATCAATTAAGAAGTCCACCACTTTCACTTACCTAAGATGTGTAATAGAAATTGAAGTCATTGAATTTTCAAAGAAGCTCATTTAGGAGAATATGCTAGCCATTTGGATAGAAGGACTTTATCAAATATTAATGAATTTTTTGGTTAATTTTTATAAATGATTTAAAGGAATTTTGTAAGTGATGCCTCTAATATCAAAAATTTATATCAATGAAACTCTAGCCTTCTCATAAATTACAATTAATTTTAAGTTTATGATCATTTGCTATTTGTGGTATGAATTTGGTCAGTTCTTTCTCTCCATCAAGTGGTTAAAGAAAATTCATTTTGATGATGATCGATTTCTTAATAAAATCAATTAAAGCAAAAGTTTTGGAAAAATTATTACTAAAGTAATTAGTAATATTACCTAACTAACAAATTTTATTGATATGGTCTATCAATGATTATAGCAACTAACAATGGACTACAATCTTCAAACAAGAAGATCAAAAAATTTTACCTAAGTAAATAAATTGACTCATTTGTTTTAGCTTATCATCAAAAAATAAAATAAGCAAATTGATGTCACAAACAAATAAATACTAAATCTTTTGCACAAAATAAAAATGGAAAAAGTATTGCCATTTGTCCTCTAAGCTCTTAGAATTACACTCTTTTGATTGGAAGATACCTTTTGCACTATCACATAAAATAGAGGTATTATTACCTATTAGATATAATTTATCAAAGTCAAAAGATAGTTATCGCTTTGAATTTTGATAAGGAGAGATTCAACTAATGAAGATAAATGAATGAAGTGGCTTCATAAAGATAATCCAAAATTCAACTATTGGACAAAGGAATTATTCTTTTGCTATCATTCACTCAAATCTTTGTGGATGGTAATCAAAGTTAGGCATTGATGAACAAGATTGTGGCCTCGTGATTAGTGGTTTTAGCTTTTATTGTGGAATCAAGAATTAAAGAACATTAATTATTAATTTTTAACAATCACAATGAAAGCCACACCACATTTCAAATAAAAAAAAGTTAGACATTGATAAATATGCAAGTTGTGATAGAGAAAAGATAATGACAATATAGGCTAATTAAACAATAAAATGGTAATGGTGAATATGCAATAAAATCAAGTAAAATTGATGATCTTGGTATCAAGATCTATGATAAGATCTAAATTTTTATCCAAGTAATTCTAGCTTACTCTAAATCCTAAAAAAGAGCAACAACAACAACAACAAGCCTTAATCCCATTGGGGTGCTACATGAATCCTTCTCCATCATTGTGTCCTATTATGTGTCAAATTCTCATTTAAATCAAGTATACTAAGATCATTTTTTATACATCTTAACCAAGTCTTTTAGGTCTACCTCTACCTTTCTTAACATAAGACAAATCTAATGCATCTACTCTCTAATCGGTCATCATATATGCTTTATGTGGCCAAACCATCTAAGGCTTCTCCCTAATCTTACTACCACTGAGCTACTCCAACTTTTTTCCGAATATACTCATTTTGCATTCTATCTTTAAGAGTAAATCCACTCATCCACCTAAGCATCCTCATCTCAATAACACTTAACTTAGTCTTATGCTTCTCTTTTATTGGCCAACATTCTGCACTATAAGTCATTCTTACCACCATCTTATAAAATTTTCCTTAAATTTAAGTGGAACTTTTCTATCACATAATAGGCCGATGTATTCCTCCACTTCAACCATCCAACTTGAATTCTACTAATAACATCTCCATCTATTTCACGATCATTTTGAACAATAGAGCCTAAATATAAACGCCACTCTTATTAATGACTTGTTCATCTAATGTCACAACACTATCACTAGAACTTCTACAACTAAAATTACACTCCATATATTTAGTTTTAGATCTACTTAAACGAAAAAATCTTTAGACTCTAGAGTTGACTCCATAATTCAAGTTTCGTTGGACTCCCTCTACTCTTATCAACAAGAAGAATGTCATGAAAAAAGCATACACCAAGGTACATCTTCTTGTAAATGCCTAGTAAGAACATCCATAACTAAAAGTAAAAAGATCCTAAAAAAAGAATAATAATAATAATAATAATAATAATAATAATAATAATTAATAAATAAAGAAGAATTTATTTATCATTTTTTTCATGCCTCATCCTTCGATAGAGGGCATGTGTAGACTTACAATATATTAGACTAATTGTTCTCACTAATCCCTCCTATCAACCAATAAGCTAATAAAAAATTTTATTCACAACAATATATTACTTATAATGAGTTACAATCACATAATGATTAGCTACGTGAAATTAACACCTTGGAACGATAGCAAAAATAGGTCTTGTGTTAGCTAATTTGTTTGTTTGCTATATATATATATATATATATATATATATATATATATATATATATATATATATATATATATATAACACTGATCTCCTATCAACCAAATTTCATATGTTCACAAAAAAATTTATTTTATTTACAAATTTATTAAATAAATAAGTTTCAGACATCTGTAATATTTATATGATGTTACATAGCAATTTGATAATTTCCAGTATTGAGAGCTGATCAAGTTCCCTGTGCATAAATGCTAGGTGCATCTAATGTATATCACACGAAAGATTAATTAGTGGCTAAGTTAAATAATTACTCACCCATCTGTTTATATCAGGAAATTTTCTATATTATTCAAACTGATATCACACGCCCAACTCACAAAGTCATGGTAACTCAATATATTATTTTTCTTATAACGCTTAAAACCATAGTCAAAATTTATGTGATTTCTTACTTAAACCATTATAGTAAAATCCCAAAATACCGCACTCTAAATCTTCTCTCTCTTGTTTATTTTTTTACTTTTTTTTTTTAAAGTGTTTGAAAGGTTTTAATATAATCTATGGACAATTTTGATTCTGACAATAGAGATATTAATGAACAAAAAATTAGATTTCCAGATGTATAAACCAGTTGATGTGATTGGCATCAAGAATGTGATCATAATTAAAAAAAGTTTAGGTTCGCTTTAACTTTGAAATGTTGATGTTCTATTCCCTTATAAGCTCTCTTCGATGGGTGTAATTTCCCCTCTTCATTGGCAACTCTGTAGTCTTTTTTTCTTTTTCTTATGTTCACTAATCTTTGTGGTGATTTTTTTAATGGAAATCACTCCAATTTGGAATGATTTAGAGTTCATTAAGGTTCTTCTTATATCTTGGTCATTGAAGGAAAATCTAGAAGAAAATCAAATCTACACATAAAATCAAAAAAATCTAAACAATATTATAGAATTTAAATTTAATATAAAATTTTAATTATATTCAATTAAATAATAAAATAAAATAAATTCATACTTTTTTAAAATGAGTTTTTTTTTTTATTTCAAACAACCAGATAGTAGTGACTTAGAAGATTGAAAGTTAAAAAAACACACCTAAAAATAATAAAAAGTATTAAATCTAACATTTAATTTGATGAAAGTAGAAATTATAATTAATTTAAAATTTCACATAATTTCAAAAGGCTTCACTAATTTAATAATTATTTCAAATATAATTAAATAAAATGAAAATTGATATATTCTAAAGCATATTTCTATCAGCAACAATCAAATGATGTCTGCGAACAAAAACCAATATTCTAATCACTCTCTACCACTGTTGTATCAAAGAACTAAATCAACTCAGTTTTACTAATATATGATTAACATAGTATTAAAACTTAAAAGAGATTCATCAAGAGAAAGCATTCAAATAATAGCTTGAACATTTGAATCATTTAAATTCAGAATATGATTCCTTTGCCAACCTTGGTAACTCTTGAGATTTCACTAAGTCCATATATTTCATCTCCTCATAAATTGGAAGAGATTGGAAGTTTTTGTAAACATGAAGAGATTGAAAGTGGGAATTATTCCTTAAAAATAAGTAAAGCTTTCACTTGCACATCAAATTTAAATTGAATATCAAAAAATATTAAATAAATTAATTAATACATAAAAAAATTAATATTTAGTTGAACCATTGCTCTCAAGCTGGCTAACAAGTTCAAATGAGCCGAGATTAGATCAAATCAATTAAGTTTAACAACAACAACGAGCCTTTACCCACTATGTTGGATCGGCTACATGAATCCTTTCTCTTCATTATGTCCTACTAAGTGTCAAATGACAAATCAATCTAATTTAAGATAGATTGAATGTATATCTTCATACACATGAATTGATGACCCTACAATTGGATGATAATTAATCTTGAGTTGTATTGTGTAATAATTTGATAAGTATTTCATATGATTTTAGGTACTAGCTAAGCTATGATAATGGTAACTCTACCCGCTAGATTTATTTAGAGTCTTTGTAGGTTGAATTGGGCGTTAAAATAAGCATTCATCAAGACTCAAGTGTGCAAAAAAAAAAAAAGATAACATAGATTAATAGCCTAGATTGTTAATACTTCAATGCTTGATTATGTAGTAAATACTTTAATAGTTTCAAAATTGATAAACATGATAATTAAAATTTGAGAAAATTATTATATTTAAATATTTTAATTTTGTATAAAAATTTAAGTTTTTAGAGTGATTAAAGGTTAATTAGAATTGAATGCTATAATTAAATTATGAAGGAATTTGTTATATATTAATCATGAACTTTATATTAACTATGAAGTGAATTTGAAATTGGTTATGTTTCATGCTATAATATAATTTCATTATAATTTCTCTCATAATATGTATATTGTGTGTATGTATATATATATATAAAATACTTTGTGTATCTCACCACAGATAATAACAAGTGTAAGAACTAATTATTTCTCAATGATAAATTATTCATATTAATCTATGAATGTCTTCAATTTAGATTTATTTGATGATATATATATTTATATAATAATTATATATACATATATATATGTATATATATATATATATATATATATATATATATATATATATATATCATGTTACTAATCAAGTTAAACCCATATGTAAGAAAATTCTTTAACTCCACATTCTTTAATCAATTCAAGATGCTAAAACTATTGGACATGAATTAGGTGAGAATTTTTCTAAGATTAACTATATTAAAGAAAATGAAAATCTCACTAAAATAAAATAAATCATTCATTCATTAATAATTTATTTGAGAATTATTCATAAATTCTTCATTTCATATTTACAATTATTCTTCAAATTATTCATTTTGGATAATGTGAACTAAATGCATAAACTTTGTTACATTTATTGTGCTTCCATGCAACTTAAATTAAGTTCACATTTCATTAAATTATTCTCATGCTTAGGCATGTTCATTATCCATTTATTCAATGCATGAATCTAAATTAACCAAGCATTATTCAAGGTATTATTTTTCTCTCTCCTATTATCCTTGTCTTCTCTCTCCTACCCTATCTCTCATCCTAAACTTTTTTGGCTGAATTGTTTTCATGATTATCTACTAAATAAATTGTGTGAGAGTTATTCAAATAATTTCTATAATTATCTCATATTTTTCTAAATTAAAAAATTTATTTATTTGAATCTTTAATTTGAACTTTTTTAATTCAAATTGAATATTCTTTTGATTACATTTGCAAATTTGAACTCTCCTCTTTATGGAATGTTATGTGAATGATCATATGCTAATTTAGTTGATTTAATTTCAGTTAATTTTAATTAATTTAAGTTAATTCAAATTCAATTAAAATAAGCCATTGAATTATCTTCTTTCCTTTTATATAAATTCCTTTGATTACATATTCAAATTCAAATTAATCTCTTAATGAAAATTAATTTAAACTCTCCTAAGATCTGATCCATCATCATTTAATTCGAATTAATTGCATTAAAATAAATCTAATCAATTTTAGGATGGTAACTTGGCCGAATTTTTGAATATTCTATGGATTTTATTAACTAAAGCTTGTATGTTATATCTTTCCTTCATTCAATCAAGTTGAATTAATTGAATATTTCATGATATTGCATTAAATACTAATTGAATCTCATCATGGAAACTTCCATTTTGACCGACTATATATCATGCTTAAATTAAATTAATCAAATTTGAATTATTCCCTATTTCACTTAGACAATTAATTTTGTCATGACTTGTTTGGTAATAATTCAAACTTTTCTCTCCTCTCTCTCTCTCTCTCTCTCTTAAATTAAATTAATCAAAATTTGAATTATTCCCTATTTCACTTAGACAATTAATTGTGTCATGACTTGTTTGGTAATGATTCAAACTTTTCTCTCCTCTTTCTCTCTCTCTCTCTCTCTCTCTCTCTCTCTCTTAGCTGACCCACATAAGCATTAAAATCTTATTTACTTTAGAAATCAGGTTATATGATGAATGATTCAATTTAAATCTCTTTCCAAATTAATTTTCCCTCCATATCCCCTTTTTTTCAATCTTCTTCATCATGCTATACTAATTAATTTAATTAATTTAAATTAAATCACTCACTAATTAAAATTTCCCTCTTCCTTGCCTTGGCCGAAATCCCTCTTATTAAATTTGAATTTCAAATTTATTTTTAATTAAACTCCCTCTTATTTCTCTTTGGCTGATTTTTTATCTCATGTCATTTATTTTTGTTTTGATTGGTTTATGTTTAAATTAATTCCAAATGAGTTTCCCTCCTATTTTTCCTTTCTTGGTCGAACATCATGACCTCTTGTCTTATAAATAATATTCCTTGGACTAGGTTAAACCCAATTGGAAAAATCTCACTTAGAAAAACTCTTTCTTGGATGAATTTTTGCAAAACCTTTAGAGAACTCTTCTTAGTAAATAAAGTGCTAATTTCTTCATCCTTTTTCCATCCTCCAACCTACAAGTGATTGGCTTGAGGATTGCACAAAAGAACTTGGAGGATTGATGGGTTTCCTTGTAGCCAAAAGCTTAATATGGTGTTTTCATTCTAGTTTATGAGTTTACATGCTAAGTGGCCTTGTTCTCCTTCTTGCTTGAGTTTCTTATGTGTTTGGTTAATTTGTTTTGAGTTTAACTTAACTATTTCTATACTTTCTCAAGTTGCCCGAAAGCTTCATGGTTGATGAATTAAAGTGTATTATTGTAAGTTATTTTCTCTTCATTATTCCTACATGTTCTAAAAAGAGATTATTGTCTTTGTGATTATTTCATATAAAATACTTGTGAGTAACAAGTTCTATTACTTCTAAATTATCTCATCTTTTGCATAAATAATAATTTCTTTAAAAAGAGATTTCATTTGAGTTTATGTGATTTAAGATTTCATTTTCATTTGAACTTTTGGAAAACTCTAAGTCTCTTTCTAACAAGTGATTGATTCAAGTTTCAAGCTATTTTTAAATTATAAATTAAATCACCTTGATTTCAAGTTATCATATTCACATCAAATATTTTAAAGATTCATTTACATCATATATATATATATATATATATATATATATATATATATATATATATATATATATATATATATATATATATATATCAAGTTTAATTATTGTTCAAATTTAAATATTAATTAAATTGAGCTATCTTTCATTCCTTTCAATTCACTTGCCTTAATATTATTGTAATTGGGTTGTGAGAGAAAAATTATTTTAAAATTAAGTTAGATCTTTTTTTCTCCTTTTTCTTATTTTGTTGTTGGGTTGTACTTGCCCATTAAAGAAAGTACATTGTTGGGTTGTGCTTGCGCTAATGAAAGCATGTTCTTGGGTTGTACTTGCCCATTAAGGAAAGTATGGTGTTGGGTTGTACTTGCCCGTGAAGTAGGGGTGTGCAATATTTGGGTTTAACCAAAAAACCAAATTGAACCAAAGTTTTTGAGTAATTTGGTTCGGTTTTTAACTTAGTAATTTGGATTTTGGTTTTAATTAATGAAAACTTTGGTTTTTGGTTTTTGGATCGTTTGTTAAATAAAATTTTGGATGGAACCAAATAAATAATTATATGTAATACCATATTATTAATTTATGTATCTATTATATTAATTTATAATATAATATAATTTTCAAAATTTTGTATAATAATAATATTTCATCAACTTCTAAGTTCAAAACATCATTCAGGTAAGTAAAAATTAGTTTTAAATATTTTTTTAGTGCATGAAGTAGTTAGTTGCATTTTGCTTATAGCTTGTTCATTATACAATAAAAAATTATACAAATAATTTTTAAATTTAGCCAACTTCGATTTATCCAAAACTAAACCAAATTATTATTTGGTTTGTTTTGTTTTGCATTTTTTTGGTCATTTTGGTTCAATATTTTTAGGAATCCAAAACCAATCGGTTTTAAAAATTTATCATCCAATCCATCCAAATCAACCAAACGCACACCCCTACCATGAAGGAGAGTACGGGAGATTTATCATCCAATCCATCCAATCTCATTTTACTTAGTGAATTCCCAGTTTATATTGCTAGGCGTGGACATAGGCCATTTTTTTGGGTTGTCCAACAACGTAAAAATCTCTCTATTCTCTTTTTTTTATTTTCTACACTTTACTTTTCTATACTATTGTTGATTGTTGTTTTATTTCTCTGCCTTTATCATTAAAAAATTAAGTTTTATAAAATTATTTTTTAAAATTAAGTTTATATATATATATATATATATATATATATATATATATATATATATATATATATATATATATATATATATATATATATATATATATATATATATATATATATATATATATATATATATACACTATTGACCTCACTTTGGAGTGAGGATTGACTCGCCCTTCCTTAGACTTAGGAATCTTCTAAGCTAGGGTTTTCTTAATTATAGGACACTTCTAGTGATTAAGGGAACACTAAATCCAAGCCTAGAGACTTAAGAAGACATACCTCAAACTTAGGTCACACCCTAGGGTAAATAAGTCCTACTTATCCTATGGCCTAAACCATGACCCATGCTTATCCACTTATCCAAATCAAACCCCAAGCCAATGCAATCAACCTTAATTGGGTATTGATTCATATCCAACCTCTAAGCCAAATTAAATTAACCCTCAACCTAAACCAATTCCACCATCATCCTATGGATTAAACCCAAAGCCTATTCAATTGAAACCATTATGATCAATTTTCACAAAAGCACTCCAATCATCCAAACCTCTATTTTAAACTCTTCCAATACCAACAGTCAAACCAATTGAGCCAAATCAATTCAATCAACACAAATTGTCTCATTTGACCAAAGGGTCCAAATGAGTCAAAACCCATTTAAACTCAATTCAATTTCAATCAAAGCCATCAATCATCAAACTTAACCCAACCTAATTCAACCTAATTCAACTCAATTGACCTATTTGGTTCACTTGACTCAAAGTGACCTAAAGGACCAATTTGACCCAAATCTCAATCCAACCCATCCAACCTCTTCTACAATGATTATTGATTACCCTCGATTGACCAATTACAATCAATTGGGTCTAACCATGCCCATTTGGCCCCTTGACCCAAGTTAACCCAATTTGACATAAATGGCCAAATTGAGTCAAATCTCGTTCCTAAGCCTAATTGATTGAAAGTAATGCTTCTAATCAATCACAAAATGATTTTTGAACATGATCCAATCATCAATTGAACCAAATTTGATCAAACCAACCCAATTGACCCATTTAGCCCAAATTGACCTAAATGGTCAAATTAGACTAAATCATTTCCAAATCCAAATTAATTCAAATCAACACCTTCAATCATTCTCAAATCATCAATTGAACCTAAATCATCCCTCCACCTAAGCCAATTTGGCCAAATTGACCAAGTTGGTCAACTTAGCCCATTTGACCCATATGAGCCAAATTAAAATCCACTTCAAATCAAATCAAACAGATGATACCAATAAATCCCAAATCATCATTTGAACACATTCAAACTCTTGGGTTGACCCAATTTAACCAATTGGTCAACCTAGCCCAATTGAATCTAATTTGACCCATATAGGTCAAATTGAGCCAAACTAATTCAAACTATGTCCAAACCCAACCAAACTTGGCACGACCCATCCTTGGGTCACCATGGGTCAGCCTAAATGAACCCAACCCATGGTTGACCATGTTTAGACCAAAACCCATTAGGTAAACCCATCCAAATGAGATAAAATCCTCATTTGAATGGTCTTACCTACTCACCAACCCTTCGCAGCCACCATTAGCTCATTTTGGACACATGGACCACTGGCTCACTTGACCCAAAGTTGATTGGGTTCAACCATGGGTCAAGAGAGGGTGAGTTAACCTATAGCTTCCCATTGACACACTTAGGGGAGGAGGTGCACACCACATCAGCCCATGTCATGCCTTTAGCCACTCATGACCCCCCACTTCAGCCCATCACTGACACCTCCAGCCGCCTGCGCCAATCGGACGACTGCCAAAAGCCAAAATGATCTCAGCCATCGAATCATTTAAGGAGGAGGGTATACTTCTCCCCATCTAACTCAAACCATAGAGAACTTCCTTGAAAGTTTGTGAGCATCCATGAACCCTCTCATGATCTCTATCATTGACGAGACCAAAGCCGAATGAAACTAAGCTCTTTGTTTGTCCAACCTCACTCAAACCCCACCAAACATCAATTAACTTCTCCCCCACTTTCCTCAAGCTTCGGCGAGTCAAAATGGAATTGATTCTCGATTGATTCGAGCACCGGAGATCACTTATAGTCCAACTCTGGCAACTGTTGCATCGACGTTTGGTCCATAGAGCTATCGGTGGGGAGGCAACTCGTGAGCTTCTCAATAGGACTTCATCTCTTCAAGACGAACCTACCTCAGTCATTGGACCACCAGTCTTGAGCTTCAGCAAGGTAAATTCTAGCAAACCGTAGAAAATCCCCTAGGTGTTGGTACTTTGTGAATATTTTTGTGATTTCATGTGATTTCCATCATAGGATCCTCTTAGATCTTCTCTCCGAACATTTTGGAGTCAATCATGACATCCCACAAGTTTCGACGAGCTCGATCTAGCGATGGAAGGCGAACTGTGTCCGTCTTCCTATGCTCGGGGGATGAAGGATTATCCACCGTCCATTCTGCAAGATTAAAATGGACAGTCGTGATTTAATCCATTATATTTTTTATTTAATCCATTAGATATCATGGGATTAATCTCCGTCATCTAAATAAAAAAGCCATTTAAACAATATTTTTCTACTAATCAATCAAATACTTGTAAAATAAAGCATAAAAATATGTGCAAATCATTAAAAACATGCATATTTATAAAATTTTCATCAAAATAAATTAAATTAACAAATTCATATATTTATGCAATCTTAGATAAAACATTAAGAATTTAATAAAATATTGATCGGGGGAATGAGAAGCTTTGTATAAGCATCGGAAGGTTGGAGTAGCACCAATGACAGATAATAGTGAAACTTAAATCCAACCAAGGTGGCAAAATACTTTAAAAAATAGTTACATGTAAGTCGCTGGTTTAATGGATGACTTCCATGTAATACTAAAACTCGTCCAGACCTAATAGACAGCACTTAAACGAGCACCACATCAAATTCGACGTGGCAAGCAAGTCGTCCGTTAAACGAACGACTATACCTATATCTAAATTTTTTTTAAAATATTTAAATTACTAATTACATTTTAAACCAAACTTATTTTAAAAATTTGCCCAATTAATAACATAAAGTGTGTAATCATGAAAAATTTTTTCCTTACTTTCACATTGTATATTTGACCTCATTTTCTTTGGAGTTCATTTTGTGTTACAAATATAAAAGGAAGATATGAGCAACAATATATCATTAAAATTATTAATTGTCATGATAAAAATTTTAAAAATTAACATAAAAAAAATTTTGTAAGATCAACAAATTTTGGGGTTATTTAATTGGTTGAGCTTTTAGAATAAAGTAAATGCAAAAACTTTTAACTTTTTGAGTGTTTGATAAAGTAAAAGTTAAAAGTATTTCTGTTATATTTATTAGGAAAGATGATTTGTGGGGTATTTAAAATTCTTCTAATTTGAGTGAGTTTCAGCTACACCAATTGGTGTAGAATGACTAGTCGCCACTGATTGCCACCTCTATCGGTAGCCCCTCGCTGTTGCCGATCACTCACCCTGCCAACCTAGCCAGCCATCCCCTGTCTGATCAACCATCGCTCACCAAATCCTGTCGTTACCTATCACCCCAATAAATACTTTATAATACATTTATTCTAACAAACAAGAAAAATAAATCTATGTATTTATAGAGTTTCCAACAAAATAAATTAAAATAATCCAAATATATTATATTCATTTTATATTGATTTTTTTCGAGACAATCAAACAATCCCTTAGTAAGGATTGATATGATTGCCTAAAAAGAATAAAGGAGGTCACATTTTCATTTTCTAAAGAAAGAAATATCTTGATATGAGGACATCGAAGTGATAATAGTAATCCCTATCTTTGCATGCATAAGAATGGATTATGAGTGGCAATATTATAAGTATGTCATACTTCTTTGAATCTATTATAACTTAGTAGTTAGGAATGACATCAATAAGATATTTTTATTATTTAAAATTTTATTTGTAAGAATGTGATGGGTCTATTAGAATCAAAGTAATAATCTAAAATTGTAATTATAAAAAATATATATTAAATTATATTATAATCTTAATTAAACACAATTAATGAAATTTAAGAAAATTATCAATTATATTAACTTGCATTTTTTTCAGTTTGTCAACAAATTATTGACTTAAATTTTAAATATTAAAAAGATTATAACAATTTAAAACAATATTAAATGATATTGCCTATTAGCTAGAAGCTTAGGCTTCTTACCAAAATGTCGTGGGTTTGAGGTATACATATGCATGTGTATGTATTTGTGATTAAATTTAATTAAAATCCACCAAAAATATTTAGTCAATCTCCTAATAAAATTGGTAACTAAAAAAAATTATTTAGCAATTACAAAAAAAAGTTTATTTTTTACTATGAAAATTTAAATAACTTCTTAATTTTTTTATATTTGCTTATGCTTATCATTGGCTTCTTTGTCATTAGATCAACCATCAAATATTCTTAAATCTTGTAACCAAATTTAAACAATCTTTTCGATAAAGTCAATTAGCATGGGTGGCTCACAAGTACAATCACCACTCTTAGATTTTCATTAAACTCTTTAATATCATATAATGCATTAAAAAAATTTCCCTTCTAAACTTAAAAAGTTAATAATAATTATATTTTAAAATTAATTATTGCTTAAATAATCATATTAAAAAATTATTATAAAGATTATAATTATGTTAATAAACTATAATATACTATTTCTTATATTAATAAAAAAGTTTTTAAAAATTAAATGATGAAGCATAAGTCACAATTTAATATGGCTAATTATATTAGCAAGACTAAAAGAGGCATTTTCTTACTATACAAGTTGCTATTAGATTTTAAAATTAATTAATTATTTTAGTTTAAAATTTTAATTTAATTAAAATTTTCTTCATCTCCCCACTTCTTAAATTCTAATTATGCCATTACTTTGTTGTCATTAAAATAAGATTGCATATACCCTAGATTTATGGAGTTGTGTGTGTGTCTATATATATATAATACCAAATAGAAAGTAGTAAACATATAAACAATCAGATCAAAATTGAGGACATAACATGCATAAAATTTTCTTTAATTTAGAAAATTATTTTTAGCTTAAAATTTAATAAAGGTAGAAGAAATTTGAAATTTTGTGCTAAATAACTAAATATTAGCAAACTATCTTGAAATATGATCCTTAATAAAGTGGTGTCCAAATTTAATATATCAGGTTCATAAGCATTATCTTAAATTCTTAATTATATTGATAGCACTTGTAAAAGTTGATGGTTAGAAAATTTTTAAAGAGAATGAACATAAATAGCTTAGTTGTGGCTTACAATGACAATGAGGGATGCCTTAGAGTCATAAAGTAGTTTCTTAATTGTGCTTAAATTATTTGATTTCTGATATGAGTCCAATTAAAAGGTTTAAACTTATGAGGGAGATGTGTTGATTTGTTTTAGTAAAAGTGGTTAGATTTTTGTTACTAAATTTACATTAAAAATGTGAAAATTTAGTCTCAAAGAAAAAATAAAAGAGACTAAAAAAGAATAAAAAGTTTAAAGAAAATAAAAGCCACAACTCCATGCAAAGAAAGAAACTAACCAAAGTAGGTCTTTCATTCAAATGAGCCAATACTTTTTTAAAAAAAGAATAAATTTTCTAGTGAAATAATAAGTCTTTCTATAACCTTCTTTTTCCTCTACATAATTATTTTGATGATGGTTTCTTACAATATATTGAATAGACTAAGGGATCATCATTTTAAACCTAATATTTTATTAATAAAGCTATAAGTGTCCTTTAGTAGGGCCATATTATGATCTATTTAAAGGAGAGAAAATAGACGAAAGAGTTAATGAGTAGTTACCCTTATATTTAGTATTGATTACATAATGATTGATTCAACAACTAATTCATTATTTATAGAAGAGGGTTACTTATATACTATATAATATCAATATTGTATTGATCACCTTAACTTAAATGTTGTGTTAGTGAAGCCTCAAGGAAAGATGGTTGACTTAATGATATAGAAGGACAAGGTGAAGACACAAAATTAGTTGTAATTATAGTTACAACTTGAGGGATTAATATCAATGACATTATTATTCATATGATTATTATCTTGTCAACATAAAAAAAATTATCATGGCCAAATAAGTTATATTGTTTGCAAAAATGTATGACCTGTTTCATTGTCATTATTTATTTATAATCATAGCCCTTAGTACCAATTTATATAATTTTATAAATTACTAAGTTACATATACTTCAACCAAAATTTTATAATGGAAGGTCAAGATAAAATAATAGTAAGAATGCCAGAACTTAGAGGTTTATTAAATAGTGAAGCCAATGTTAGTTTGGATAAAAAGATAAGCACTAAAATTAAGAAAATAAATTGAAATATAAGAAAAAGGATATTCATAAATAGAATCCTAATATGGAGACCATTTCACAGGTTTCTTAAAATTTATTCACAGCCCTAAATAAAATTAAAGCCTTGTAGTTCACTTTTCCAAATGTTTTCAAGTCATTATTAAGACTAAAAAGGGACATTATTGTAAAAAGTAACAAAATTTAAAATTTAAACTAAAATAATCAAGTTATAGGTAAAACTCCAAAGTTCTTAGAAATAAATGCTTTGTTGAAAACTTAAAACCAAAACTAAAGAAAATGATATTATAAAAAGCAACAAAATTTGAAGATGTTTTTTACACCTTAAAATTAAATAATAATATATGGTGTTTTAATTTGGAGCCATATGGACACCACGAAGATCTTAGGGGGTCTTTATTGAAGTGATCGGGTATGACATCAAGATATGATGTACCATCTCGAAGGATAGAAACATCACCCTACAATGGACCTAATCACCAAATAAAGACTCCTAAGATAGATAGGTCTTCGTATATACCAGAGATTTTTCCCTACTTTAGATAAAGAAATAAAGTAGGGTTTATTTTATTCTAGGTTCTTTAGTTCCCTATGGAAGCAAGCTTCCATAATTAATTACATCTTAAAAAAATCAAAATTTTCTAAGAAGACTCTGATTAAAGTAGTTAATAAATATCCCTAAAGATTTCAAAGCTAGACTATCAAAGGATTGGGTATTTATGAAAGTCAAGTGGGAGAGTTTTAGTAGAAAGACTTATTTATGATTCCAAGCGAGGATAAGTAGGAAGCTCTCATGATATTAAGAAGCCTAGTGAGTGCTCCGGTCTATCCTATAATGAGTTTTACATATTTGAAAGAGATAATTCAATTTTGTTTAAGTTGGAATCTTTATTAGAATACTATGGCTTATAATCCATCAACGCACGATTGTGGAAATGCCTAAGAGGTAAGGAATTATACTCCTAGCCCGAAGAAAATAAGTAGCCTCAGAACCTAAATCTAAGATGATTTAGCACAAGCTAAGAGCATGACCTAAGTCTAATCAAAAAAAATGGGATGTAATGGTTTGCCTCCACAAGAGAAGATAAACCCATCCCGACTGGGCTTACAATCTCTTGGAGTGCCCGTCAGCTAACACATCCTACACTTTAAAATCATGTAGGTCAATCTAATATAAATGCAAAATATCTAGGATAATATTTAATTAAGAAGGAAGCTAGAATCCTAAACTTACTCCTTAAAAGAATAGATTATGACTGGCATGAGAACATGTCTTAAACTAATGCAAATATTTGCAATCATATAAACCATTTTGACACATCCATTTTGGATGAAGGCTTGGGAGAATTATGCCTACATGCATGATGAAATAAGGTTGTGGGCTAAACCAATGGGAGGCGGTGTTCTCCACTACAAGGGATCGCCCTTAAAGGTTAAACATATCTCCTATTGTGTAAGAATGGAGACCCTTCCTATTCAAGACTTAAATAACATGGTATACATGATGTGAGAACATACAACATTCAGCTAAGAAGTTGCTAAACCTTTACTTATCTTGATTATGAACCTAAGCTCTTAAGGTGAGGTTATGAGTTGTATTAAAAAAATTTTATGAGCTATTAGTGAGAGTAGAAAATTTATTTTTATCCTAAGAGCCTACCACATCTAGGTCACACATCAAATCATCATACTTATAGAAACCTATGAAAAGCATGCCATTTCTATTGCATAAAATATACATAATAATCAAGCATTTAAATATTTTTAAAAGAATAAAAGGCTGGTGTGGTCGGGTACCACCGTACACCCTAGAAAAGAAGAGAAATTGGGTAGGTGAGCTATACCCTTATACAGGCCGAATTATAAAAGAATATTACAATTATAATGAAATAGATGCTATGGGGTCTTGAACTTCTTGTCTTTCTTTCTTTTCTTCTCTTCTTTTTGATTAGCTTTGCTCTAGGCTTTACAAGGCCTCCTAGGTCTTTGCCTTCTAGCCACTACTCATCCTAAACCCCATAACACTAATCTTAATTTCTATTGCAAAAATGACATGTTTATGAAAAATAAAATCTAACTACACTTGCAAAATAAATGTTAGCAAACCAAACAATTATATTCTATATGTTTGGACTTAGCACCCTACACATGGGTAACCAAACCCACCTATCCAAATTGGATTATTCTTAGGAGCATAAGCAACATGCAAGCAAAAGTATTTATATTCATTTATTATCTTAGTGGCCCCTCTAGCATAATCTCCTGCAGAAAATATCATTAGGCTATTAACGACCTAACATCCAGCCTATGCATAACAATCTTATCATCTAGTCTAAAATATTACATCACAAAATAAAATATAACACCACAACATACACCATCCTAACCTAAGGCTAGAATTGGTGACTTAGTATTCTAATGCGTGTGTGGTAAGGTTTAGTGTGGTATGTCGCAATTTAAGCTTTATAAGTATAATTATCTAAAATGTGGATTTATTTAAGTTAAATATTAGTGGAAGTTTCACTTCAAATCATTAAGAGAATTAGCTCATTTTAATTTATATTTCCTTAGTTTCACTTTATACCTACTTAATATCTAATTATTATAAAAAGAGGGAAAGAGGTTTGACCTCTTTCATCTGTATCCTAAGTTATTTTCTAAAGATATATTATTATGAGTTTGGTTTCCTTAATGAATGGCTTAGAAAGTATTTTTATTAAACCTAAGTTTGAGCTAATCTTAAAAAATCCCATGGATAACATTTCATCATTCCTTTCATCATCAATAGCATACACATCCTTTTTTTTGTTACTCATGATATATAATTTAACATACTTATTTATACATACAACATTCTTTTATATTTTTGCACATTGATGATTCTTAATGCATGTATTTTGGTAGAAAAGAAAGATTTCATCCTTTGGTTAAGCATATATACACATGTATTAAGGATTTAAGCAAGTGCGTCATTGTTAAACTAGGGAAGTGAAGTAATCTAAGACCTCTTTGGGGCTACTTAAAGCCTCCTATTCCTGAGATGTCCAGACTATATACTTGCTATCTTAAATATATGTAAACATATACATAAAAATGGGAATGAAAATCATGCAAAAATTATATTATAACAAATTATTTATTCATATAAAGCAAAGCTCTATCTCAAATCCTAGCATATGCATACACATAAAATGAAATTAAGCAAGTATATGCCATTGTTAAACTGAGGAAGTGAGGTAATCTAAGACCTCCTTGGGGCTACTTAAAGCCATATGTTCCCAGGATGTCCAGACTATATACTTGTTAATCTTCAAACATATGTAAGCATACACATGAATTATAAAGATATAACAATGTTTTACCATGTTTAAATGTAAATTATATTGAGTAATCATAGTCAACATTAACTTGGATTCCCATCATTAATTTATAACTTTAAAAATAATCTATGATTTATTAGTGATAATAGCTACACCATATAATATTTGTGCAACACATGCAATTTAAATATAATCATATTCTTTTGATTTTGTTTTGAAAACATGAATGTATGATACCAAATGACATGCAAGTTTATAATGATTGAAAAGGGATGACTAAATATTGCCACAAAATACATTCAATCACATTAATTCCTAAGGACAATCAAGCCAAATAAAATTCTTTAAAACTAACCAAAGCTTTTATAAAATTTGATTTTTGATGTTTTAATTATCAAAACCTAAAGAGGAGAAATGACATTTAGTGTTTTTCCCATCCCACATTAGTGACTTAATATGTTTAAAGAAAGTGATTAAGTAAATTTTATGGATTGATTAAGTTCGATTCATTAAGGAATCCATTTAATTACCCTTCCTTAAACTTCTTTAAATTAATTAACTACTTAATCATGAGCCTCCAATGATATGCTTATGAGAAATTAAAATTTGCAATGCTCTTAAAGAGACCTAAGGCAATTAGGCTCATGCTTAAGAGTTAATTAGATTAAGGAAAGAAAGAATCTAAGTTAAGTACTCTTATGATTTCTCCACACCCTTGGGTTAACCATAAGTTCTTTAATGACTTTATGTTATTGAACAAATAAAGAAAAATTAATAAATTACATTTAAATTATCTAGAACAACTATTAAGTCAATTTGATTTTTATTTGATCATTAATTTCTTAATTAATCCTTAATTATTACACATGTTAATTAACCCTCCTATGGAAATGCATTTAGTGAAAGTAATTAGGAAATATGTCCTAATTATTTTCCCCTACCATTCGCATTGTTTATAGTGATTAATTATCCTTAATCATTTAATTTTTATTATTTAGTAATTTAAATAAATATTAAACTAATTAATAAGGGTAATTAGGATTGAAAATTCCACATTCTTTAAATTACATGGCCAATAATTCCAAGAAAATTATGGGAGCTAGAAGACATCCCATAGAATCATCCCACGAAATTTGGAAGGAATTAGATAAGTAATTAAGCCTTAATTAAAGTAATTAACTTAAGTTTCAAATCTTAATTAAGTATTGTTCACTGATCAAATATTAGGAATTTTATTTTTATTAAATTCTCCTCTCTCTAACCTTTCCAAAAATAGATTTATTTGTATTTTTTTGGATTTTTTCTATAATTAGTTATAATTTTTCAAAGCCCTGGCTATTTAATTACATTTTTAAAGCCTAATTAACCACTTAAACAATCGATGTCACACGGATGCTGATGGCTGCTCTTTCCATGTGGCACCATGGTATTGGCTATTGAAAATGTCCGATGTGACAGCTAACTCAGCAGCGACGGATGCAGTTTCATCCTGGCCGTTCGATCAAGGTCAGACAGTGATTAATCCCGTGGTTTCGAGAGGATAAAATAAAAAAGCTAGTGGATTAAATTACGATCATCCATTCTAATCATGTGGAATGGACGATTGATGATCCGTCATCCCCCAAGCACTAGAAGACAGACATCGTCTGCCTTTTGTCACTCTAACTGAGCTCACCAGAGCTTGTTTGATGGTGAAATTAACACCAAAATGTTCAGGGGGAAGATCTAACGGGATCCTATGATGTAAATCATATGAAATCGCATTTCATTTCACAAAATATCAACACCTAAAGAGAAATTCTATGGCTACTATATTTTTACCTCGCTAGAGCTAAATATCGACCGTTCATCAGTTGAGGTTGCTTCATCTTGAAGAAATAAATCCCTATTGAGAAGATCATGAGCTGCCTCCTCGCCATTAGCTCTATGGACCAAACACCATCATGAACCTCGCCAGAATTGGTCTAGGGCCACCTTCCAATGATCAAATCGCTCAGGAAAGGATTCATTTCAGCTCGAGTGTGTTGAAGGTGTGAGAATAGTTAATTTGGGTTTGGTGGAGTTTTTATGAGGTTGGATAGATGGAGCTCTCAGTTTCGCTCAGTGGTTGGTCTCGCAGATGATGGGGTGAGCATGGAGCTCGAGGAGGAGGCTCGGACTGTACAAAATACTCTAAAGAAGGTCTTTGTGAAGTTTGAATGGAGGGGAGGAGTATACTCTCCTCCCCATCCAAACTAAGGGCTGAGATATTGCTTCAACCTTTGGCTGTTGTCCAATCAAGGTAGCTGGCCAGAGGTGGCAAGGGACTGTTGAGGTACTGAGGGTGAGAGGTTGAGGGATGGCATGGGCTGGCATGGGGTGTAAAAGCTCCCTTTGGTGGGCCAATGTTGTGCCATGGGTGAACTTACCCTCTCATGGCCAAAGGCAGAACCCAACAATCTTGGGGTAAGTTGGGTCAGTGGTCCTATTGTCCAAGAAGGGCCAAAGGTAACTACCAAGGTATGGGGAGTGGAAAAACCCATCCAAATGGGAATTTTGTTCTAATTTTGGTGGCTCAGTTTAAGATATTTGACTGAAACTGGGTTCACCATGGGTTAGGTCCACTTGGGCAGGCCCATGGTGACCCAAGGATGAGTCATGCCAAGTTTGGCTAAGTTTGCATTGATTTGGTTGGGTTTGGCTCAATTTGACTCATATGGGTCAATTTGGGTTCAATTGGGCTAAGTTGACCAATTGATCAAATTGGGCAAAACCAAGGGTTTGGGTGAGTTTAATTAGTCATTTGGAATGCATTGGTACAATTGGTTTGATTCAATTTGAAGTGGATTTGGATTTTGTTCATTTGGGTTCATTTAGGCCAAATGGGCTAAGTTGACCAATTTGGTCACATTGGCCAAATTGGCTTGGGCATGGGTTAGGTTTAGGTTCAATTAATCATTTGGAAATGATTACAAGTGTTTGTTTGAATTGATTTGGATTAGGGAATGATTTAGGTCAATTTGACCCTTTGGGTCAAATTAGGTTAAGTAGGTCAATTGGGTTAGGTTGACTCAATTGGGCCCCATTGAAGATTGGATCATGTTCAGTGATCAATTTATGATGGGTTATCAGCATTGGTTTTAACCAATTTGTCTTAGGACATTATTTGACTCAATTTGGCCATTTAGGTCAAATTAGGTTAGGAGACCAAATTGACTTGGTTATGTTCAATTGGTGGTTGAGCTATGTTAAATACTCAATTTGTGATTGATGGGTATCATTGATTGTAATTAATTTGGATTAGAACATGATTTCATCTAATTTGGTTCCTTAGTTCAATTTGGGTTAAATGGTCAAATTGGTTTGATTTGGTCCAATTGATTGCAATTGGATGATCAAAGATGATCAATAATTATTGTGGATGGGATTAGATGAGTTGATTCAATCCAATTTGGGTTGGATTGAAGTTTGAATCAAATTGGTCATTTTGGTTATATTAGGTCAAGTGAATTAATTAGATTAATCAGGTTGAATTGGGTTGAGTTGATGTAAATTAAGTGTTGAGGGAGGTTCAATGATGGATTTCAAATTGATTGGTGACCTTGATTGTAATTGATTTGGGCTTGATTGATTTTGGCTTATTTGAACTTTTTGAGTCAAATGAGCTAACTTGAGTTGATCAAATTCATTTGATTTGATTGGTTTGATTATAAGTATTGGAGGAGTTTGAAATGATCTATTGAATGATTGGAGTGATTGAGAAAATCAAATTGGATTTAGTTTATTTGAATGGGTTTTGAGTTGGATCATAAGATCATGATGGGGTTAAGGCCTACATTAATTTAGCTTGGATCTTGGACTAGAAAACAAATTCAAATAAGGTTAATTGAGTAAGCGTGAGCTTGGTCATGTCGCATTCATATAAGCCTAGGTGTGGATGAGTGAATAAGCATGAATCTTGGTTTAGGCCATAGGATAGGTAGAACCTATTCATCCTAAGGCATATCTGGGCTTAGGGTATGCCTCCTAAGTCTCTAATCTTGGGTTTATTTTTCCCTTAGTCACTAGAAGTGTCTTATCACTAAAGAAGATTGAGGTGCCTAGAAGGTTCCTAAGCCTAGGATGAGGAGGGTGAATCCTGACTCCAAAAGTGAAAACACCACTTATAAATGGACAATGTCTAAAAAGATATTATGCCTAAATATAAAAGATGTACTCTCCTTATTGAAGAGAGGCGTCCTTGCTGACTGGGGACAACTTTATATATATGCCTTGCATTGGAAGAAGAAATTTTAATATAAAGAAATTCTATCCAATGAAATTTAAAATTAAATCTAAATTTTGATTCCATCATGCCCAAAAAAGTTAGATTTATATTAAACTAAGAACCATTATGCTCAAAGGGGTCAAATCCAAAACCTAAATTTAGATTCCATCATACCCAAAGGTGTTGGATCTAAGTTAAACTAAGATCCATCATGCCTAAGGGGGATGAATTCGATCCACTATGCCCAAAGGGGCTGGCTCCAAAACCTAAATTTAGATTCCATCATACCCAAAGGGGTTGTATTAAATCCACTATGCCCAAAGGGGCCGAATCTAAAACCTAAATTTAGATTTCATAGTACCCAAATGGTTTGGATCTAAATTAAACTAAGATCCATCATAACCATGCACAAAAGGGCTAGATCAAAAACCTAAATTTAGATTCCATCATACCCAAAGGGTTCATATCTAAATTAAACTAAGATCCATCATTCCCAAAGGGATCGGATCAGATCCACCATGCCCAAAGGCGATCCAAAACCTAAACTTATATTCCATCATACCCAAATAGGTTGGATCTAAATTAAACTAAGATTTATCATACTTATAGGGGTTGAACCAGATCCACCTTACCCAAAAGGAATGGATCCAAAACCTAAATTTAGATGCCATCATACCCCAAGGGGTTAGATCTAAATTAAATTAAGATTCATTATTCCCGAAGGCATCGGAACAAATCCACCATGTCCTGAGAGGTCAAGTCTATACCTAAAGTTACCAATATAACCAAGAAAAGTGAGTTTAAAAATGAACGTGCATAAAAGGCTAAATTGAAAAAGCTTACAAGCATAGCTCATATATAAATTCAGATATTATTTCTAATCTATAAAACTCCTAAAAGCTGTGTGCTTCTCTATTCTAGATACATTACAAGTTGGCTACAATGTTTATCTAGAAAAAATAAGATGATATGCCTTCCACTGAGCCTACTGAGGAGAAAATATGGGCCATTATTGAAGCCCATGATCCACATGGTAGAACCAGGATACAGGATAGGTTATCATGGCATCAAGATATGTTAAGAGGTAGAGATATTTTTGAAAACTCATTTATTCGATCATCATGTCTCGACTATCTGACTCAAAATATCAGATGGCTATGACCCAATTGACTGGGTAACCAGTTTAAAATTGAGACATAGTTATAATGTCCCTTTAGAGCAAGTCACATATCACTTTAAATTTGGTAATCATAATGTGCTATAGCCAGCTGAAGACACTACTCTACCTACAAGCATAATAATACTACTGGGTTATCGTATATTACATCATGGAGTAGAAGATTGGGACCCAAAGTCAGTATTAGACACTCCATTATTAGTTGTTAATTTGTACATATACTAGGCTTCACACCACCTATAGATGCATAATCTCAGAAGGGCTGGCGCATATGGGACAGTCTACGCATCACTCTTTGATTATAGCTGCCTTTCTTCACATGGATTAAAAGTATAGCAAAACACTAGGATAGAGCCACCAATACTTGGTTGATCGGTCTACATGAGATGATAGTAACTATGGCAAACATGCAAGATATAGCAAGACTTCTAGTTATATGGACTCCCTATGAAGAATGCATCCCAGCATGAGCATATGATCAAGAAGAGGTAGTTATATATATATATATATATATATATATATATATATATATATATATATATATATATATATATATATATATATATATATATATATATATATATATATATATATATATATATATATATTATTCAGGGTTGTATCATGCCTTAGCTCATTATCAAAGACTATCCAAAGAATGGAGGATAGGTCGTAGACATCAAAATATGATCACTCTGGATACATAGTCAGAAAGTTTCCTCCATTTAGGGGCACATCTACCACATTTCACTAGGCTAGAGGACCCGTTTGATAATGGATTCCATACATCTATTAGTACCAAATTTGAATGAAAGGGAAGAACCAATCCTTGTCGAATATTAGCAGGGGATATTGATAATAAATTATCTTTAGTAGCTTTCATTTCCACTTGCCTTTGTTACTTTATATTCTTAAGGCACAATAGACTATTCCATCCTTCTACCTTAATGATGACTAGCCTACTCACTCGTGGTGAAAGGATGTAATTGGCACTCGCTGCACTGGACTACTTATATTGTAGATTAAGCAGAAAGTGTCATGATTGATTCATGATGCTACAACATGGATGCCCCTTGACACTATTTAAAAGGATGGATTCATGCTCATATTTCAAGAGCCTTCAGTTATCCTGAGACACCATCCTATTTTAGAGAGCAAAATTTTCCTTTGATTATACATTAAATAGAGCTACAATCTCTATAGATAGAAATTAAATACGAACCTTCATGTTAGCCCTAGTGTGTACGGTAGCTTGCTTTTAGATCCTCCATAGATCATCCTTCTATAGTCTGTCTATACAAAGTATGAAGCAAAAAATTTATAAATTTTCTCATTGATAGAAGAACCTATTGCTATTATCAAAACCTAAATATAAATATGTAGAATATCTTATTGGGCAGATACCTACTTGGCTATGCTATTGATGTCATGAATCTGTAATCTTGGAAAGTTACAACCCTAATATGGTGGCTAGATAGTTCAAATTTACTCAAGCTACACATATATGGGCTACCACTGATACTGGATATAATAGATACTCATTCCTTAGGAGCACTTCCACCAACAGTCCATTTAGTAGTAACCTCTACAACATGGATATTTACACTTCTCTTGGTGACCCATTCTAGTTTCTAAATAGCTCCACAGGAGACCCATTGGGGTCAGTCATTTATGGCTAATGTGGATCTGCCACACATTCTCTTTCTTTTTAGAATTAGGCTTTTGCATATACAACCATAAAATGCGATAGACAAGACCGGTTCAACCTATACCACATATGACTAATGCTTCTAAAAGAGCATTAGAGGACCAAAAATGTAGTAAGAAATGACGATATTAAAATTCAGCTACTCAAGAGAAAGATGATAGGGACCTCCACATCCCTCCACCAACTGATTCTAATATATGAGTTGTAGATATCAATAACTATATTCATATTCATACATCACCAATAGAAGTTGAACCACTAGCAGAGCAGAAGAAGATTGATGTCATGCTGGTATTACCCACAGATACTACTGTAGTTTCTCCAGTGTCCATCCAACCTATTAATACTTATCATATACATACTGAAAAAATACAAATATAAAGGAGTCTGGCATTATGGTTATTAGTCTTGAGCCACTTTTATCAGATTCAACTTAGGTGATGGTGAGTGAGACCCAAGATAACTCCTCAGATCTAGATTCTTATGTTGAGAGTTATATTATTTCAAGTCTAAAATATATAGTTCAAAGGCAGTTATCTGGCCTAGAAATTTCATATTTTATTTCCAGAATATTCCCTAGGACTTCAACTCCATTACATAATAGACCTTTAGAAATCTTATATCATATAATAGTGGTCTCGTCAACTACTTCTAAGTGCTGACTTAGAAGTTTTGCTTGATCTTTTTAGCTTTTGTGTAGAAGCAGATTCTTTGCTAGATTGTATTGTCAGTCTAGGTCTTAAAGTGGGAGAATTATAGTTATGAAAATCCCTCTATAGAGATGTTGAATTCAGACTGTTCTCTTTGCACACTACCTACATGAGGTCTTGTCAGATATACTTACTACTACATAAACATTAATTAATATTATTTTGCATCAACTATCCTTAATTCACCAAGATCTAAAGTATAGTCACAAAGCATTGAGATCCTTAAAAGGGAGCATTCTAGAACACAAATTGAATTCTTTGATATCTCTGTTGAATTAAAAGAACTACAATAAAGGAGGTAATTTTTTCTAGAAAGGAGATCTATGATCAGACAAGCTATCATAGCCTAGAAGAAGATTACTTATAGGTAGATGCTCAAGTGTTTGAACATGAAAACTCTTTCTTCATTGGAGTGTGATCAAGAAGTTGACCATCAACATCTTTGTGAATGAGAGAGATAAGCTACTATGGCCTATAAAGCTCATACAACTTCTGTTTACATTAGAGAAATCTAGGCCAACTATTGTAACTAAAATTTTTTTATGTAAATTGTCCCTCTATTATTGTATATGTTGACCACACTTTTGGAGTGAGGATTAATCTTTCTTATCTTATAACTAAGAACCTTCTAGACACTTGGATTTTCTTAGTGTTAGGACACTTATAGTGATTAAGGGAACACTAAGCTTAAGCTTTGAGATTTAGAAGGCATAACCCTAAGCTCAGAGTCCACCTGAGGATAAATAGGTTTCACCTATCCTAAGGCTTAAATCAAAACTCATACATATTCTCTCATCCAAACTTAAGCTCATGTAGATGGAGCTAAACCAACATCAAACCTATTCAATTAATCTTAATTGAATTTGATTTTTCAATCCAAGCTCCAAGCCAAATTAACTTGGACCTTAACCCAAGTTAATACACTTTAATCATATGACTCAATTTAAACCCATTCAAGCAAACTAAATCAAATTTGATTTTTTTAATCACTTCAATTATCATTAGATCATTTCAAGCCACTCCAACCCTTACAATGAAGCCAATTGAATCAAAGGAATATGACCAACCCAAGTTTGCCCATTTAACCTAAAGGGCTCAAATGAGCCAAACCTAATTGAGCCCAAATAAATTGCTTTCAAAGCCACCAATCAACCTCAAATTAATCGTTAAACACATTCCAATTATCCATAACCCTAATTGGTCCAAGTTGGCTTGACCAAGCCACTTAACCCAAAGTGACTTAAGAATGGTAATTAAGCCAAACTCTAATTAAACTTCTATGGGATCAAATCAAGTCATCCAATCCCTTCATTGATGATTGTAGGTCATTATTTAACATCCACTACAATCAATTGAATATAATCAAGCCAATTGGATCCTTTGACCCAAGTTGACCCAATTTGACTTAAATGATCAAATTGAACCAAATCAAATCTTAGACCAAATTGGATGAAACCAATGCTTCCAACCAATCACTAATTAAATATTGAACATGATCCAACCTTCAATGGAACCCAATTTGGTCAACCTAACCCAATTATGCCCATTTAGCCTAATTTGACTGAAAGGGTCAAATTGAACCAATTCACTCCATGATCTAAATCAATTCAAATTAACTATTCCAATCAATCACCATGATCATTGAACATAGACCTAACCCATATTCAAGACAATTTAGCCAATTTTATCAAATTGGTTAACATGACTCATTTGACCCAAATTGAACCATATGAGACAAATTTGAATCTAATCTAAATTGAATCAAACCAATTGTACTCATTCACTCCAAGTGACCATTTGAACTCATTCAAGTCACCACTTTGACCCAATTTGATCAAAATGATCAACTTATCCCAACTTGACCCATATGGGTTAAATTGAGCCAAACCAAACCAAGCCCAAACCCAAATAAATGTTGAATGACTCTTAAAGATGAAACTACCTCTATTGGCAAACTGTCGATCTTTAGCCTCAATGAGATAAAAATCTGGCAACCGTAGTCTTAGCCTTACGGTGTTCATCTTTTTTAAAGTGAATCATGCTTTCGTGTGATTTCCATCATACGATCTCCTTAGATTCATTATTTGATCATTTTGGATGCCCATCGCTGAACGAGATCCGATGAGCTCGAATCGAGCGGTGGAAGGCAGAAGGTGTTGGTCTTCCAGTGCTCGTGGAATGATGGATCATCGATCCGTCCATTCCGCAAGGCTAGAATGGATGATCGTGATTAATCATCTTAGAAATTTTGATTGAATACCTTTAGAATCAAAAGAATAATCTCGATTGTCTGATCCAAGATCGGACGCCCGGGATAAAATCACGTCTGCCACTTTTAAGTTAGCTGCATCGTCAGATAATTTAAATAGCCAATACTGTGGCAGCACATGGAAAGCGTTGTCGCATCAGTGTCTACATGGCATTGATGATTTAAAAGGGTTAATTAGACTTTAAAAATGTAATTAAATGGTAAGAACTTCAAAAAATTATAACTAATTGTAGAAAAATTTAAAATACAAATAAACCTATTTTGGAGAGGCTACATAGAGTAGAATTTAAGAAAAATAAAATCCTTAATTAATGCTCAATGATCAGTGTTGAATTAAGTTTTCAAGCTTAGGCTAATTATCCTAATTAAAGTTAAATTATTTGGCTGGTTAATTTCAAATTTGGTGAGATGACTCTATGGGATGTCCTCTACCTCCCATAGTTTTTCTTGGAATTATTTGTCATGTAATTTTAATAATTTAGAATTTCAGTCCTAATTACTCTATTTAATCAATTAAATAATTATTAAAATTGGTGAATAATAAAAATTAAATAATTAATGATAATAAATCAAGGTGGGCAGTGGAAATAATGGGGAGAAATAATTAGGACCCCTTTCCTAATCATTTTTCCATTTCCTCAAGAGGGTTAAATAACATATTTAATAATTAGGGAATAGTTGGAAAATTAATAATAAAGTAAAAAATCAAAATTAATAATTGGCTCAGGTAAGTCTAGTATGATCCATTAATTTCCCTTATGTGTTCAATAGGATAAGTTATTAAAGAAATTATGATCATCCCATTGGTGTGGGAAAATCATAAGAGTATTAATTTAGATTATTTTCTTATTTAATCTAATTAAATATTAAGCATGAGACTAATTGCATTATATTCCTTCAGGTGCATTGCTAATTTTATTTTTCTAAAATCATATCATTGAAGGCTCATGATCAAGTAGTTAATTAAATTAAAGAAGTTTAGGGAAGGGTAATTTAGTTGATGTGCTTAATAGCCTGAACCTAATCAACCATAAAACCCATCTAATTTCCATTTTAAACATGGTAAATCACCAACATGGAATGTGGTAAATACTAAATATCATTTCTTATCCTTAGGTTTTAATAACTTAAACATCAAAATCAAATCTTATAAGAACTTTCGTTAGGCTTAAGGAATACTTATTTGGCTTGATTGTCCTTAGGATTTAATGAGATTGAGCATGTTATATGGCAATATTTAATTACTTTTTTCAATTATTATAAAATGTGCATGCCATTTGTTTCATATGTTTATGTTTTCAAAAAGAGAATTAAATGAATTCTTGATTGCATTTAAGTTGCATGTGTTGGATAAATGTTATTATATGGTGTGACTATTATCACTAATAAATCTCATATTACTTTTGAAACTATAAGTTAATAATCAATAAAAATGTGTAAAGTTTAATTTGATGTTGGCTATAAATTCTTAATAAAGATCCCATTTAGTTATAATTTAAAGTAAAGGATTGTTTCATCTTCATAGTTCATGTGCATGATTACATATGTTTAGGTTGGCAAATATATAGTATGGACATCCCGGGAACATGAGGCTTTAAGTATTCCCAAGGGTCTTAGATAATCTCCCTAGTTTAATAATGACACGTACTTGCTTAATTTTATTCATGTGTATCAATGTGCTAGAATTTAGGATAAAACTTTTCTTTACATGAACAAAAAGATATACTTTTATATAACCTTTGCATAATTTTCATTTTTATGCTTGTGTATATGTTTACATGCATTTATGTTGGCAAGTATATATTCAGGACATCTCGAGAATATGAGGCTTTAAGTAGCCTCAAGGAGATCTGCGATAATCTCACTTCCCTAGTTTAATAATGGCACGTACTTGTTTAAATCTCTAATACATGTTTGCATATGCTTAGCTATGAAATTATATCTTTCTTTTCTACCAAGTTCATGCATTAATGATCATCAAGTGTGTCAAATATGAATATATATATTGCATGTACAAATATGTATATTAAATCAAATATCATGAACAATAAAAATGAAAAAGTGTGTATGATATTGACGATGAAAAGAAGTAGTGGAATGTTATTCATGTAATGATGACTCAATTTTATTAATCCTAAGATGCCTTTATGTTTGAATAAGACTCTTTAAGATTAATACAAACTTAGGCTTAATAAAATGTTCATAAATGGTTTGCTAAAGAAACTGACGTCATAGTAATATACCTTTAGAAAATAACTTAGGGTATGGATGAAGGGAGTCAAACCTCTTTCTTCTCTTCATAATAATTAGATGTAAGTAGGCATCAAATGAAACAAGAAAGCATAAATTAGAATTAATCAATTCATTCAAAGAATTGAAGTAAAACCTCCCCAAATGTTTAACTTAAATAAGTCTAAACTTTAGACCATCATACTTTTAAATCTTAATCAAGACACACCAGACTAAACCTTAGCACACATATTAGAATGCTAAGTCATTGATTCTAGTGTTAAGTTAGGATGTTATGATGATGTATTTTGTTTTATGATATAATATTTTAGACTGGATGTTAGGATTGTTTATATGTAGATTGGATATTAGGATGTTAATAGCCTAATGATATTTTATGTAGGAGATTATGCTAAAGGGGTCACTGTAATAATAAATAAATATAAATGTTCTAGCTTGCAGGTGTCATTTTTGCCCCTCAGCATATTCCAATTAGGACAGGTAGACTTGGTTACTCAAGTGCAAGGTGTTAAGTCCAAAATATGTGAAATATAATTATTTGGCTTGTATGTTCATTTAGCTAATATCTATTTTGCAGGTATATTTAGACTTTATTTTTCATAAATATATAATTTTTACAAAAATATTAAGATTAGTGCTATGGGTTTAAGATGAGCAGTGGCTATAAGGCAAAGAATTGGGAGGCCCTATGAAGCCTAGAGAAAACTAATCCAAAGAAGGAAAGAAGATCAAGAGTTTAAAGACCCCCACTGCATTTATTTTAACTGTAATATTCAATTATAATCTAGGTTGTATAAGGGTAGATCTCAGCTACCCAGCTTTTTCGAAGAGTACAATGGTACTTGGCTACATCGACCTCTTATTCTTTTATGAGAATTTAAATGTTTGATTTTTATATTTAGATTGTGCAATAGAAATGGCATGCTTTATATAGGTTTCTTAAAGTGTGTATGTTTGATTTGTGGCATGGATGCTAAAGGCTCTTTAAAATAAAATTAAATTTTGTATCCTCACTAAATAACTCATAACTAAATTTTAATACAATTCATAAACTCATCTTAAAGCCTAGGTTAATAATCAAGATATTAAAAGATTTAGAAACCCCTCAGCTGAATGTTGTATGTTATCATACCATGCATATCATATTGTGCCACTCTTGAATAGGAGGGTCTGCGCTCTTACACAATAAGGAATATACTTGACTTTTGAGGGTGATCCCTTGTAATGGAGAACACCTTCTCTAATTAATTTATCCCCTGACCAAATTTCATCATGAATATAAGCAAAATTATCCTAAGCCTTGATCCAAAATGAATGTGTCAAAATAATCCATAACTTATAACTAAGTCATATATGCATGTCAAACATTATCTAGTCTCTTAGAGAGTTGGTTTAGGATTCTAGCTTCCATTCTAATTAAATAACAACCTCTTTATTTTGCATTTACATGAGACCAACTCACATGATTTTAAAGCATAGGAGGTGTTAGCAGATGGCCATTCTAGATGGTTGTAAGTCCAGAAGAGTCAGGATGTGTCTAGTCTCTCTTGTGGAGGTAAATCATTTCGCATTTTCCCTATTAGACTTAGGTCATGCTTCTAGCTGGTGCTAAAGCATTTTAGATTTAAGTTATGAGGCTACTTATTTTCTTTGGGCTATGAGTATAAATTTTTACCTCTTATGCATTTTCATAATCTTGTGTTGTTGGACTACAAACCTTAGCATTCTAATAAGATTTCAACTTAAATAAAAGCAAAATCTCTCTTTCAAAAATATAAAGCCTCAATATAGGATAAATTAGAGTATCCACTAGACTTCCTAGTATCTTGGGTGCTCCCTACTTGTCTTCTCATGGAATCCATAAATAAGTCTTTTCATTTGAACTTTCCGCTTGATTTCTAAAAATGTACCTAATCCTTTGATAGTCTAGCTTTGAAATATTTGGAGATACTTATTGACTACTTTAATCAAGAGTATTCTTAAGAAATTTTTATTTTTAGGATGTAATTAACTATAGAAACTTACTTCCATAAGGAACTAAAGAATCCAACATAAAATAAACCCTACTTTACTTATTCATGTAAAGTAGGAGAAAGATCTCTCGTATAAATATAGATTCATCTGTCTTAGGAGTCTTTATTAGGTATTCAGGTCCATTGTAGGATGATATTTCTATCTTTCTAGATAGTACATCATACCTCAATATTACACTCGATCACTTCAATAAGTACCTCCTAAGATCTACATGGTGTCCCTATGACTCCAAATTAAACAACATAGTGTAATACATGAAAATTATTGGAGTAACACATCAAAGGCTTCAATTATCTTTTAATTATATCTATATATATGTGCTACAACTAATAAATAAGTAAGATGATGAATGCATCATCGCCTAATGACATGACATATTCATTGTGGGGAAATTTTGTTCACTTAAAAAATAATAAATTTAAATATAATAATAATAATTTTGTTCTTTTGGCTATAGCACCGCAGTGTTGTGTTCTTGGCTGAGGTGTTGTCCTAGCCTTCTAGAAAGATAACTACTAAGAGCTAGTTGTGAAAACTATGGTACAGTGTTGAGATGTTGTGATTAGCATTGAGATGCTACACCGACTATTGAGATAGTATAATTATAAAGAATACAACTATAAATAGGAGTGTCCAGTCCACTTCTTCTTCTTCTTCTATCTCTCTCTCTCTCTCTCTCTCTCTCTCTCTCTCTCTCATACCACTCCTACTCTCAGTACACTCCCAGACTCCACTCGAGTTCCCAACAATCTTCCTTTTCTCTAAGATCCCCCATTTTGCTTTAGGTAAAAGATTTATGTCATTTTGTCTAATCCCACCATTAATCTTAGATCCAGTTAGGAAAAGAAGAAGAAAATCAAAATTTTGGAGATTTGAATACCTCCACCGTTGAACTTCATGATCACTAAAAAACATCTTTGAGGATGTGTTCTGCCATCTTTGGTGAGATGGGTAGGAGTATATTTTTTTTCATGAGGTAGATTAACATATATTCAACCAGATTTCCCCTAACATCATGTCAGGATTTATTTAGATATGGGTTCTACTTCCTATGGATGCAAGCCTCCATAGTTAATTATCCTCTTATTGCAGCAAGAGAGTACTCTTGATTAAGGTTGGAAATAGACATAGCTATTAGATAGACACATCTATCTAATATGCATTAGTGTCTCATGGTATAATATGGTTCAGATGATTGTCTAGAAGATAATAGAAGTATTGTCCCGATTAAGATCCCATGGTTCCATCATCTTAAGACTATGTTATTCTAGCCTAACAACATCAGAGGGACATAGCCATAATGTCTAAAGAATTTAATTAACAGCCATGAATTGCCACATTTCAGGTATCTCGAGTAGACTTAGAATTTAAGTGAAAGTGGTGTAAGAGTGTTCACATGGTGAATAGATTATATAGTGTTTGTATGGCCAATAGGATGATGTTCACATCGTGAATGAATATAGAGCTAGGTTTACATCCCTTCGGAATGCCAAAATTAGGGTTGTCCACATGGTAGGCGGATATAAATTTGTTCATGTGGTGAATGAATTATAAGATGTTTGCAAGGCAATGGATATAAGACTAGTTATAGTCTTTTTATTATAATTATATTTTTATTTGAGGGGAATAGTGCCTCAACACTTAGACATCATTGTTTAGGCGGTAGTCTCATATGACAAGTGTATATGTGAGCTGTGAGGTCCAATTCCTCAGTGTTGCATTGGTAATGTCGCGATGCTAGCATTGTTGGCCCTTTTGATTATTTGAACAGCACTGCAATGTTAGCTTTTAGTGATGTGACACCAATCAAGATTCCTGATAGCTATACAGTCAACTAAAAGAGAAACAACAACCTCATTTTAATTGGCGCCATGGTGCTAGGTCAAGCATCGTTATGCTGAAAAGCTTTTTGTACGCATCAGTTATGAAATTTATTATAATTAAATTTATCTTTTTGATCGCATAATAACTAATGGGATAGGCAGACCAGTGCCTCGACGCTGCATGTGGGCACCACAATGCTGATGCCATATTGTGCCACCCAAGAGTCCAGCCCCTCGGCACCAGGTTTGGGTGCCTCGATGCCATGTTTGGGCTCGACGGCGCTAGGACTAATTTATAAATTAGACCCATGTCTATTAATGATTTTCATTCAGTGGTCTCTCTCTTTAAACATTTTCTTTGTCTCTCTCTCTCTCTCTCTCTCTCTGCAATATTTTTCTCTCCAGTTAGCATATTCATCATGCCTCTCGAAAGAGTGGTATGCAAGAAGAGGATATCCAATTATGCTAGAAGATTCATCAGCACTGATGCTGAGGAGATAAATCAACACACCCTTATCCGCAAACACTTGATCCCAAAGAGGAGCTTCCATGATTCCAGCATTAATGTCAAAAGGGTGATCATGAGACGAGACTAGACCAAACTGGCCTATGATAACAACTCATGCGTTATTCGGTAGTGCATGAATTCTTAGCGAATGCACGAGAAAGCTAGGACAATAAAGCAATTGTACGGGGAAAACTAGTAAGTTATGATAGTAGTGCTATAAATGCATATTATAATCTCCAAAATATTGATTATGATCAATATCTTGCTTATTATAATGATCATCCTGATTTTGATGAGATCCTCTATTTTCTTTCTACCAAAAATGTAAATATGCAATGGAATTGACGGGTGGAAAGGATCATCAACTTTCTCGCCTCTAGTTTCACTACTAAATCTAAGGCTAGGCATTATTTTAGTTTTTCCAAGCTTATGCCCACTGGTAACATTAGTGAGGTTACCAAAGATAAGGTTGTTTTGAATTTTGCTATTGAAAAGGGATTTAGATTTATATAAAAAAAGTTATTTATAACTCTATTTGTAATATATTGAAAAGGAGTACTACTACCAAATATAGTCACCCTTCTTTAATTTATGGTTTATGTGTCATGGGGGGAGTGATAGGGGGCCTTGATGAAGAAATACTCATTCATAAGGCTCCTCTAACAAAGAGGGTAATTGGAGGATTTGCATCAAGGTTCAAAGTGGGGGAGGGTTCACGTGCTCTACGACCTTGACCCCAATCTTCCATGTCCCTGTCGAGCAAGTCCAATAAATTTATAGTTAGGTCACCGACTTATGAAAAAGGGTGGATAGGAGCAGTAGGAGGCAGAATATTTTGAGGCGCAAATTTGATCATTATATGGATTAACATTAGACGCAATTCTCTTAAATGGCTTAGTTCAACAATGCAAAGGTCAACATGTTCTAGAGTTACATCTTATAGATCCAAACCAGGTCTTCTTCCCTACACCTCAATATTAGCCTTGTGTCATTACCCTACCGGTATCAGGCACAGAGATAAAAAAGGGGAGGATGAGGGTGACAAGTATGATTATTAATTTTCTCCATTTTTGTACTTTTCCCCTTTTTATAATTTGAAATTATTTTTAAATTTAAAAATAAAATTTTTATTTTTTTTGTGTTATATACTTGTATGTGATTAGTATTATTGATTTATTGCTCCATGATTTAAATAAATAATATTTGAACACATTTAAAAAAATGAAATCTGAGTGACAGGGAATTAGCACTATAAATTAGTGCCTCGATGTTGTGAATAGAATGAAAAATATGAGAGCTTGGTGCTGCGACGCTGATCGCATGGGGTCGTGACACTGGGGTGATATTTTTTCCCCTTAGCAAAAAAAAATTATATGTCCTTTTTACTTATGTTGGGGAGATATATAACCAAGGCGCTAATTCTATGGTGTTGCTAGTTATTAAGTGTCATGGTGTTGCTCGTCATAATAGGAATACCAGAGAACATAATGCTGCGACACTGATATTCAGCGTCGAGGATGTGAGTTAGAAATTGAGTTTTTGTGAGATTTTAAGAAATATTTTAAAATTTTCAGCAACATTTCGCTTTTGTAGTGCTAGATTTCAAAATCATAGTGTGAATCAAATCTTCTCCCTTATTCCGGATCTAAGATTGAAGAAGAGGAGGGGCTTTTGTCTCACACTGGAACAAAGTTCAATGGTAGAGGTCTTCAAATCTACAATCTTCTTTTCCTCACTAAATCCAAGATCAATAGTGGGATCATGATTTAACATGTTTTTTTAAAGATAATGGCATAAACTTTTTACTTGAAGAGATCAGAGTATCTCGAAGTAAAAGAAGATCGCAGGGAGTGTGAGTGTAGTGTTGGAGTGTAGTAAGAGTAAGAGTGGTTGGAGAGAGAAAAGGGAAGAGAAGCAGTGGACTGGACACTGTTATTTATAGCAATTTTTCTGTAATTATTCCCTTTCAATAGCCAGTGCAGTGCCTCGACACTAAGATCTCAATATTAGCGGTGTTGTACCATAATTTTGATAGTTGGCCTGAGCATTTATCTTTCTAGAAGGCTAGGGCAGTGTCGTGGTGCCCTGAACAGAGTGATGTAGTACTATAGCCAAAAGAACAAAAATTTATTAATATTTTTATATATTTTTAGGCAAACACTTCATTCCCACACAAGATGAAAACCCCTCCCCTCCATCGATCTAAGATCTAGAATTAGGGAGAAGAGTGCTTCGCACTATGATTATGAAATCTAGCACTACTAAGGTGAAATGCTGCTGAAATTTAAAAAGAATTCTAAATCTCACGAAAAATTCAATTTTGACTCACAACATCTCAACGCTGAATATCGCAGTTGTGCTCTTGGATATTCTTATTATAAAGGGCAATTCCATGGCGCCCAAGAACCATTGCTTCGGCACCTCACCGAAAGAACCCTAGCATTGCAGTGCTATAGCATCAGCGTCACGGCGCCATGCTTACTTAGAGCTGATAATATATCTTAGAATATTTTCTGATAAAAATTTATAATTTCCCCCCAATGCTACAATGCTATAAGACTAGAGCCTCAATGTTATATTCCCTAACACAAGTAAAAAGGACTTAGAAAAATTTTGCTAAGGGGCACAATATCACCCCAGTGCCGGGACACCATAGGGTCAGCACCGTAGCACCAAGCTCTTATGTTTTTTATTTTGTTAACAGTTTCAAAGTGTTGGTTTACAATGCTAAGGCACTGTCACTTAGATTTCAATTTTTTATAAATGTGTTTGAATATTTTTTTATATAAATCTTTGAGTGGTAAATCAATAAAAACTAATCACATACAAACATACAACATGAAATAATAAAAAGAAAAATTGTATTTCTAAATTCAAAGAAAATTACAAATTACAAAAAGGGAAAAAATACAAAAAAATGGGAAACTAATAATCATACTTGTCACCCCCTTCTTGATTTTCTTCTTCCTCCTCTGTGCCAAATACCTTTGAGGTAATTTTATAAGGATGATACTGAGGTACTGTAGGGAAGGAGACTAGATTTGGATATGTGAGATTGCAACTCTGGAACATGTTGGCCAATACGGTTGAACTGGATCATGTAAGAGAATTGCATCTACTATTATTCTATATGATGATCAAACTTACGCTCTAGAATCTCCTACTTATGACAACTCTTGTCCACCCTTTTTCTTAAGTTTGTGACCAGACTGCCAATTTCATAGACTTGCTCAATTAGGGACTTAGAAGATTTGAGTCGAGGGCGTGGGGCATGCGAACTCTCCCCCACTTTGAACCTCACCCAAATCCCCCAATTACCCTCTTTATTAGAGGACCCTTTTGGATGAGTATTTCTTCAACTACCCTACCACTCCCACTATAGTGCATAAATCATAAATCAAAGAAGGGTGATCATACCTGATATTAGTACTCCCCTTCAACATATTACAAATAGAATTATAAATAACATTCCCAAATTTGATCATAAATTTTCTCTAGATAGTAAAATTTAAAAAATCCCATCTTTAGTAACCTCACTAATGTTACTAGTGGACATAAACTTGGTAAAAATGAAATAGTGTCACACTTTAGATGCGTCTGTCAGGCTAGTGACAGGAAAGTTGATAATTTTTCTTACCATTTTCATTGCATATGTGCATTTTCGCAAGAAAAAAAATTTAGGATCTCGCCAAAATCAAGATGATCATTATAATAAGCAAGATATTTATCATACTCAATATCTTGGAGATTGTAATATGTATTTATAGCATTACTATCATAACTTACTAGTTTTCCTTGAACATATGCTTTGTTATCCTAGCTCTCTTGTTCATTCATGAAGAATTTGCACACCACTGGGATGATCCACAAGTAGTTATCGTAGGCCAGCTTGTCCCAACCTCATCCCACAACCACCTCTTCGACACTATCACTGGGATCTTAGAAGCTCCTCTTCGGGATCAAGTATTTGTGGATGAGGGCATGCTGATATCGCTCCTTGAAATTAGCACTAATGAATCTATTAACATCATTGGATGCCCTTTTTCTGCTCACTACCCTTCTGAGAGGCATGATGAAATTACAAATTTAAGAGAAGAATAGAGCATAGAAAGAGAGAGAGAGAGAGAGAGAGAGAGAGAGAGAGAGAGAGAGAGAGAGAATCTTTAAAGATAGAGATCATTGAAGGAAAATCCTTAATAACCCTAAGTTATATTTATTAATCGACTAACCGCGCCCAAACATGGCTGACGCCTTCGGGTTGCAACATGGCACGATTATGACGACCACATGTAATGCTAAAGCGCTAGTCAACCCATCCCATTTATTGTTAGTCAATAAGAAAAAAATCATTATAATAAATCTCGTAATTAACGTGTATGAAAAGTGTTGCAGCATTGTGGCACTCTGACCTAGCACCACAACACCAATTAAAAAGAGGTTATCATTTCCCCTTAATCAACTGTAAAACTATTAGAAATCTTGATGGGCATCACAGTGCTACAATGTGATGATGCTATTGTGGGCTCCGAAAATTCACCACCAACCTCTCGATTAAGAGAATTTGATTTATGTTAGTGAAATTTTCACAAGCTAGATGGAATAGTAGATAAGCCACTACCCAGACATTTCTCCCTCATTATGTGAGGACTTTAGATCTAGTTCTAGGTTTCTTATAGGCGCAAGCACCCATAGTTAATTACCCCTTCTAATGCTAAGAGAGAACTTTTGATTAAGGCTAGTCGTTAGATTACTGAATGCATCGTATAGCAGTAATATATGAACTTTTGAAATTTAGAATTTATAAAATTCATGATTTTAACTTAAAGTAGATGGTTGAGGGAAGATGACATGCCCGATCAAAATCCTATGGTTCTGTCATCTCAGGCTATCGTGGTCCCTAGTCTACTTAGTCAGAGGGAGTAGTCAGCCCAACCTGATCGAAGGATCCTTGTCAGCAGCCATGGGTTGTGTTCTCCAAGAAAACCTTATAGATATGGGGTGGTGTTTGTTTAAGGAGACAAGATTAAGTCCATCTTAGATAATAGAGAACTTTTTGCCATATCAAGTGCACCATATAGTTCACATCTCAAGGGGCAGAGACATTGGGGAACATACATATGTCGTGATTGTAATATAATGGTGTCAGTTGATGGCAGCCACCCGATCAAAGGACTCTAGTCGTAATCGCATATTTTGTGAAGCCTACTAGCCAAATCACACTGTCAGAGGATGCAGACCATGTACTTACTAGCATGAGAATGATTAAAAGTGAATATAGTGGAACACTTAATTTGACCTAGGCTCCTTTATGAGTTAGAGTTTACTTAATTTGCCACCTTTGGCAAATAATTATGGAAGGTGGATTGAGTTTTAGCTTTAAGTTTTTTAGGTTGATGATTTTTATTTAGTCATTTTAACTTAATAATTCAACAAAATTTTCATTTAGATTTATATTTAATTTATATTAATTTGATTTAAAATTACAGTCACATTTTAATAAAAGTATCCCCTCTAGTTAAAATCTCCATTCAACACAATCATCATCGGAGTATATGAGTTTGCCTGATAATTTAGTTTATTATTTCAGATCTTATCAACTCTATTAATTTAATAATAAAGGATCAAATCTACTGTCATATGATAGAATTAGGTTCTCAAATGTTTCACTAAGTTGAATTTCTTATAATATTATTATTTAATATTTAGGTTTTGTTAACCCGGACCTAGTCCTAAGACCCAACCGAGAATCAACCCACACAGCATCCTCAAACACTAATTTCATACATTTAGCATAGTGTCAGGGCCCATGTGGGCTTTCAATTAATTATTTTGAATAGTTACATATATTTGTTTATTTATTGCGTAAGATATTTGCACATGCTTTGAGGCTTTTAAATTGGATTTAAGATATCCGTTGAAATACATGTGAGTATCTCATTTTAAGAAATATATATATGAATTTCAAGGTGCTACGTATAAGCACTTTTGTTTTATAATGAATGCGCTACTTTATCATTCATGTAGTTTACACACATCCCGATGCAATGAGTTTTATATGAGATCACTTCATAATGCATGTGCATGTTCAATTCATTCATTTGAAAGTTTGTACAAGCTTTGAAGCACTTGAATGAGAATAAGTTCATTCTACATATGTGTCATGAATTTATTTCCATTCAAGCATTTGCATGTATTTTGGTACATTTGAACTAGAGGAGTGACTAGTATAAGGTATGTGCAAAGGCATACTTCAAGCAGTTGTATTCATACAAGTTTACATGTTTGAAACTCACCCAGAAAAAAAAAGCTTCAAGGTTCTATAATCTTATCATTCAAAGAGTCTTCACATTTTCTACAACTTGTCATTCAATCTTCATTTCTTATTAATTATATTAAAGGAAATGAATCTCATCAAAAATAGCCTCATTATATTCTTTAAATTTTCATGAGATGTTTACATACATTGTTCATGCATGTTTATCCCAATTATCCTTATAATTTGTTCACCATATGAACACTCTTATACCACTTACACTAAAATTCTAAGTCTACTTGGGATATTTAAAATAAGCTAATCCATTATTGTTAATTAGATTCCCTAGTTATTATGGCTATGTCCCTCTCATGTTAGTAGGCTAGAATAACATAAGCCTAAGATGAAGGAATCATAGGATCTTGATCAGGAGTATACTCCTATTTTCTTTTATATGGTCATCTGAATCACACTATACTTTTAAGACATCAATGCATATCAGATAGACATGTCTACTTCCAACCTTAATCGAGAGTGCTCTCTTGCTGCGGCAGAGGGGTAATTAACTATGGTGGCTTGCATCCATAGGAAGTAGAACCCAGATCTAGATAAACCCTAAGGTGATGTTAGGAGAAATCTTGTTGAATATATGTTAATCTACCTCATGAAAAAAAAAAACTCCCACCCATCTCATCCAAAGATGGCGGAGCGCATCCTCGAAGGTATTTTTTTCTAAGTGATCAATGGGTTAGCCTTTAATCCATCAGCAAATATAATAAAATTTAAGAAAATGATTTCACTTTGATAAAAAAAATATTTCTTAAGGTTTACATACAATTTTGTTGCTCTTAATTTTTCTAAAGTTATTTATAAGTGATATAGATGTGACTTCTCATTTGGGCTATATATAAAAATATTATCAAACTAGACTACAAGAAATTAACTAATAAAAAGTGGCAATATAACAATCATTAGTCTTATGAATGTACTATGTCCATTTGAAAGACCAAATCACATGACTAATCATTCATAAAGACCATCAAGAGTTTTGAATGTTGTCTTCCATTTGTCATACAGTCTAATCCTTATCTGATAGTATCCAGTTCTTAAATCAATTTTAGAGATTAATAATGAACCTAAAATAAGACCTAACATGTCATCCAATCTAGGTATAAGAAACCTATATTTTATTATGATCTTATTTACTGCTTTATTATTGAAACACAATCTCCAAGTTTCATCTTTCTTAGAAGTTAAAAGAGTAGGTACAACAAAAGAAATAAGACTTTCTTGGATAAAACACTTCTTCAAGAGTTCATCTACTTATCATTTTAATTTTGCATGCTCAGAAAGATTCATCCTATAATAAGGTAAGTTAGATATTTATGAATCACAAATAAAATCTATGGTCATTGAACTCTCTAACTAAGCGTCTAAGCCCTAAAGTTGTAATTTGAATTCTAGGAGATTTACTTATATAGGATGTATATCAGAAGTATCCTTCCTATCGTTGGATGGAGATATTGCTATCAACTGGAGTTTTACATTCCTCCATTGACTAGGTTAGTGTAATAATTCAGAATTGGGCTTGAAAGGAGGTGCAAGAAGAATTCTATGAAAGTGTGTTATTGACCTCTTTTTGTAAGCTTTATAGAGAATAAATTGATTATTTTTCATTATATTTGAATACATAAGTGCTTTCATGCCCATAATGGATTACATTCAAGTCATAAAGCCATGGTCTTCTTAACCATATATGAGTTATTTTTATAAGAAGAACATTACACCAAATTTGATCATTATAGCTACCTATTTTAATTAGAACAAGACATTTGTTAATGATAGGTAGGGATGTTATTTACCCAACTAACTTAGAATTATTTTAGGTGAGGTTTAGTTGTAAGATTGGCTCTAGTGATAGCATGAGTTGATATAACATTCATAGTACTACCTCCATGTATTATTAGCTTACACCTCTTTTCTTTGCATAGGATATAAATAGAAAAATATTCCTCCTTCTCCAATATTCTTCTTCCCTAGAAGTAATTATACACCTCATAACTGATATTGAATTATCTATATTTGGATCTACTTCTTCATCAGATAGGGGCGTTTCATCAGGTATCTCTTCAATATTCTCTTCTTCTTCTCCTAAATCTTTTAATTCATCTATGAATATGATTTTTACTCTACATTGATTTTGCATATTACTTTTCTTATGACATTTAAAGCAAACTATCTCTTTTGTATTTTTAGAAGAAGTTTTATTGGGGCTAATTTTACAAGGGATGTTTGATGTAGAAGGATTACATCTAACGATAGGCTTATGAGATTCAGCTATAGCAAATATTTATAAGATTTTTAAGCATTCATTTTGATGTGGATGCAACTTTCTTATGATTTTCTAATAGTAAAGCATAGTGAGATACATCCTCTAAGATCTAAGGATCATGACACTCTACTTCATTTATAATATCCCTTCTTAAGCCAATAACAAATTTATTAGCTATTTTCAACTTTTAATCAGTGCATTGAGTTCTAGCAATTAAATCCTCAAATGTGGTCATATATTTCACTACTAACATAGTTCCTTACTTAAGAGTAGTCAATTATTCATGGAGTATTTTATCATGATTTCTAGGATAGTATTTTGCCCTTGGGATTTCTTTCATTTTTGCCAATTCCATGAGGTTTCTACCATATCTCTCGTATTTAGCTAAAATGTTATTCCAATAATTTTTTTGATATAGGTTGACTCAATTTAATTTTGTGTTCTACAATTTTAAATTTTAAGGAAATTTTAATTATTTAAATTGTATGTTTAAACTGATTAAGGATTATTTTTGTAATTTTAAATTTGTTATTTGCTTAAGTGTCTTAAGGTTAAGATTTATTTTTTATTTTGTATTTGATAATTTAATCATCTAATATTCATTATAATCAATATTCAATTAAATTTGAACATGTTTATTTGATTAAAATTTCACCTAAATAAATTCATTTGTTATATTAATTAAAATTTAATTAGTGTCTTCAACTAACAATTCATTATTCAATTTGATTACTTAACTTATATACTTAAAGTTTGTCAATCATTAATTTAATTCATTCCAATAATTTAACCTAGTTATATGTTTAATTTAATTGATTTATAATTTACTTTAATCTTATTTTATTTTATTAAGTGATTAATTTGATTAAGATTCAAGATGTGTTTAGTTTACTCTTTATTTAATTCAAATGATCAATTTAATTAAAATTTAATGATTGATCAATGATTAATTAAGTTAGCTTCGCTACATGTTTAGATTTGATAAATGATTATTAAATATCCTTGATTGAATTCTTAGTTTATTTAAAACTTGATTAGCCATGTTATGTAGTTGATTTGATTAGGATTTAGTCTATTATTATTCAAATTGTTCTAATTGATTAGTGATGAATTGATTAATTAGATACTTATAATTGTCTTGATTAATTCATTTAGATAATTGAAATTTGATTAATGATTATCTTGATTTATTTTAATTACCTTAATTTATTCAAATTGGATTTAACTTTGCTAAATATTAAATTAACTTCATTTAATTAAGGATCATTTAGGTTCAATATGATTTAATTTAATTTTTTGATTGATTTGACTAAGAGATTTGATTAAATAAGTTATAAATAAATTAATGATTTAATTAACCATGAGTGGTTGACTTAATTATTTTATTTAATTATTTAAAATTTAATATAAATTATTGACTTAATTAAATTCTTTAATTCCATCATGATTAATATGATTAATGATCAGTTAAGTATTCATGATTAATTCGATTTACTTGATGTAGTTGGAGTTTGATTAATAGTTATCTTAGCTTATATTATCTAAACTAATTTGTTCATATTATATTTAATTTAGATGTTTGGTTGATTAGATTAAATTAAGGATTGTTTAAGTTCAATATCATTAATTTGATTTTGTGATTAATTTGACAAAAGGATTTGATTAGATTAATTATAGATTAATCAATATTTTAATTAACCAAAATTATTTTGATTGAAGTTGAAAATAAATTTAGTTAAATGTTTGACTTAAGTTAAGTTTGATTTAAAGATTAGTTTTAATATAATTTAGTTTACTTAAATGATGAGTTAATTTAATTTATAGTTTCATTATTAACTTAAGAAATTTTATTAAGTTAATTATAGATTAATCAATAATTTAATTAACCATGACTATTTTGATTACTTGGTTTAGATAAGAAAATTTTGATTAATTATTTTCCTAATTAGCTTAATTAATTTAATTGGATTTAACTTTGTTAAGTATTTAATTAAATTAAGAATCATTTAGGTTCAATACGATTTAACTTAATTGTGTACTTAACTTGATAGGTTTGATTAAACATTGAAACCAAAATTACCATGATTGATTTTGATTTAGAGGGTGTTTAAGATAGACTTAATTTGCTATTTCATTTAAGTTTAGTTGAATTAAGAATTATCATTACTATTATTTTATAAGGTTTATTTAATTTACTTTTGTTCAGTTGAATGATTGATTCTTAATTTTACGTCTCATTACTAAGTTAATTGAGGGTTGATATTAATTAGAAGTTGATGATTTAATTATGTTTGATTTGATTAATTAATATGATTAATATTAGATTGATAACCAATCAAGCCTTTATTTTATGAAATGATTGATTTGGTTAAAAGTTTAATCAAGGATATTTAATTTATATATTGAAGTGATTATTTAATTTCTTTATCATTAACTTAATCACATAATTATTTGGATTAAAGGTTAGTTGATTATTGATTAAATTAATTATAATTACTTTGATTCAATAGTTCATTTGATCAAGGTTGAGTTAACGATTAATTGAACCTTACTTAATTGAAATGATTAACTAATTAGATGATTAAAATTTGATTTGATAATTATCAAAATTCACTTTAGCTAAAGGCTAGCTAATTGATTCAATTGATTAAATCTTAGTTACTGGTTAAATCAAATATAATTGATTATTCATGGATTGTGATTAATTAAGCTTATTAAGGCTTTGTTTAGTAATTTAAGTTAATTAGTTCATATTACTTAGAATTTAATTTAATTTGAATTAATGTGATTAGTTTAATTTATATTCTAGTTAGTGATTGATGGTTTAAATGATTTGATAAAATTAAATTTAAAGTTCGACTAATACTCAATTGGATTCCATAAAATTAATTCACTTAAATTCTTGTTTAACTAAATTTAAGTTTAATTTGGTTTAAATTTAACTTGTGGTTGTTTGATTCAGTTTAGGGTTTGGCCTAATGAAGGTTTAGATATTATTTTATTTATGATTTTGGTTCAATATTTAATTTATTGAAATTTATAGTTTAATTAATAATCATTAAGTCCCGATTAAGTCATTTTTAAGTTTTTCATGTTCGAAAGGGTTATAATATTTTATCAAAGCTCTCTGATATTGATTAAAATGTTTTAAGCTACTATAATGATTATTCATGAATTTCATTTTATTTATTTTCCAAAAATAGGCTATTTGAGCTTCAAAAATCAAGATATCTCAATCTAACCATCATTTTATCTTAAAATGTTTATGATATGTGTGTTTTAACCTCAATTTCATTCTCTAAATATTTCAAGTCAATTTGATAAATATTTTAGAACTAATTAAAAAAATTATTTTCATTCAAACATAAATTAAGCCCAAAAGCTAATAAATATTGGGGCTTTTGAATGCATTGGATTCCTCTCATAAAGACAGATCCAACAAGCCATTATTAATAATTTTTTATTGAATATTTTATTTTTAATAACTATTTATTTAATTCAAAAAAACCTTAATTTTTTGTTTAACCAGTCAGCATTGACTGGATCACTCATTACACGTGTCGGTGGGCTATTGGGCCGTGCTATTGCTAGCGTGGCAAATGAGCGGGTAACAAGGGTTTGATCTGACTGTCTAATCAAAGATCGATGATCCAGATCAAATCTATAGATCTAAGGGATAGAATCAAATCTAAATCTCTTCTAATCTCAGTCGTATGTTCTATTTTAATAAGATCGAATAATAACTATGCCTCCTCTCCCATGGATGGCGTGCATTGGGGAATAGTAGGGGTGGATGGCATTGCCCCCGCCCTTTAGGCACATTTTCCAGCATTTCTCACTGGAAATTCATGCTTTTTTTTGGCTCATTTAGATTGTAAATAAAAAAATAATGGGATTCTAAGGTTAGATCCCAATTTGAGTGTTTTCATTTCACAAATAATCAACACATAGAGCTCAACTATTGGTTGTGAAAATTACCTAACTCGAGCCAATGTCAAGGGGAATTTTCTATTCAAAAATGTTCTTGAAGCTGAAGTGAAGCTTTATAATGAATATGTCGTCTTTCCTCCTCTCCGATCACTGGGGATGTCGAGCTCTGCCCCCTTTCATTAAAGTTTGAAGTAATTTAGTGATTTTGGGGTCGAGGAATGTGGAAAAAGCCAGTTTCTCTTCTTAGATGATGGTCAATGTATTAGAAGTCTCAAAAGTGGCTAAAATAGCTTATGGGTGTGATTTTATAGATGGTCTGCCCCTCCTCTATTGGTGGAGCTTGGAGGTGGTCAACCATGGGGATTTGAAGCCTTCGATTTGTTGTGGGAGGTGGTTAACTAACCGAAGATTGTGTTAAAGTAAATCAAGTGGAGGAGTGAGGAGGAGATTTGAAGGGATTGGAAATTTTGGCCTTTTTTGTAAATTTTTTTTTCTTTAGATTTAATCTTTTTCATTTGATCTCTTATCTAGCAACTAAAATTGAAGAGTCAAATTCATTCTTTAGGGAGGTCAACTAATTTTGTGTTGACAAATTCCAAGTTGCATTTCACAGTTTTAAAATTTAAGGTTGGGTCAACTCATGTTAACCCAATTGATTTGGGTTGGGTTAAGTGATTCATCTTGACTCATGGGTTAAATTTAAGTTTTGAATTTAAACTTTAATATTGACTAATTGATCATTTAATTTCTTAGGTTGAATTAATTTGGATTTAACTTGCTTTGAATTTAATTTGACCACCTTTGACCAACTTTAACTAAAATGAGTTAAATTGATGTATATGATTCAATTCACTAATTTATACTTAGATCAGCCTTCAATCATGTTAAATAGATCATTTGGAATGACTTGGGCCAACTAATTTCATTTAATTTAGGTCAATTTGGGTGACCAAAATTGAGCTTAATGGGTTAAGATAGGTTTATTTAGGTTAAATGGTCGAATTAAATTCAAGGACTGGTTGAATTATGCTTATATATGAGTTTAAGCTAATTTTGAAAGTTTAATTTGAGTTAATTTCAATTTATATTGAATTTAGTTCAATTAAGTCTATTTTAGCCTACGTGGGCTAAGTGGCTCAATTATCCATTATGGGCCTCGATTGAACATAGTTTTGTGTTTAAATAAACTCATGTGATAATTTTGAGCCCTTAGAGTGGCTCAATTTGACCAAATTTTGATGAGTTGATTTTGGACTTGGTAGGACTCACATTGGTCAACTTTAGGTCAAATGGTCTAGATTTATTTTTTGATTCATTTGTGTTTATGCATTGATTTTATACTTTTAGTTTGATTTAATTTGATTTCATTTAGGTTTAGGTGAGTTTGGACTTAAATGAGTTAATTGGGTTAATTAATCCAATTAACTCAATTTAGGCTCAATTGAATTTAGATTTCAATTCAAATGTATTTGATTTTATTGAATTCATTAGATTTAGGTTTGATTTTGGTTCATCCTAATCTAATTTGGTTAAGTCAAGTCCTAGAAGGGTTTACTAAGATGACCAACGCATTTTCTTTAGGATATTTTAGTTTGATTTGATTTCAAGTTTAGTTTTTATTTTTAGATTTATATTTGATTTAATTTACTATTTATGTTTAATTTATTCATACACCTTAGTCAATAAGAATAATGTCCTAAGTGCCTAATTAGAGAAACTCCTAATCTAGGATTAGAGGTTCTAATCACTAGGATTGGGATGATGTTGACCTCATCCAAAAATGAGGTCAATAGTGGCTTGAGGGGTATGCTATGTATTGTTTTAGCTAATAATAATAATAATAATAATAATAATAATAATAATAATAATAATAATAATAATAGAACTTATAATATTATTTAGATATTTAATTGAGAATTAAAGGTGATTAAAGAAGTTTTGTTTAGACCAAATAGTTTTATATAATTGGGAAGATTCATTGATTGAACTAGTAGTTCAATTTAGTTTCACTAGTTCAATGTGAAAGCAATATATAAGGCCAATGTATATGATTTTTAAAAAAAAGTGAATAAGGAATAAGTATATAACTCAATAAGTAAACATAATAGTTAAGTAATGATTCACATGCTCATAAAAATCTATGGACCTATCTCAGTTAAAAAAATGTAGTGTGGTGGTTGAAAAAAAAAACCTTGTGGTAATATATAATAGAATATAAACTAGGTTCAAGCAATCCTCATACTAAAAATGTTAAAAATTATATATATAATCAAAACTTTGTTGTTGCCAAAATTTTTGAAGGAAAACATAAAGCAAATGATTGATGAGCCTAAGGAAGTGATAAAAAAGATGCTTAGAGACACAAGTGATTGATTAGCTTTATTCTCTATAATTGATTGATGCAATCCATCATTTGGGATTTGCCTATCATTTTGAATTGGAGATCAACAAAGAAAATGAAGAAAATAGACGAAGTTGACTTCGAAGAGAGTAACGATCTACACATTATAACACTGAGATTTTGCCTTTTAATGCAACAATATTTTATAGTTTCGATGGTACTAAATTAGCCTTTAACTTAGGACCAAAAAGCAGCTCATTTAATTACTTCAAATTTATTCTTGTAGTCATAATATTATTAAGAATTATAACTATTAAATGTGTAAATATACAGTTTTATCATGTATTTTTATTAAAATAGAAATAAGGGGTTATTATCAATCCCCCAAATTTATACATAAATAAGTGGTTATTATCAAGCGATGATCATACTTCAAAAAAAATTAAGATAAGAAACATGTGGTATGTATGATATGGATACATATGTAAATGATTATGAATTGTGTGGTTTAAAATAATAATAATAATAAAGATAAGAAATTTTGTAAAATAAATAACTTAAAAAATATGATATCAAATCATGACAGATAAAAATTTTCGTACATTTTTACTTTTCTTGAAAATACATTTAATTTCAATAAGTGTAATCAAGAAGATTAACAAATTGATAGACTATTCACCTATATATGAAAAAGATATATTCAGTAAGTTTCTAAACAAAAAAAAGGAGATTTTAGGGATAGCTTGAAAGAAAATACAAATGCTTTATTAAGCCTCTACGATGCGGCTCATCTTGGAACTCCTAGCAAGAAATTTTGGATAATGCTGTAGATTTTGCAATAACTCATCGCAAATTGATGTAACCTAATTTGGATCCAACTTTGGCAACTATAAAGCAAGAACATTAGAAACTCCAAGGTTTAGAAGAACAGAAAGATTGGAAGCAAGAGAATACCTTTCAATTTATGAAGCAGGACAAGATAGAAATGAAATTCTTTTAGAGTTTGCCAAATTAGACTTCCTTTTAGTTCAGTCAATTCATTTAGAGAAGCTTCATAACATAACCATGTAAGTTTAATTTACATAAACATCCTTTTATTGTTGTCATCAAAAGCCTTGTGCTAATTATCTGAGATGAATTTTGTGAATTGCTATTCCTTTGTTGAAACTTAATCTCCATCTCTCTCTCTCTCTCTCTCTCTCTCTGCTCTCTGATATGATTCCAAATTCTCCAAAAGATAACAGAAGTAAAAGGAATAAAAAAATTTCATATTGGATTAAAGACTTCATTCAATAATATAGAAATGATAAAATAAGAATCGATAGGTCATTCTTGCTAAAAGACTTAGAAGAGTAAGAAATGGGCCACATACATCCATAAATTACAACAGAAGGGTTATAGTACAAGTAGGAAATTACAGACTACAAATAAGTCCAACAGAATACAACTCAATACAAGACCCTTACAGAGAATTAATAAATACCAAAAACCAAAGATGAGCAACAAAGATTATAACAGAAGAGAAGCCAAAGAACTTCTAGAATGAACCCTGCATCAACACCCAAGACAGAGATCTTTCAGATGACAAAAGAATAATAAAGAAACAATCAAGAAACCAAGAAATGATTTTGACTAAGCAAGAATAACCACCAAATATTCAGAGAACGAGCAAGATAAAAGACAAAGAAGACCACAATGTAAGTAAAAGCTTACAAAGTGTCGAATTTTAACCCTTGTAAAAGAAAGCATAGATCTAGGCTATATGAGAAAAATAGAAATTATAAATAGGTAAAGAAACCAAACAGGGATGCAATGAATATTTTTGAAAGCAACTTCTTTTCTCATATGCATCTTCTCTTCTCCTTCTTCCATAGAGTTCTTCTCTGGCTTTTCTCACCGGAAACATCCCGATTTCCGACCAGAAAGCCCTAGGGTTTTCTCCTCTGCTCCCAGCCTCTTTTCCTTTCTCTGGAGTGTCGACGACTCGAACTATCGAAAAGAGAAAACAAAGATAGGGTTAAGGCAAACTTTTCAGAAGATTCATCAGACGGCCAGCAACCAGCCACAACAATGTCCATCAACGGCTCAAATCCATTCCAGGGAGCAGTTATCCAAGCATCCAGATCAATCGCTTAGATGGGAGATGCGTGGATTCCATTATTGATCGAAAGATCAGACGGTGCAAATCAAGACCAGGAAGGAGAATCCAAGTGCTAGATCCAACGACTAGAAGGAATACAGCACGATCCGACGGCTCAGGAGGCAGCCGTTGAACCCAATCACTATTCCTATCTCAAGCCGGATTCATTCCACCCAGATCGGTTCAATTAACCCAAACCGGTTCATATCACTCTCTCTCTCTCTATCTATCTTTCTATATATATAATGAGAGAGAGAGAGACATAAAGGTCAAAAACTAAACATAATTGTGACTTCATAGATGGAAGAATTCTATGGCTCTTGTAGGAAATCTACGTTTTGCACAAGATAGATTTGTTGAGTTACATTTTTGGATGATTGAAGCATATTTTAAACATGTTATTCTCGTACAAGAAAAATGGCCAAAAAATTATTTATGTTAATATCAATACTTGATGATATTAATGACCAATATGGAACACTTGAAGAGCTAGAATTGCTTACTCAAAAAAAATTAATAGGTAATAATAACCAATTTAATATCAACTATAGCTTTAATAATTACCAATAATAATTTCTTTAAATATGAGACAATTTATGTTTTTTTTGTAATATTGCAAAGCATCATGAGATTGTCAAAGCATCATGTTTCATCTGTAGAGTTATGAATGATATTACTTTTATGAGGTATCTTCTATATATAAAGTTAGTAAAATTTATACTAATGTCTTGCATTTATTTACACACTAAATTTTACACTAATGCTATTTTTGTAGCACGAAGAGAAGAACCATTTTGTTACCATTGTCGAGAGTTATGATAAGGAGAATAAATGCATAAAATAAAATGCATGTGGAAATCTAAAGGTAATGGTGGGGCATGCATGGAAAACATTGAATCAAGAGTATCTTCTAACTAATTTATGAATATTTTTGGTTCAACCCATTGTTAGTCTTGCATGTATGATGGAGCTTTTCTATAAAAATATTCACACTTACACCAATCTCTTGGCTCCATGAATGAGAAGATCAAAATAGTAATAGTGGATCATATTTTTTCCAAGTGATTATAGATGGAAGAAATTTGTAGCCCTTGTGGGAAATCTAATATTAGCATGAGATGAACTATTCAAGTTAAGTTTTTGGATGATAGGAGTATATTTTTGTCATTATTTTGGTTTGACCTATTATCAACCATGCACAAGTTATTGAGTTTTTCTACAATGATAAAGATGATTATAACATTGCTTTGAGATCAATGGAAAATAACATCAAATTAGTAATGGTGGAACCTATTCTGTCAAATGGGAAAAGATTGCTTTATTGCAATGTAATAGTGAGTTATTAGATTGTGTGGTTATGTATTATTTTGTTGTTATTTTTTGTATAACATCAAGACGCCGCTACAATCATAGACACACAAATTTCTATAAAAATTATAATTGCATTAAAATATAACTAAATTTTTAACTTTTTTAAGAATAATGATGAAGTCAAGCTTTAATGATTTTAACCTTAACTAATATATAAGGATTACAAAAAGGTAATAGATTTCTTTTAAAAACTTGTTAATTTTATTAAACTAGATTAATTAATACTTAGAGTAGCTTGCATGTTCAACACTAATAAACTTAGTTAGGTTTTTTGCACTTGTCACCACTGTCTCAATGCACGTTACCTCCTCACTTAAATAAATTCATAAAGGCGATAAAATTTTACAAAATATTATAGTTTTTTGAATTTTAAAAATATTTACATACGTATTTTCCCATTAAATGTATCTAATAAATTTAAAAATTATAATATTTATATGTATAACTTTACTATGAATTCAAATATAGTAATAGAAAATTTTCTTAAGTTTATTTGGTCTACATTCCTAAAAAATGTTTATTTTAAAATAAGACTTATTCTAATTTTAGGGTATTGATGCTCTAAAACTCTTCTTTATAGTTAATTACATTTTAAATAAAGAAAATATTAAGAAAGTTATTAAAGTAGATAATTAACTTTATAATTTTTAAAATTTAATTTCATTGATTGATAATTTGTGAGTTTCAGAAGAGATTGGCTTAAATTTGAAATAATTCTTTTTGAAGGCAAAAGGAAAAAAGGTCGGGTGCACCAAATATTAAAAAATTCAAAAGTACTCTAACTATCCTATTATTGAGATTTAATTTAGTATGAAATTAATTTTATTTTGATTAAGTTATTTATGTTAATAAAACTTTAAGAATTTTTATTCATTTGCACAAGATCGCAAAAGTGCCCAAAAGAGAGAACTTATGATATAAAAAAAAATCAATCAGCCTCAAATCTTAAAGTAGAGTGAGAACCATTATCAAGTAGGTGCTTAGACCAAAGACTAATGATAAGCAAAGAACTTACAACTTTGATATCTATCTAAAGTTGAAATATGCTCAACTCTATCAAACTTATAATTTTACCAGAAATGATGGCCACCTAACTCATCTATACACTTTAAAATCATGTGGTCCGATCTAATCAAATGCAGAGTAGGTAAAGTTGTTGTTAGTTTTAGATAGGAGCTTAAATTTAGTCACAAAAGCTAAGATATGATTTGTATGCAATGCTCATAACTAATGTATTAGTTTCATTTTTTTTTATTTTTTTTATTTTTGCTTTAATGCTTTTCTAACATAATGTGCATGTGATGAAATTTTAAAATAATTTTGGCATTCAGATACACTTATCCCTAAGAAGTGATGCTCACTCTCATAGGCTAGGAGGCCTTTACATGTGCTTGTGTGTATATTAGTGTATGAAAATAAGGAAATGATGCAATATGAATGCATCTGTTGGAATGCCCTAGGGGTTTCTACTTTATTTAACCTTATGTATTTTTTATTTTATTTAAGTAGAAAATTTTGTTCCTTTGAGCCTATTATAAATATATGACCATCCCACACCATAAGAAATTAAGAGAATAAATATAAGAAAAGGAATGTAATTTTAGTGTTTAATATAAAAAAACCCAATAGATAAGTATATAATTTTATTAATAATAGAAAGAACTAGTGGTGTTGGTCCATAAAGTGCAATCACAAAAAGGATATATATATATAATAATTATTTTAGCATCTATCATATATTGTCCAACCAAAACCTATTAACTTTAACTTAGCTTTTGGGTCTTCAAACTTTATCTTCAAGGTTCTCCTCACTCGAAAGGTTACAAAACCTTATCCTGATGAGTTTACCATTATTTCATTTTAGCTCTTTTTTAATCCCATAGGTTTATAATCCTACTCTAAAAATTACATTTTTAAAATAAAAATTATAAACTTTTGTCTACAATATAGAGCTTAATTTAGCAATTTATATTCAAACTTTCATCACATAGGTGCCATGTTACTTACTTTAGTGGTCATGCTTAAAGAAATTTGCATTTCAAACAAGCACCTACAAATTGTTAGCTTCAAATGACATTTCATTACAATTGATATGACACTGAAAATTTTACCAGTTGAAGCACGAATCTTGATGTTAGAAGCAAGCTGATCCGAAGATGAAACTGGTCGAGATCAAGCACTTAAAATATCATTTGAAACTTTGGGATATCAGTTAAATCTAAATAACTCCCAAATATGGAGTGTTTATAGTCAAATCGAGCATCTCGACGAGCCGGATCCAACAAGCCTAGAATTTTACAATTCCAACTTCATTTGAGTATTCAAATATTTAAAATACATCAAATGATCAAATGAATTATTTTGAGTCGAATGGAGTGGTTTGATTTTGCATGTATTTACGAGACGCCACACCTCCAATTTATAAATACCTCATTCCTCATATGGGAGCCTAAGCAAGAGAGAGGAGAGAGCCTTAAAGCTTGAAGATCCTCAAGCACAATCGTGCCACCACTGACGGCCGTCAACCACGCCGTCGGTCGCCGCGCACCGATCCTCGCCGGCCAACCTCTTCGGTCTTCCATCATGACACCTTCATCGTCCGTTGTTTCGTTGTTCACCATCATCTGCTACCACTAGTCAGTACCATCCGAACATGACTATTGTTGTTCCTTTCTCATAATAATTCGTAATCCCATTATCGGAAGATTTTGTACTCAAACAGATACATAGTCTTTTTAGGAGGTCCGTGATTTTTTCCTCTTTTCAAGATTTTTGAAAATTTTTTGGAGTTTTCTTGTTCACTCTTTAAATATTGTGTATGTGTTGGATTTCACAACAAAGGTAAATTTTACTCTACCGCTTAATTTTAGCGAACAAGAATATAGCCTTTCTTGGAGTAAGACAACTACAAAAAATAACATTAGGACTAACCATATTTACAATCATTCCACATATTCCACATTTTCTAATCATAACATGACAATATAATCTCACAACACTCATCAACAATCATCCAAACAAGATAATTAAATCTAATTGAACCGTCAAAAGTTAGGCTATATGGGTGTCTTCCTTCTAAGTTTCATCTTTATTTTGCATTTCTAAATTGTAAATCCAAGTTCAAATTAATCAAAAGTGATTTTAAGTTTATGTGATTAATAAATTTGAAAATTTTCATTTGAATTTTAAATTTTTAACTTTTATATATTTTAAAAGTTTTCAAGATTACACAAAGATGAACAAAGCTTACCTTATAGGTAAACTTCATCAACAAAGGCATCTTTGGCACTATCAGGTGTGTGTCTTTTACTAAAGGGTTGAATATTCATTTAATAATCCCTTTAAATTACCTTAAATGCATTATTTTTAATATTTTTAACAAAAAATAATAAATAATCAAAATAAACTCAAAAAATTATGAAATAAAAATTAATGAATGAAGAATATTTAAGAAACATTTTAAAATTTTAAAATTGTAATAGTTTAATTAGTAATTTTTATAAATTTCAATCATATTATTTTTTAAATTTAAAATTAAAAAAACATTAAATTTTTTTTTACCAATAACACCCATACGAGTCTTTCATAGAAGTTTGAGGCATATTAAAATTTATTTATATTTTTAATATTTTAATTATTATTTTTACGTAATGTTTTATTATAATTTAATTTTATATATTAAAATAATTTTAAATTTCAAGGAATATTTACAATGGTCAAGGGAGTCTTTGAAACTTTTCATTAAAATTTGAGATTGCTTGGGTTCAATTTGTATTTTAATAAGTTATTTTAATAATAATTATTTATTATAAAAGATCAAATATAAAATTATTAACTTCAAATAATTTTTCTCCTATTTTATATTATAATTACATTTAATAGATTTTTTATTTTTAAATTTTAATTTATTTATTTATTAATTTATATAATTTTAAATATTCTATCTTAATTGATAAAATTAAATAGCCTTAAATTTTTTCAAATGGTTTAGGCCATTTGATCAAAGATTGAACATCTTTTAATCTCACAGACAAAGGGAGGTCACTTTGGATATGATGTGATGTCCATCATTTAGTAATTTAAAAGAACAAGATGGTGATCGCATATCTCTAACCTCGAGCTTGAGATAGAGATCATTCATCAATTTGCCTACAAATTAGGCAATCCTAGAAGGATTTCTCAAATCTAAGACACTGAAAATGATTTAAGACCAAGGTTTATATCCTATGATGAGATTAACCTAACTCTAAAGTTTTCTTCACAAAGTATCAAACCAAATACAAATTATGGTAAGCATAGGGTTACCTTAATTCAAGCAATTTGAACTAGTGTTGTCGGTGGTTTAAATGAAAAATAAGGCTATAGAAACTTAAGGGTTGATTGTTAAAGCACTAGAGAAAGGTTTCAATGTAAGAAGCAAAGATAAGTTCATTAGAGGAGGATTGTATATACCAAGTCTAGAGCTTCTCGTATTAATAATAAGGATATGATTGGGAACTATAGCCTGATAATGGTTGGGGATGAGCTTTAGGTTGTTACCATGTGGGAATGACTTGAAGGCTTGAGGCCACTTCTAAGTGATTAAGGTTGAACCAAGACATGGCAATGGTTGTAACACCTAGTAATTTGATCCAATGGCTAGTGGTTGCTCTAAGGGATGATTGAGATTGTTTAATTCAGAAGGGTTCAAAGGCAACCAACTAAGTACTATTTTGGGTAGACATAGCCTATGTATTAAATTAAGCTTTGTTTGGGGACAGGTTTAGGTAGATTCAAGACTTAGTTTAGCTTAATTGGTTGGATCTATTTTAGGAGCTAGCTAAACACACAAGGACAAGCATAGCCAAATTTGGTTACTATTGTGTTTCATTTAATGGGATTTGACTCAATGTAACCTTAATGGGTCAATGAAAATTTTGGGTTCACTTTGATTCAATTGAGTTTGTATTTGGTTTGAATTCATCATTAAAAATTGTAGTAATCATTTAACTAAATATGTGTTGTAATTGAATTAAAGTCAATGGAGTTCAACTCAATATAACCTTAATAGGCCATAATTAAGCAAAAGATGGTTTGAAATTGAATTGGATTCAATTGGGCACAATTTAGATTTGGGGATGTTATGTCCATTAATTTCTATTAGGATGCCTAAGCAAGTTTGATTAGGTTTGGTTTGAACTTAATAGGGTTAATCCCTACAATACCATTAAAGGGTCATTTGGGTCAAAGAGATTATCCCTGAGGTTTGGATAATTGATTTTCCATCAATTTTTGTTCTTTATGTCTTTCATAATTATTTTGTTCATTGAGAACTGTGGTGTTTTAATTTAGAGTCGTTGGAACACCATACAGATCTTAGGGGGCATTTATTGAAGTAATGACATTAAAGTATGATGTCATCTCAAAAGAGAAAAATATCACCCTACAATGGACCTAATTGTCTAATAAGGACTCCTAAGATAGATGGGTCTTCATGTGTACTAGAGATCTTTCCCCTACTTTATATGAAAAAGTAAAGCATGGTTTATTTTATGTTGGGTTCTTTAGTTCCCTATGGAAGCAAGCTCCCATAGTTAATTACATCTTAGAAAATGAGAATTTTCTAAGAAAATTCTCGATTAAAATAGCCAATGAATATCCCCAAAGACTTTGAAGATAGACTATCAAAGGATTGGGTATTTATGAAAGTCAAGTGAGAGAATTCAAGTGGAAAGACTTATTTACGGATTCCAAAGGAGGATAAGTAGAGAGCACCCATGATACTAGGAAGCCTAATAAGTGCTCCAATTTATCTTACAATGAGGTTTTACATATTTAAAAGAGAGAATTTACTTTTATTTAAGTTGGAATCTTTATTAGAATGCTAGCTTATAGTCCATCAACATAATATTGTGGAAATACCTAAGAGGTGAGGATTTATACTCATTGATCAAAGAAAATAAGTAGCCTCGAATCCTATATCTTGGATGCTTTAGCACAAGCTAAAAGCACAACCTAAGTTTAATCAAAAAATGGGACATAGTGGTTTACCTTCACAAGAGAGAATAAATCAATATTGACTCTTCTAGACTTACAACCTATTGGCGCTAGCTAACACCTCCTACGCTTCAAAAACATATAGGCCGATCTTTCATAAATGCAAGATAGTTAAGCTGTTATTTAATTAGGAAGAAAACTATAGTCCTATACTCACTCTTTGAGAGACTAGATCATGATTAGCATAAAATCATGACTTAGAGTAATGCAAAATTTACAATCTTTTACATCATTTTGACACAATCATTTGGACAAAGGCTTGGGATAATTATGTCTACATGCATGCTGAAATAAGATTATGGGCTAAATCAGCAAAAAGAGGTGTTCTCCACTACAATGGATGCCCTCAAAGGTCAAGCATTCCCCTATCGTGTAAGAATGGGGACCCTTCATATTTAAGAGCGAAACAAGATGTTATAACATTCAATCATTAAGGTAAGGGGTTGATAAATCTCTTAATTATCTTGATTATGACCTAAGCTTTAAGGTGAGGCTGTGAGTTATATTTAAAATTTAATTATGAGGTATTTAATGGGCGTAGAAAAATTAATTTTTATCCTAAAGAGCCTGGCATCAAGCCACACATTCAATCATCAAACTTTAAGAAACCTATGAAAAACATGTCATTTATATTGCGCAAGCTAAACATGACAATCAAACATTTATAAATTTTCATAAAAGATTAAAAGGTTGGTGCGACTGGGTACCACCGTACACCCCAGAAAAGAAAAAAAGTTGGGTAGCTGAGCTCTACCCCTTTACAACCTAGATTAAAAAAGAAAGAATATTACAATTACAATGAAATAGATGCTATGGGGGTCTTTATTCTTTATCTTCATTCATCTTCCTTCTCTTAGATTGAACCATGCTTCACAAGGCCTCCTAGGTCATTGCCTTCTAGCCACTGCTCATCTTAAATCTCATAGCACTAATCCTAATCTTATTTATAAAAATTATATATATATATATATATATATATATATATATATATATATATATATATATATATATATATATATATATATATATATATATATATATATATATATATATATATATATATATATATATGGAAAATAAAATCTAACTACACCTGAAAAATAGATGTTAGTTAAACAAGCATACAAATCAAGTAGTTATATTCCATAAATTTGCACTTAGCACCCTGCACATAGGTAACCAAACCCACATATCCTAATGTGGATTATGCTAAGGGGGATAAGTAACCTAAAAGCAAGAATATTTATATTTATTATTACAGCAACCCTCTTTAGCATAATCCCCTGCAAAAAATATCATTAGGCTAATAATGGCCTAACAACTAGTCTATAAGTAATCATAACATCCAATCTAAAATATTACATCACAAAATAAAATACAACATCATAATATATGGTCTAACCTAAAGCTAGAATTGGTGACTTAGTATTCTAATATGTGTGTTAAGGTTTAGTGTGGTATGTCTTAGTTAGACTTTAGAATTATGATTATCTAAGGTTTGGAATTCTTTAAGTTAAATATTAGAGGATGTTCCACTTCAAGTTATTAAAAGGATTGGTTAATTTGAATTAATATTTTTCTTTGTTTCATTTGATGCCTATTTAATATATAATTATTATAAAGAGAGGAAAGAAGTTTGACTTCCTTCATCCCTATCCTAAGTCATTTTCTAAGGGCATATTATTATGACTTGGTTGCTTTAGTGAATGGCATATCAAGCATTTTTATTAAACTTATGTTTGGGTTAATCTTAAAGAATTTTATCTAAACATGAAAGGCATCTTAAGATTAATGAGATTGAACCACTATCACATGGATAACATTCCACCATTCCTTTTCATCATTAGTGACATACATATTTTTCATTTCTATTATTTCTAACAATTAATTTAGCATGCCTATTCATGCAATGTACATGTGTGTATTTTTGGCACACTTGAATGATTGTTAATGAATGTATTTTTGGCAAAAAAGAGAGATTTCATTCCTTAGCTAAGTATACATACACATGTATTAGATATTTAAGCAAGTGCATGCCGTTGTTAAACCAGGGAAGTGATATAATCTATGACCTCCTTGGAGCTACTTAAAGCCTCGTGTTCCTGGGATGTCTAGACTATATACTTACTATCTTAAATACATATAAATTTATACACTAGCATAGGGATGAAAATCATGCAAAAATTATATTATAGCAAATTATTTACTCATGTGAAGTAAAGTTCTATCCAAAATATATATGAATGAAATTAAGCAAGTATGAGCCATTGTTAAACTAGGGAAGTGAGGTAATCTAAGATCTCCTTAGGGCTATATAAAGCCTCGTGTTCTCGGGATGTCCAAATTATATACTTGCTAACATTTAAACACATTAAGTATACACATGAACTATGAAAATAGAGCAACACTTTAACATGCTTAAATTACCTTATTGAATATTCATAGCCAACATTAATTTAGATTATCATTATTTATTTATAATTTTAAAAGTAATTTGAGATTTATTAGTGATAATAGTCATGCCATAAAATATGATTAATTCAACACATGCAACTTATACATATATAACCATATTGATTTGATTCTTTTATTTGAAAACATGAATGCATGATACAAATGACATACAAATCTATAATGATTGAAAAGAAATAACCAAACATCACCACATAATACATTCATTCACATTGATTCCTAAGGACAATCAAGTCAAATAAATACTCTTTAAGATTAACCAAGGCTTTCATGAAATTTGATTTTTGGATTTGTTTTATTAAAACTTAAAGAGGAGAAATGATATTTGATGTTTTGCCCCCATCCCATGTTAGTGACTTAATGTATTTAAGAAAAAATAATTAAGTAAAATTTATGGATTGATTAAGTTCAAATTATTAAGCAATTAGTTTAATTTCTTTTTCTAAGCCTCTTTAATTTAATTAACTACTTAATCATGAGCCTCCAATGATATGCTTATGAAAATTTAAAATTTTCAATGCTCCTAAAGGGACCTAATGCAATTAGGCCCATGCTTAGGAGTTAATTAGATTAAGGAAAATTCTAAATTAAGTACTCTTATGGCCCATGGGTTAACCACAACTTCCTTAATGACTTTATATTATTAAACATAAAAAAGGGAACCCATGAATTGAATTTGAATTATCTTCTCGACCAAACATCATTTTAATTTGATTTGATTTTTCCATTAATTTACCTAATGAACTTTTAATTAATATATGCATTAATTAACCCTCATATGAAAATATACTTAGAAAAATAATTAGGAAAGAGACTCTAATTATTTTTTTCATCATTCCCACTGTTAATAGTGATTAATCATCATTAACCATTTAATTTTCACTATTTAGTAATTTTAATAAACATAAATTGTATTAAATAGTGGGGGCTTTTATTGTGATTGAAATTTCAAATTCTTTAAATCACATGGCTAATAAATTCCAAGAAAATTATGAGAGGTAGAGGACATCTAATAGAATCAACCTAACAAATTTAGGATAAGTTAGCCAAGTAATTAAACATTAATTAGAATAATTAGCCTAAACTTTAAACCATAATTAAGCATTATTCATTGATCAAGCATTAAAGATTTTATTTGTATTAAATTCTCCTATATTTATCCTTTACAAAATGGGTTTATTTTTTTTTTCTATAATTAGTTGTGAATTTTCAAAGTTCTAGCCATTTAATCATATTTTTAATGCTTAATTAACCTCCTAAACCGTCAGCACCACACGGAAGTTGACGCGACAACGCTTTCCATGTGTCATGGGATAGGTTATTTAAAACGTCGACACGACAGCTGACTCGGTGGAAGTAGATGCAGTTTTGTCCTCGTTGTTCGACCTCAGATCGGACAGATGAGATTAATCTTGTGGTTTCTTAAAGATTAAATAGAATAATCTATTGGATTAAATTACGATCGTTCATTCTAATCACGTAGAACGGATGGCAGATGATTTTTCATCCCCTGAGCGCTAAAGACAGACACCGTCTGTTTTTAGCTATTTGATCCGAGCTGACTAGAGCTCGTGGGATGGCAAGATTGACTCCAAAATGTGTGGGGAGGAGATTTAAGAAGATCCTATGATGGATATCTCATAAAATCAAAATTTATTTCATAAAAGACCAACACCTAATGGGAAAATCTACTGTTGTCAAATTTTTACATCATTAGAGCTAAAGACCAGATCCGTCGACTGAGGTAGCTTCGTCTTGAAGAGATGAAGCATTGTTAAGAAGATCTCAAGCTGTCTCTCATCGATTCCTCTATGGACCAAGTGTCACTGCAAAGCTCGTCGGAGTTAGTCTTGGAATTCCTTATGGTGATCAAATCGATCAGAGATCGATTCGTTTTGACTCGCAGGTGTGGGATGAGTTAATTTAAATTTTGTGAGATTTTGGTGAGGTTGGACGGATGGGACTCTCAGTTTCACTCGTTGGTTGGTCTTGTTAGTGATGGAGTGCACTAGGGATTTAAGGAAGGGTCTTGGACTACTCGGAATACGTTGAGGAAGCTCTCTATAAAATTTGAATGGATGGGGAGGAGTGTGTATTCAAGTGAACCAAGAGCTGAGATTGGCTCAACTTTTGGCAACCGTTTTGCCAGGGTAAGTGGTCAGAGGTGGCAATGGATTGCTGAGGTGGAGGTGCTTGAGAGGCTAAGATAGTGGCATGGGCTGGCATGGGGTGTACCTCCTCCTCTAACTGGGTGAGCTCACTCTTTCATGGCATAAGGCTAAACCCAACAGCCTTGGGTTAGATTGGGTTGTGGTCCACATGTCCAAGAAGAGCCAAAGGTGGCTGCCAAGGCTTTGGGAGTGAGAGAACCCATGGAAATTTTATCCCATTTAGGTGGCTTGGTTCAAGGGTTTTGACAAAAACCAGGTTCACCATGGGTTTCACTTGGGCAGACCCATGGTGGCCCAAGGATGAGTCATGCCAAGTTTGGTAGGATTTGAACTTGATTTGGTATGGTTTATCTCGATTTGACCCATATGTGTCAAATGGGATTCAATTATGTCAAGTTGACCAATTGGTTAAATTGGGTTAAATCAAGGGCTTGGGTATATTCAATTGTTCATTTAGAATGCATTTGTTTAATTGGTTTGGTTTAATTTGAAGCGAACTTAATTTTAGCGCATATAGGTTCATTTAGGCCAAATGGGCTAAGTTGAACAATTTGATCAAAGTAGTCAAATTGGCTTGCGTGGAGGGATGGTTTAGATTCAATTGATCATTTGGGAATGACTGTAGGTGTTGATTTGAATCAATTTGGATTTGGGAAGGACTTGGTTTAATTGGACCCTTTAGGTCAATTGAGCTAAGTGGGTCAATTGGGTTGGGTTGACCAAATTATGTTCAATTGAAGGTTTGATCATGTTCAATAATTAATTTATAATTGATTTGAGGTACTGGTTTCAATCAATTAGAGTTGAAATGAGATTTGGCCCAATTTGCCCCTTTAGGTCAAATTGGGTCAACTTGGGTTAATTGGTCAAATTAGTTTAGTTTGATTTAATTGATTGTAATTGGACTATCTAAATGATCAATAATCATTATGGAAGAGATTGGATGGGTTGAATTGAAGTTTGAGTCAATTTGGTCATTTAGGCCACTTTGTGTCAAGTAGACCAATTGAGTTAATTGAGTTGAATTAGTGAAATTGGGTGTTAAAAAGAATTCAATAATGGATTTAGGGTTGATTGGTATCCTTGATTGTAATTAATTTTGGTTCGATTGGTTTTGGCTCATTTGGACCTTTTGGGTCAAATGGGCTAACTTTGGTTGATTGGATTTATTTGATTTAATTTGTTTGATTACAAGTATTGAAAGGGTTTGAAATGGTTTATTGAATGATTGGAGTGCTTTTGTGAAAATCAACTGAATTTGGTTTACTTGAACGAGCTTTGGGTTGGATCAAAGGATCATGGTGGAATGAACTTAGGTTATGGCCTAAGTTAATTTAGATTGGAGCTTGGATAGGAAACAAAATTCAATTGAGGTTGGTTTTGGATGAGTGGATAAATATGGGTTGGTTTAGGCCATAGGATAGGTATGACCTATTTGTCCTAAGGGGAATCCTATGCTTAGGATATATCTCCCCAAGTTTCTAGGCTTGGGTTTAGTGTTCCCTTTGTCATTATAAGTGTCATATCACTAAGAAATTATAAGTGTATAGAAGGTTCCTAAGCCTAAGATGAGGAAGGTCAAATCTCACTCTAAAGTCAAGTCAGCATGACTGTACCAAATGCAGTCTCTTCAACGAGTCATTGTCACGAACCATTAGAGTTGACTGAGTGAATTCATTATACTCCTCGACATTCATGTGATTTTTTTCCATCTCAAGCTATTCAGCTTGGGCTGTTGTAGTCTTAGGGCATACTTGAATGACCCTATCTTCAATCCTTGGGTAAGTACGGCCTAGGCTACCATAGGTTCCAAATCCTTGACCTCTAACAGCTAGTACTGGAAGCATGTAATGAATCTCCTTATGAATTCTCCAGGCTTTTTGGCTCATTTGAAGGAAAGCTTGGGAACTCTTCAATGACCTCTAGACATTGGCAAATTATGTGGAGAATATTCTCTTGAAATCAAAGAAAGAAGCGATGACCACCGGTGAGTGGTGTGAGAACCACCTTAACCTGGATTCTTTAAAGGTAGTAAAAAAAGGTGACACTTCATTGCATTGTCTAGGTCTAATAGCGATGTTCTTGATGCAAAATAAGCGATGTGGTCTGCTGGGTCTGTTTGACCCCTATAGGATTCTAAATGATGAATTTTGAGCTTGAGTGGGGGACAAAATTGACTGATCCTCATGGAAAAGGCATTAGCAGGAATCACCCACTCTCTAGACACATCTTCTTCCTCGTTGGAGTAATATGACTCATCATCCATGATTGAAGTCTTGGGTAGTTACCTTCTTGCCTGGTGAGATTGGTGCATCGCCGACCCACCCCAATGATCATTCGTGCTCCACCATCCTTGGCTTGTGATTAACCATGTCGAGGGATGCCTACACTAAGTGAGTGATCCTGTTCTCTACATCCTTCAAGTCTTGTTGGGTGGCAAATTATTTAGTGCTTAGCTCCATTTATGCTGAGGGATCTTGGATTGAATATCCCATTTTGCTTTATATTTAACTCTTGATTATAGGCCTTATCTATGCTCATCACACATAAAAGGATGTTAGATCCAAATATGTTTATATCTGAAGTAGAACCTCAAGAGATATTGAGAAAGCAAGGTTAATGAAGAAAGGAATAGCAAATGATTGAGAGAATGGGAAAAATATTTAGTTTTATTATTTTCATGTAGTTTTAATACAAAAATAGAGGGGAAGAATTCCCTTGTTCTTGTGAGAGAGAGAGAGAGAGAGAGACATACACACACAGCTTAGGAGGAGAGAACAAAGGACTTTTTCTAAACTATGCCAATCAATTGATCTATACCAAACCATCCAACCAAACCCCTCAAAAGGCCCTTTTATAATGTTTGGGATAAAGGGTAGTAAAGAAAATAAGTACAAGAAATAGTCGGTCGAGTATGTACAAAGGACTTGTTTGATTGGAGGCAAGTGCTTATTGGCGAGTGATGAGCCTTATCGCGAGCATGCGATGACTTGATTTTGTAAGCAATCACTGTTTGCTATTGCTAGAGGGTGTTGTTCTTGAGTCGCCTTGAGATAGCTGTTCTTCTTTGAATGTTTGCCTTATAAAGTCGAATCTCTATTCGACTGGTCAACGCTTATATTTGTGTTGTGCTCGTCATGCATGCGATGAGTCTTTAGTATCTAAAATGTTTACTTATTTTTTTGGTATGCACAAATTACTCACCATACTCATAGGTACTATCTAAAAGCACTCCCCAAACTCCATTATCACCTAAGTAAGAGCCATCATTGCCAAACCTTCAGCTGACCATTTCATTTTCTCACTCTGAGCTTCCTAAACCTCTTTCCCCAAATTAGCTCACCCAAAATGTTATCTGAACTCAAGTGAACTTGACTGAACCAAGCCCTTCCTATTTCAACCATCAAAGCCAAGAATGATCAAACTCACTCTGGTGACTTACAATAGTGTGGTGGTATAGAGATCAATTGGTGGGGAGGCAACTGTTGATCTTCATAACATGTATTTGTCTTATCAAGGTGAAGCTACCTTCGGTGAGAAACTCACTAGATGTGAGCTTTAGTGAGGTAAATTACTAAAACTGCAGAGAACCCCATAGGAGCTTGGTCCTCTGTAAAGAAAACTCAAATTTTTTTGGATCCAACTATTTGATCCCTTAAATTTTCTTTCATGATTGTTCCTAGTGTATATTATTTTTGCATTTCGTGGTTGTTGTTGCATGGATCATTGCCATTTTGATGAATGATGCTTAGCCCTTGAGGGTTGGAGAAGAGAACTCACAAGCTATCCATTCTATTTATTAGTCTGACTATAGATATTAATTAATCCCTTTAGGAATTACAAAAGCTCTAGGCCATCCAATCAAATGTGCCACTATCCATGAAGGGTCCACATGAGCCACAGGTCCAACCAAACCAAAGTGCACTACAATTAAAAGTGCATGCTAACTTAGCGTCGTGTGGATAAGTGATAAAATAAGGATTACTTTGATTTAAAAGTTATCAAAAACTTCCAAAATTTATAACTAATTGTATAAAAATACAAATATTTGGGTTCAAAAAAATGAGTAGAACCTAAAAAAAAAAAAATCCAAAATCCAAATTTTTATTGGATATTTTAGAGTAATTAAGATTTGATTAAAATGATATTTTAAATTTAATCCTGAAGTGCTCAAATAAGTAATTTAAAATTTTGAAAGGCTATTCTTGGGGATGTACTTTATTTCCCATAAAATACTCATAGGATTTGAATGTATGAAATTTAAGTTAATAAATTCTAAACCCTTGATGATTAAATTAACTTAATAATTAATTATTAAATCATTAAAATTACCAACAATTCATGTTGATATTCTGACAAACAACTCTAACATAGGAAAACCATGAAAAAAAATACTCAACCACTTTAATCCTAGTTAAATCACAAAAATCAAAATTAATTAATCTTTATTTAATTCATTTAATCACCTAGAAATTTCAAATTTTATAATAAGTCATACAAAATTTTAAAAATATAAAAAACTTGTCATTGTGCTCAACCAATAAAAGGAATTCAATGAAATTAAAAGCTCTAGATAGTATTACACATTTTGAGAGTAATTGATATTAATACAATTAATTATAAAATACAAGTCTAATTATTTTGAAACTTTTAGAGGATATCTTGCATTTTATTATTTACATCTACTATTCTTATATTTTTGTGTTTATGCTTTATAAGTCATTAAAATTAATTTGAAAAAATTAAAATTAATTAATTTAAAATTATTAAAATTATAAAAGTTACAACTTAATAGCCTAAATCACTTAATAAATAGAGATGACTATAAAAAAATATCTAACACTATTGATCATTATTAAGTTTATTAATCACCTTAATTAGGCCTAATCACATATATTAATTAGTCAATTAAATCACCAATACTTTAAAAATTGCATAAATAATCTAAATTAGGTTTAAGTGACTTGGAAATTTTGTGGATGGCCCTAAAGACTTGTGGAAACTCTTAAGAAAATTTTCATAAATTTTGACTTAATATATAATACATTTTTTAAAAATTTTAATAAATTGATAATGGCCATGTTTATAGCATTAGCCTGTTATTTGTTCAAGGATGGTTGATAAATGAGAACTTTGGGTTGACAAAATATCCATTGTAGCATCCAATGAGCCTCCTATTATTAAATTACATGCCATTATAATTAATGATGGTGAGGTTTAACCTAAACCTCATTAAACGTAATGCTTGCTCCAAATATTTACATTATCTAAAGTTTTTCAATGACAACCAAAATAATCTTCTAATCACTTTTGAAATCCATTACATGAAAAATTGCTATTGATCACAGCTCTTAAATTAATCAATGGTGACTCTAAGTGTGGGCTTTGCACACTCTACATCTTTTAACAAATTGCACAATATCCTTTTTACAATTGGTTAAAAGAAGCCTTTTTCGAAACAAATTATCCAAATGAATGACTATTATAATTCCCAAAATGACTCTCTTTAAACAATTTTTATGCTTTAGTTTGCATCACATAGTGTGAAGTAGAATTCTAAAGAATCTCTTTCTAAAGAGAGTGGCATTCAAGATAAAGCATCTATTGATACTTGATTGACCAAAGATTATCATACCTTGTTAGAAGTGCCCCATAGGTCATGTAGAGGTTTATCTCAGACATTTAACTAAAACATTGTCCAACTACATGGCTTTTAGCTCCATAATTGCGTGTACAACAAACTCCTTATCAATTTTTCATGTAGGATCATGTACTTCACATTGAAGTAAAAGCTACATAGTCTCCAAAAATATAGTTTTTATTTTATTTTAGTTTTTGATCATCATTCTTCAATCAATCATTGTTGTGCCTTATTATCTTAAGCTTATGAAAACATTTTCTAATATATTATTTTTAATGTTATAATAAATATAAAGCTTGACCAAATTTCATGGAGCTATTAGTTGTTAGCCTTAAAAATCCTAAAACAAATTTGTTATTCATTTATGCATTGCATGAATTTTCTACTTTGACTATATAGTAAAAAATGATTATTTTTATGAAGGAATGAATCTCTTAAAAATTTAAAAAATTTATAATATCCAACACAACTTAATTGACAACAACTTCTTCTATAGTAATTCTACCATTATATTTTCATATAATAATAGCTGTCTTAAATAGGGGTGTAAACGAGCCGAGCTTGAACGAGTCAAATCCTTATTTGTGTTTGACTCGTTTGAAAATTGCTTTGTTCGTGTTCGGCTCGTGTTCGAAATGGCTCAAAATGCAATAATCCGAAAAATCTGTATGAAGGAGGATTCAAACCTTGGCCAATTTTTTGCATAACAAAAATTTTAACCACCAAGTCATGTTTGCATTTGTGATATGTATATGTGTTTAATAATAATAATAATAATAATAATAATAATAATAATAATAATAATAATAATAATAATAATAATAATAATAATAATGATAATAATAATAATAATAATAATAATAATAATAATAATAATAATAATAATAATAATAATAATAATAATAATAATAATAATAATAATAATGATAATAATAATGATAATAATAATGATAATAATAATAATAATAATAATAATAATAATAATAATAATGATAATAATAATGATAATAATAATGATAATAATAATAATAATAATAATAATAATAATAATAATAATAATAATAATAATATAATATATATAATATAATATAATATAATATAATTTTTATTTGAGCTAATCGGTAGAGCGATTGAATAAATGATTGTTAAATTGTTCGTTTATAAATCAAGCTTGAAATATTTGTTGGGTGTTATTTCGTTTAGTTAACAAATGGAGAACGCTTACATCGAGGCGACATAAAGTCACGAACAACGAGCTTTTTTGACAGTCCTAGTCCCAATCAAATCCTATGTCCCCAACTGATTAGGTGGCTTGCGCCAACATGACATTACAAATATAAATTTACATACATATCACACAATTCTTATACATTTGTATATCTAATATTTAAACTAGGGGTGTAAAAGCAGCGTTCAACAAATCTTTATTCGTGATTAGAGCTCGTTTATGTTCGTTCATTTAATTAATCGAGCGAGCGACTCTTTTGTAAATACCGATTGTTAAATGACAACTTGAACAAGTTATGTTGATTCGGTTATGTTGGTGACTTCATTTAAAGCTCGAGACAAGCTCGATAATGGCTCGATTAAGGCCGATTAAGGCTTCGATTAAGGCTCGATTAAGGCTTGTTCATAATCTGTATAAGGCTCGATTAAGGCTCGATAATGGCTCGATTAAGCTTAAGGCACTTCATAAACAATACTGTATAAGGCTCGATTAAGGCTCGATAATGGCTCGATTAAGGCTGATTAAGGCTCGTTGAGCCGCTTTAAACCCTAAGCGAGCTCAGCTCGAACACCATCGTAAAGCTGAATCGAGCTGGCCCGGCTCGAGCTCGATCTTAACAACGAGCGAACTTGCGATTATCCTCGGTTCTTGATTCGTTTGCGACTAATTTAAACACCACATATTTCACTTAAATAATTTATTAATATTGATATTTTTAATATGATATTGAAAATTTAAGTGTTCTTGCATATAAAAATTAAAATTTAGGTATTAGATATATAAATATATAAGAATTGTGCAGTATGTATATAAATCCTAGTAAAAATATTACATGTCACATAAGCAAAATCCCCTCACTCAAATGGAGACATCACTTACGCGGCTTTTAAAAATTTTAAAATGCGTGGCGAAACATCTCATCCCAAAATTTCAAGATAGGTATTTTTTGATCAATTTGTAATTTTTAAATCTTAAAAATATAATAGAACACAATTTTAAATTGAAGCAAAAAAAAAAAAATCACTTAAGAAATGGAAATTAATAAATTATTTGCAAATTTTAGTTATTATTTAGATATTTGACGTTCATTTTAAAATATAACATAAAATAATTTAATATTTTTTATTTGAATATTTAGTATAAAGTTACTGAAAATATTTAATAAAAATTAATATTTTATAATTTTATATTATTAAAATGTCTGCTAAGTTAAAAAAAAAGGATATTTCTTATCATGCACAGATATATTTCCTATTTGTCCGCACATTGTTGATTTTTCTTGTATTTTTAATATAATTCAAGATGGTAATGTTTGTTAAAATTAATAAATAAAATTATCTTTCCATAATTAAGTACTTACATTATTTAATGTACGAAAATAAATGTAGTCATCTTTATGTTTTTTTATTCTTGTTCTAGGCCAATTAATTATTATTTTTAATTTAGATTCCATATTTTAAATAAAAATAAATTTGTTAGAATATTCTAATATATTTTATATCATTATTGTTAATTTAATTATACATCTCCTATGATATCATCTAATTCTGCTCATTATAATTATATTTTGAATTTTTCACCAAAAATTTCATGTAGTTATGTAGACATCTAGGGCTGTTTGACATGATTTTTATTTTTATATTTATATTTATAATAAATATTTATTTATTATGCTTTATAATTATTTCAATTTTTATTAAAAATTAAATTATCATTATATATATATATATATATATATATATATATATATATATATATATATATATATATATATATATATATATATATATATATATATATATATATATAACATATCAATTATATTTTTTATCATATAAAATATAAAAATATAAAAAAGTGTTTTAGAAGTCTCCTAAGTGAAATTTTTTAGAGATTTTATCTTAGTTTTTTTTTCTGATATGATTTTTTTATAAATGTCCAATGATTTAATTGCATTCTTTAATAATTTAATTATATTACATTATCTGATAATTTGACTATACTAAAAATAATACATAATATATAAATATAAAGGCATATATAACAAAGTTAATAACATCATGGTGCTCTCCCAGAATTTTTTCGATGACTTTCACTTCCATATGACAGGGGTTGATCGTGCGGACGGATTTAAGTTGAAGGTAGAACAAGTCCAATTGCATGTCAGACAAAATTCCGCTTAGCGTTCAAAACCGAATCATCGTTCGGCCGGCCTGAATTACGAGAAAGATATTCGGTCTTCATAGTTAAAAAAGAAGATTGACAGCAATAAATTGTTTTTCTACACGAACGTTCCCATTTTGATGACAAGCAAGTTTGCCATTTGCCCAGCGACAATTTCTCTCTTTTTACCTCTTTGGTTTGAACGCTTGGATTGCTGGAGGGAAAGGACAAAGGAGAGATGAGGAAGAAGAAGACCGCAGCAACTGGGAAGGGGGTCATATATAGGGGTTTCTCTGCTTTCACAATTTCTGTTGAACTGGTTCGGCTCAGAGTTCTGCGGATTTCATTTCTTTCGGAGTAATCACCACCTCTCCCCTTTTCGGTTTCATCTCTTCTCACCAAGCCCTCTGATTAGGTTTTCAGTTGCTGCTATTTTCTAATTGGATGCAATCTTTTCCTTTTAAGTTTACTTATCGATGTGATGCCGGCTCAGCTTTCCTCTCATTTCTATTTTAGGTGTTTGTTGGATTTTGGTTTGATGCTACTGCTCATTTTCTTTGATGAGAGAACTTTTCTTATTTCTTGAACTAGTAGTGTGCTTATTTATCGTGTCAGCTTATAGAAATGTGCCTCTTTTGTGTTGCAGCGCTCTTGTTCGAAGAATTGGATGCGGGAAAACGAAAATCTCAACTTTTTTGATGTTCCTGACTCCAAGGTATTTGTATGGGTTCGTAGGGCCGATTCAACATAGCTAATAATGGAAAGACTAGGTTGGTCTTTGCCACTGTATGATATACGATAACTCCCTTCTGACAGATAAAAGTGCGAAGATGGAACGATCTTCTTTCAGTTCCAGCGATGGAAAAAGCAAGCCTTTGCATCGTTCTGCTTCCAATGTTACTGGAGATGGACATGAAAGTGACCTAATATATTCTGTTCCACTGTATGTGTTAAGCCTTCTTAGAAAAATTCCCAAAGAATTTACTTGTTATTTGAAGATTCCGAAAATAGTATCTTTGAAGTTTTGTCTTTCTACTGAATTTTCTTGTAAGGTATTCTTTGTTTGCTTGAAGCTGTAAAACTCATTTGAAAGTAGATATATTATATTATTTTGTTGGATGTAACTTGAAGTCAATATCAATTTTTAATTCTATAAAATTTTTTAAAATTATTAAAATGTGAGGATTTCAATGTCACACTTGAAATGAGTGAGAGCAAAGTGATCACTTTCTAAAACTTATTTTCAATCTACAAGCAACCAAATGAGCTCTATCTGTATTTTATGAAATGCATAAAGCTGATTCATGTTAGTTATATGGTTTTTCTGGAATTTATTCTGGGAATTTAGGCAAATCAAGTTAGGTTCATGGAAAACTAAACAAGTTAAATATCCATCTCAGGCTAGATGTCTGTCTCTCTCTCTCTCTCTCTCTCTCTCTATCTCTCATTAACTCTTTTTGTCTTTCTTGCACAAATGCTTATATAGGAATGCTACTAAATGATTCAATAATTACTAATTGAAACAATATTTCATGTACGAATTTGTTGAGATAAATGTGTTGAAATGCTGAACATCAATCATTCTTTCCACCTCTTTGCAGCACTCAAAGCACGTCATCAAAGTCTCTACCATTAGAGCTTGCTGGTGCAATTACTCTGAGTGATAGATTCCAGGTATGCTAGGAATTTTGTCTGTCCTAATTTTATTTTTTCCCTGAACTAATTGCAACTTCTTAATCTGGGTCTTGACATTTGTTTATTCTTGAATTGGGGAATCGTTTGAATTCACTTGATTGCAAATTTGATTTATGAAATAATGTTTAGGGATTAAGTCATAGGTTGAATGTGATATGGTAAATCATCTCTTTCTTTCTCTTTTGTTTTTGTAAATTTGCTGCTCAAACAAGGTCAATTTCTTGTGTTAAATCAAAGGCATATCTGTAAATTTTATGGTTTTATATGCTCTTCCAATGTTATAAACTTGCACATTTGATTCTCATGATTTTAATAGGTTGATACTTTTTTGTGATTTATGCAGAAACAAATTAGTTCTGCTGGAAAACGAGGTTTTTTCTCTAAGAAGTCTGTAAATCTGCCAATTTGTCAGGACTTCAAATTGGAAGACCTACTGTGCTTCCAAAAGGTGGTGACTTTATTTTTTTATGATATGTTATATTTTAGGATCTATTTTCATAGTACTGTCATTATTTCTTCTACTCTCTCTCTCTGTGCTATTTCCTAGTTAGAATGGATGTGCATTAATTGCACAAATATTAAGTTGAAAGAAGAAAAAAATAAAAAAAATTACAGAGTTTGACCACATGATCATAATTTATGGTTGCAAAATGTCATATTAATTTAAAACTCTTGGTTATGAGTAATGTTAGCACATTATAGTTCTATTGCAAGTTTTGTAATTAGCAACGATACATTTAACATGGGTTACAAATCAAGTTTTGAAAGCTGAAATCATCTCCCAGCTAATTATATATCACTTTAAATTGCTAGCTCAAAAAAGGTTACATGTTGAGTAATAGCTGATCATTTCTTACCATCAATTGAACTAAACAAAGAGCACTATCATTGAAGTTATTGAGGCTACAATTTCTCCTTTCCAATGCAGAATTAAGTGATAACAATCACATCTTGCTTCAACTTATTAAAAGTTTTAAAATGAGAACAATTTAGAGCTCATAGAATCCAACTCTTGCTCAAGGTCAATCAAATAATATAAGTGTGGTCTAGTGCAAGCCCCAATCTTTATCCTCCTCCATCCCCACTTGGCCAGATTGTATTTAACTCCATTTTGAGTTGGCTTGAATTAGTTAAAAGCTTTTTTCAAAACCTTTTAATTAATACTCATTGTTTTGGTTTATTTTTGACTAATAGCAAATTTTTGATAGACAGTCTTTCTATATTATAGTTGTAACACCTTTTGCGATTATTGATATGCCAATGTGAATATATCTAGACTATGCTTATTTATATTTGAGGAAACATTAATTTAAGCGGAAACCATTAAAATTATATATACTTAAGAAATATGAATAGATTATACGAGCCGTAGATTGACCTCCTTTTTAAGGTGGATCATCTTTACCTTTAGTTCAAGTGTTGACCTTGGAATAAAGAGATTTGATAATGTGTAGATTGTCTTGGTCTGATCACTTGTCCTTTCTAGTTTAGCACCTATGAATGTCAAGTCAGTAGCATTCGAGGGCCTTTTCCACTCTAAGAATTGATTTCATAATTCAAATAGATATCAATCAATCATATTGATGGGCTTTTGATGATCAATCTTTGCATCGAGAACACATTGGCAACTACAACCTCTTATTGTATTGTTGAATTGGCAAAATACATCTCGCACAAAATCCATCTTGAATAAGGACAGATGATTGGTACATACATCCAATTAAACATTGATCTTAAGAAAGAATAGAAGGCTGAATTTTATCTTATGATTAGAGATGAAGGGGAAGAACTACCACTACAATAAGATAAATAATAGTTTCTCTTCATAGATATTTAAGTATATTATTACAGCTTCAAAGCTTGGATGTTCTCATGTATATTGTTTGAATGAACTATTCGATTTGATTGACATATCAATTGATTGAAGCTCACACATTTTATCTGTTAGCTAGAGATCTTGGATTATATTAGAAATAGTTTTTTTTTAAGATGATCTAACTATCTAAAGAATCAATTAAGAAGAGGGAAGATTCAAATTGGCTTGGAAGAGCAGTTTGTTCTCATTTTTCGTTTTAAAACTTTAGGTGGATGGATGAGTCAAGGAGGTGGATTTGTAAATTTTGTTGAGGAATTTAAAAAAAAAGGCAATGATTTGGATTCAAATTTGAAATTTATGTTTAGTGTTACCTTTGGATGATTGAGAAATTTTAGGATATTGTTGAGAAAATTTAAATGGGACATTTTTTTTTGAGGTTGTTGGGGAATTTATTGGAATTTAAATTTGATTTTTTCATTCAAATTTAAAACTTAAATGAGGGGGAAATGTGTTTTGTTGGAGGAAACTTAGGAAGGGGTTGAAGGATTCTAGAGATGAGTTTGAAGAGAGAGAAAAGAGGGGAGGAGCATGAAAAACATGTGAGAGAGGGATAGGTTGGTGGAAAGTGAAATTTATGAGAACCTTCATGGTAGTGAGAGAGAAAGAGATTAGCACTAAATTATTAAGGATTGACAAATAGCATAATTTTTGCTCTATTGTCAAAATAATATAGGGTATGCAGTGAATTTATAGAAAACATAGGTTTTTTTTTGAAAGAACAAATATAAAATGAAACAAAAAATAGGAAGATACATGTTTAAGCGGTTGATGTTGATTCTATAAAACATGGGGCTATTGAATTCTTAAGGTATGGCTCTAAGTCCTCAAAGCATGAAGGAAATGTGATTTCTCAAGCATATAGGGACATGAATGTCATAGATCCATTACATCTAAATTATACAACTCTAAACACCATTTTTAACAATAATATTATTCCAAATTGACAAAACTATCATTGAACAATAAAAAAAGTTACTAAATAAATCTTAAATAATAAATGACACTTTTACTTCTAATAATTAGCCTAAAAAGAACTATGGATAAACATAACATGAAACATGATATAAATTTGGTAAATAACATTACGATTGATATCCAAGTGTAAGCATTCAATGTGGCTTAGGAGCCTATAAAAAGCTTCAAGATTAACATCCAATCAAGGAATATTAAGAAGATGTAGCTTCTCCTTAGGATTGCTTTTTCATTGTTTCATTTTTTATCTCTTTGCATTATTTCTCCTCTACAATCCTAATCTGTGGAGTATCCCTGCTGATCAAAAATCTATATAACTCATGTAGAAGCTGAATCTGATGTCAGTAGTTTATAATAGCCTAAATCACACAAACTATATATATATATATATATATATATATATGCAATCAACCATAAATTTTTTATTATGAAATGATAAAATTATAAAATGAAGAGACTTTGAAAGAACTAGGACTGATTGCATAATTTTTATATTATTTGTTCTCAAGCATGGATTCTTAATTATTGAAGAAATCCAGATCAGGATTCTGATGTTATGAAGTTAGGAATTTTTGATTTATAGGCTTTGCTTAATGTAAAATTCAAAAGACTTTGCATGCATATTTTGGTAGATTCCCAACTTACATGTACCTTTGAGATGATAAGGTACAATCTAAACTAAACATGATGAGTTAGTAAAGGTGAGAAGGAATTGGAGGAACTTCTTAAGCATCTAGGCTGTAGGATCTCTTGCATCATATTAATCTTACTAGTTGTAAAATTGTTAAGTGAATGGCCGAGATGTTGGAATTGTCCATGCTATGAATGAATGATTAGGATTCATCAAAGAAATAACTATATTTTTAATAGGGCATGCAGATACAGGCTAAATCCTCAAAGGGCAGTAATGTCCACTGTTGCATTGTTTGCATTACCTTACTGTTCATTTATAAAAGGCATAAAAGGACCTAAAAGTCATATTAATTTACATCATTCCATTGTCTTGTCATTTAATTGATATGCCTTTGCAGGATCCTATTCCAACTTCCTTGCTCAAGATTAATGGTGATCTCGTGAAACATTCAGTTAAGATGTTCAAGTTGATTTTAAGATATATGGGAGTTGATTCACTAGACAATACAACTTTGTTGAGCTTGGATGAGAGAATTGATCTTGCTATGAAGCTTTATAAGAAAACCTTAAGGCACTCTATACTTTGTGATGAACTTTTTGTACAGATTTTCAAACAAACGCGTAAGAACCCAAACAGGTACTTTTGCAAATTTTTGGAGATAGCAATGATTTGTTCATTAATGCCTCATTTGTGTTACCACAACTTGTGTCACTTTGTAGGAGTTGCTTACTAAAAGCATGGGAACTTATGTATTTATGTGCATCTTCCATGTCTCCAAGTAAGGATTTTGGGGCATTTATATTGGACTATGTGCATAATGCAGCTTTTGGGCTCAAAATGGATTTGGATCCAGAGGTTCAAGCTCTTGCACTGAAAACTTTGAATTGTTTGAAGCGTTCTTTAAAGGTTGGGCCACGACTAACTTTTCCTACACACCAAGAGATAGAAGCTCTTATGACTGGTAAAAAGCTCAAAATAATAGTATTTTTCTTGGATGAAACTTTTCAAGAAATTATGTATGACATATCAACAACAGTTTCTGATGCTATCCAGGTACTAAATAAGATTTTGTTCTTTTTTTCTTGCAAAAAGCATTGCTTGTATTGCCTGTTTTTTTTTGCTTTGTATAACATTGAAATTATAGTGTTTTAATATAACAAGAATGTTTTTGTCTAGAACAGTTTAAATACAAAAGATTGAGTTTGACAAAATAGTTTCTATTGATATGACAAGCTAATTTTGGTTTTATTTGAAAATTTGTTTCATGTTTTTATTATTATGTGATTAGTTTCAATTTCAATGAATTTTAGTATAATTAAGGGCCAATTTATTTTATGATAAGTTCTTGTATTTGGTAGAGTTTTAGAATTAAGTTTAAATATTTTTTATAGATGGTGGATGAGATGTGTTCCTACTTTTGGAGCCAACCTTTACCAAGGTGAAAAACGAGTTCTAATTATAAGGTATCAGAAGCCAACTTTTGTTTTGCTAATGTTAATAGAAAAAAAATAATAGAAAGTTAATTTTAGGATCAATAAAATCAAGATTATTTAGCCTAATGATGGATTAGTAAATTCATTATGATAGTACATTAGGCTAATTGGTCACAATTTTTTTAGTTTGGCAACAATTATGCTATTTAATTAGAGTTTAATTGATAATTAAATATTACAATGGGTTGACTACTTAGCTTAAGTAGAGGAGATTAAAAAGATACGTATTTAACTAGAACTTAAATAAGAAAGCTTCTGTAATTATTAACTAAATTATTTATGTTTTAGTTGGCGAATAAGTAGTTGAAGATTAGGATTATGAAAAGTCTAATTAACCATTAGAATTATTAACTAATGTATTAGTTAGGATAATTTGGCTAATTATTTATTGAACAAAATTATAATTTAAATTATTTAATTAGCTATCATCAATGTAATTAGTCTTAAATTAGTTAATGAACATTCTTCTAATTCTAATTAAACGTGTAAATTAACTATGATTATATTAATTACCCTGTTAATTACAATATAATGCGTTAATTGATTAACATAATAAATAATCTAATTATTAGTATATTGATTAATAAATTAAAAAAGATACGTATTTAACTAGAACTTAAATAAGAAAGCTTCTTTAATTATTAACTAAATTATTTATGTTTTAGATGGTGAATAAGTAGTTGAAGATTAGGATTATGAAAAGTCTAATTAACCATTAGAATTATTAACTAATGTATCAGTTAGGATAATTTGGCTAATTATTTATTAAACAAAATTATAATTTCAATATTTAATTAATCTTAAATTAGTTAATGAACATTCTTCTAATTCTAATTAAATGTGTAAATTAACTATGATTATATTAATTACCCTGTTAATTACAATATAATTCATTAATTGATTAACATAATAAATAATCCAATTATTAGTATATTGATTAATAAATTAAACATCTAGTTTTATCATTGATTAAGTATTTTAATTAATTGGTAATTGATCTTTAGTATGATGACTATTCTGCTTAGTAGTATTAATATAATTAAGTAGGCATTAATTAATGATTTTGATATGAAGTTTTCTTATTAGTGAGGCTTATAGTGTACTAGTTATTGCTTGATTAACAATATCTCGTATCTGTAAAATGGTTTTTATGTTGATAAAATAGCATTTCGATACATTTAAGCACTAATGTTGACCTGCAACTATATGCCCCTTGAAATTAAATAAATGGTTAAACCTCCCCTAATCGCGATCAAGATCGATCTAATCTGCTGCAATTTGAAAATTCGACTTCATAATACGCCTCAAATATTAAAATTAATTAAAATAGAAAATATCGAATCAATTAATGACCAATTAAATGATTAAAATCAAATTTTTAATAAAATTATGCATCAGTCGAAGCCAAACACGTCCGGCGACCTCCGGTTCGCGAAATTGATCAGCCGTCATCGTCGAAGCGTCGAAACTATCAAACGGCGCCTTGCGTCGATTCGAAGTGCTGGCGTCGCAATTTGGTAGACGTCGCCAATTAGAATTTAATTTCACTGGCCGACTTTGCTCAAGCGACCGATTCGAAATCGATCGGGTTGTGTTGCATACAACTAAAATTAACACCCATATTGTTGGGGTTTATTCCATAAAGTAAATCCATAAAATTTAATGAAATGATATTTACAATTAGATTAATTAGCGTACTAATCCTCTTAATCCTCTTCTCTACACTCGGTGAATGACATTGATTCTTGTTATTTAGGCGACAATCAAAAGCGGTTATTTAGTAGAAAGGAATACTCACATTCTCTCTCACTCACTGGCTCACGACATTTCTCTCTCTCGTTTTCTGCTCTCGGTCTCTCTCTCTCGAAAATTTCTCTTCTTTTCTCGGTTCTCGAGCTCTAGGGCATGGCATACTCCACGACACTCCTTCTTTGCTCCGGCATTCCTCTCCGCGCCATCTGCTCACGACTCTCCCCCTCTCTCGGTTCTGGCTCTCTCTTCCCCTTCTGATTCTCTCCTTTAGATCGGTCAGAAGCTTCGAATCGAACCTTGGCCATTCATCCGTCCCCTTTTACTTCTTGACTGCTCGTGTCTCTCTCGAGCCTAAGAGTTCGAGCGAGGTTGGCGAACCCAGCCAGAAATCCCTTCTCCTTCTTCTCCTTTTAGCAAATCAACACCTCAGTGTTTCTCTCTCTAAGCTTATTCTTATGCATTTGGGTATCTTGAAAAGGGTTTTGCAAAATATGCTTAAATTCATGCTTAAAAGTTTCTTTTAGAATTTGGGATGATGTATGGCCCAAATCTCATCTTACTTTTATTTATGAAATTTAAGTTGTTTAGTTTCTAAAAGATGATTTGGGATGATGTATGGCCCAAATCTCATTTTATTTTCTATTATCTATGGATTTTATGGTGTTTATCTTTGAAAATGCTTTGGGATGATGTATGGCCCAATGTTGTGTTGCGCTATCTTTAGGGGTAGTTATGATGCTACTTTCTTTATTGGTTATATCAAATCAAATCGATTTGCTTTCCAGTAAAAGTGATGCTTGCTGAAATCATTTCTTTGAGAGGGGGGAAGTTATTAATTTGTTATCCGAAGTGTGTTGTTCTTTGAAATGTTGTGTTTACAAAGGAAATCATGTTTACAATTGGGAATTGCGGAAATCGTTTTTTTTAAAGGGAATTGTTGAATTCGTGTTTACAAAATGGGGAAAGCTATTAATTTGTTATCTAAAAGCATAATGCTTGCTGAAAAAATTTCTGGATATGGGAAAATTGCTGGAAATCATTTTTATCAAAGGAGAAATTGTTGAATGTGTGTTTACGAAAGAGAGGAAGCTATTAGTTTGTTCTACCTAAGGGAGGAACTATTAATTTGTTGTTTTAACTTGCTGAAATTTCTATTATCAAGTAGAAATTGCATTGTTTCATTAGTTAGTAGGCATTGTGTTTGCTGAAATCATCTTTACTTAAGGGGAATTGAATCAGATTTGCTTTTAAAAAAAAAAAAGTATAATACATCTTTGAAATCATTTTAATCAATCAAGCTATGTCATACTACATACTATCTCCCATGGATTTAATTTGTTTTGTCCTTGTATATGGGTAGAATGAAATCTAAAATGAGTTGCCATCTTCTTTCTATCTCTATGGATTTCATTTGTTTTGTCTCTTCCACATGGGTAGAATGAAAAATCGAAAATGAATTGCCATGCTACTTGCTATTTCTATGGGTTTCTTTCTTTTGTCTCTGCACATGATTAAAGTGAAATCGAAATCAAGGAAGAGGGGTTTTCAAGTATGGTTTAAATCTACAATGTCATAATGTGATTGCTTGTTGTTTCGATGGATATTTATACTTTTATCTTCTGAAAATAATTCACTTGGAATAGAAAATAGAATCCCTAAGCTAAATGCAAGTATTTCCTATCCTCAACCCATGTTCTTATATGAAGGAGTTAATGTTTTTAAAATTGTCTTTCTTACAAAAGAAAGGAATGAAATCTGAAATTTAAAAGCATAGAAGGGCTTGGTGTTGTGAAAACCTCAAAATCAAACTCAAAATGAAATTGTTTACTTTCTTTTTGTTTCTTGCATATTTCTATTTATCATTTTGATATCTTGTTAATAGAAATCTTGCTTTCAAAATTTGGTAGTGGTGTCTCACGACATCATCTTGCGTTGGTGCGGATCTCTAAGCCCAGCATGTGGAGAGGAGAGCATTGTAAATTTTGATTATTATGCTCTTAATTAAATATCGCAGTAACTTTTTTTATTATGCAATCTGAGCTTTAAATTCATTCTTAAATTACTCTTCGTGTTTCTCCGATGGTAGAAACTTGTTATCTTATCTTTAACCCATTACTTCTTGGCGTGGTGGCAATAAAATTATGGTTAGGTGTCTCCGACACCTACACGCCTTTCTTGTCGTGGTGGGAAGGCTGGTCAAGTAGCTATCTTGGGATGGCGTCGGAGAATTTTCTTTAAAAAAAAAAAGAGAAAAGAAAGGATGAAATCTTGGGTTAATATGTTGGCTTAAATCTTCTTTAGGTCGTAAATGAATACTTATCTTCAATCTCATATAATGAAAAGTATCCTTTATAGCAGTATGGCGTAAAGTGGTTAATATAAATCTTATGTGTTGAATTTATATCACTGTTATTTTCTTATTTATTATTATGACGCACATTGTAATGCTTCGCCAGGATTATCTGAGCGTGTTATAATATCTGCATTACATGTCTTTCATAATTACCTTACTTTATTTGTCATTCATTGATTTACATACATCCATGGGATGAAAACATGAAACAATATGAAATAAATTAAATCTATATGGCGTACTATTATGAAGATATCAAAATAGAAAATTGTCAGTTAGAAAGAACTTCTGATACATGTGGCTAACTTGCAAGATTGAAAGAACTTGGGTAGTAGTCTTAAAAGAAAGGAAGATAGAAGTAAGTTTCATGAGAGGTGAATCTTCTTATTTATGCGCTTCTTCTCATCTATCTTATGACATCGACATATGGTCTTCATGCAGTTAAATGCAGGGAAATCATCTAAATTAAATGCCATTTATTATATCACGTACACGTCGTGGGCTATCTTGCTCATCATTATCACTTAATGTCATAAAAAAGAGTAATGGATTTAAAGGGAAAATAAACTCTTTTCTTTATCTTCTTAATAAAATTTAATGGGTGCTTCTTTTTGTCATGAGCTGCGTGTGAAGGAGGTGAATTTTAATTAATCCACTTGTCTCTTTTAAATGACATATAATCTACTATATATTTGTCTTCTCCTCCTATCAGAGAAACATGGTATGGGTGATTGATCATATGCCAAAAAATGATTTATTTCACTTTATGTTTCTTCTTAGCGTAGAAAGGGTTCTTAGCCAAATCAAGTCTAAGTTTATTTTACCATATATTTGATCATATGAAACTTTAAAATGATTTATTTACTTTATGTTTCTTGATTTATACATAGAAAAAGGGTTTCTTAGCTAAAACAACTATATCCATTTTAGGTCATTTAATGATTCAAATGGCCTCCAACATAATTTATTTCAGCCTTATACCCCTGATTTGTGACATAAAGGGGTTTTTGGCCAAAATAATATCATATCATTTAATGAAAGCTTAAGTCTATGTTTGGTATTACCTTACATTTGATCAAATATGCTTCACATAATTTATTTAGCCTCTTTGATTTGTGACATAAAAGGGGTTTTTTGGTCAAAAATATATATCATATTTCCGATGAGAAGGCAAGTCATGTTTGGTCTATTACCTTCATTTGAATAGGCTTCCAATAATTTATTTATATATACTGGCTTTGTGACATAAAGGAGATTTTTTTGGCTAAAATAATATACATATCATATTTCGATGAAGGCTAAGTCATGTTTGGTGTACCTTACATTTGATCAAATAGCTTCATAATTTATTTCATCATATCTCGATTTCTCTATGTAAGAAGGGTGTTGGAAATAATGTTAATACCCTGCAGATGAAGATCAATCTCTATCTATATACATTAGCTTATTTGTGCCTCTCTGGTTGTGTAAAAGGGGTTTTTTTAAAATAATATCGTATCATATTTATGAAAAAGTTTATGTTTGGTCTATTACTACATTTGATCAATATCTTCCATAATTTATTTATACCCTGATTGTGACATAAAGGGGTTTTGGTCAAAATATTATCGTATTTCCATGAAATTTAGTCATGTTTGGTCATTACCTACATTTGATCGAATAGAAGCATAATTTATTTCATATACCTTTGATTTGACATAAAAGGAGATTTTTTAAAATAATATATATCATATTTCCATGAGAAATAAGTGTTTGTTATTACGATTTGATCGAATAGCTTCCATAATTTATTTATTTTATCCTCGATTCTAGTAAGTAAGGTGTTCTAAATAATGTTAAATGTTATACCCAGATGAAGATCAATCTCTATCATATATATTAAGATTTGGTCTTGGTTGATCAGGATTAAAATCTAAAATGTCGTATTAAAACCAGCAATTGAGCTACATTTTGACTTGAAAAACTAAAAACATCTAAAAAAAAGAAAAAAACATCTTGCGTGTATGTTGAAATATCCAAATCTTAAAAGTTAGATATAAAAAAGAGATCTTTCTGTCGGTTTGTCTTGATTCTTAAAACCTAAAATGTGATATTATAATAATTTTGAATAATATCGAGAAAGTTTAATTATGTCTAAATATGAATCACGAAACTACGAAATTAACCTCGAAGAAAAGTCACCGATCTCATGTTAGTGGATAAGGTTTTGAAGGATTATCTTCTTGAGATAATGTAATTGATTCTCAGAAAATCGACAAGTATATCATCGATTGATGTCTATGTGCGAGGGTAATTATAATTAAAATTTCAATGAGAAATGATCATGTATTCAAATCGAAATCAATCATAAAATAATCAAAATTCAAAGAAAATAATAAAAATATAAATAAAAATGAAATTAATTATTTAAATTAAAGCTAAAACTTAAAAAAAAAATCTCCAGTCATGAGGGTGACAAATTAAAACTTTGCTCGAAGCGTGTCAATTAAATACATAACTATTCACAAAATTCAAAAGCGTGCTGAGTGTCCTCTGTCCGCGTGGTTTTGTCATGATATATTATTACATTGACTGGCCCTTTAGGGTGGTTCTTTCGATATAAACTCTAGATTACGGTCGAATTATGTTCACGGCTTTCTTTGAGCGTAAAATGTAGAATGTATTTGGTTAAACTATGTTAACGACTTATATTTGTCCTTCCACCCAGTCTGAGACACCTTACGACGTAATGTGTTCTTGTGAGGATCCGATTCACTACTTTGTGGTAGAGAGATCGCGATGCGGAACGACAGGATAGATCGAGCGTCGTGTTCCTCTAAAATGTTTTAAGTTAAAATAATAAATTTGTAAGTTCTAAACCATTATATTATATCTTCTTCTCGATTCATTTAACCTTAATCGAAAGTCTTCTCGGTATTGGGAGAGATATTAAGACTGCATAGGAAACTTTGATATAAAAGTTATCACCAATGAGAGCGAAATCTCTTAGTGTCTTATCTACTTATTCATCTCGAAAATTATCACACTTAAACAACTCTTTCTTTTAGAAAGAGGTCTATGGATCCATAATAAAACATTTGAGTTCATGTCAATAATAGGATGATTTCTTCATTCTTTCTACTTCATGTAATTCCTTTTTCACACTAAAATGGCTATCTGTCTATGCAAGTCTCACTCACTATTTTACACTTAAGTTACTATTTTGCTAGATTTTGTAAGAATATACACGTGGACTCAATAAAAAGGTTTCAGGATGTTACTTGTGTTCATGACCCACTAGCATTGAAATCCTTGAAATTTTGATAGGTAATCAGTTCGGAAATGTAAATTTGTGGAAGATACCTAATTTGTCGGTTTAATTTTTTTTTTTTAAGTTCACAATTAGATCTTAGAAATTCATCATCATCATTAGCCTTATCTCAACTATTTAATTTAAATTTTTTTAGACGCATTCTTGTTGAGTGTTGCATGAGGCATTAAATCTATTCTTCACAAATCAGTTATTTTAGGTCTACCACTTCTTAATCTTTTGATAGTAATTTTATTTACTCTATTAAGTGCATGTCCTACTCTTCATTGTACATATTTAAATCACCTAATTTTATTTTCAAATATCTTATTTTCAATAGATTTCACTCTAATTATTTCTCCAATATAATTAAATTGAATATTTTTATTTTCTTCTATTGGCATCCATTCATACTAACATGGTCTTTTGTTATGAAATTCTTTGGGCTTGGATATCTTGGATACGTTCACACATATAATGCATATAAGAAAACACATCTAATGCATATTAAATCTCTGAAAATTTATCTACAATATGTTTGGAAATGTAAATTTTACTGTTTTGGAGAGGTTTATCTACTCGTATAAAATTTGCTTTGCTGTTTTGGAGTTTTTTGCACCAGTAATGCATGCTTACCCATTTCCTTAAAATTCCAGCGGTCCTTGCCAAGATTAGTTATAATGGTACTACCGGTGCTAAAACTGATGGCGTTTTTTTATTTAGGTGGATTGTCTAGTTCACCAAGCTTTTGTCATGATGTTATTTTGATGATTAAGGTTTTCACAATTTGGTGTTCTTAAAATATTGTTCTATCCATTTCTTCTTTTCTATCTATGGATATATTACTCATGGATAGTATTCTCCAGGAACTTTCAAGCTTAATCAACCTTTCAACTTTTTCCAGTTTCAGTCTGTTTGGATGCAAAAACATTGTACGGGGCTTAAATTCAACAGATTTTTTTAATGGTATTATCTCGAAACTGCTACTTCTGCCTGTCCCCCACCCTCGCCATCAAATTGATTCCGTTTGGTTTTGTTGTTTTGTTGTCTTGTTGTCTAAAATATACTTCTTTTTTTTCTATCGATTGCTCTTACAAAGGTTTGCCATGATACACAGAGGAATTTATCAGGTTAGATGGCAAAAATTATATTGGGGATTTATTAGAGGATTTTAAGTCAGCAAAAGAGTGCAGTAAAGGACAAAATTTGTATTTTAAACTTGTATTTAAGCGAAGACTATTCAAGGAATCAGATAAGGGTGTCTCCGATCCAATATTTTGGCATTTGTCATACATTCAAGTATGTTGCTTAGGTTCTCTTTGATTTTTTCCCTCTATAATTTTTTTCAAACATCTCATTTTATTATTTTAATTTTCTTGTATTAGATAGTTTTTCTTTTAACTATTTCTGCAGATACAACATGACTATATGTTGGGAAATTACCCATCTGGGAGGAATAATGTTTCTCTGCTAACTGCTCTGCAAATTTTAGCTGAGCTTGGATTTGTTGACAATCCCAATTCATGTGTGTGAGTGCCCACTTAACATTTTCTATTTGATATCAGATATGCAGCATTTCAACTTTCCTGATCTATGTGCTTTTTTGAACAATGCAATTTTTTTCTCTAAAGCATTGACTATTTGTAGCATGTGGACTTCTCTGCTGGAAAGATTTTTACCAAGACACATTGCAATGGCAAGGGCGAAGAGGAAATGGGAGCGTGATGTTCTAGACCAATATATATTGATGGTAACAATGTAGAAAGTTTAATTATTTAAGAAGATTCAATGCATACAGATAGCAAAAATTTAATGCATCCATTGATTTAATTTTTTTGTTGGTTTCATCTTCTTATTAAGATTTTATTTTTGATTATTATTCAAAAAACTATGTTTCATTTTCAAAAAAAGATGCATGATTGGAATTGTCATTGACTTAATTTATGGGTCCATAGTAAATACCTTTTGATCATCAATTCATTATCATCATCATTGTCCCTATTCAAACTCTTTTTACTTTTATGAATTCTCTTCCACATCGTTTTTGTTTTGAGTGCTATCTATGGTTTGTGCTTTTAGCATAGTAAGAAATCCCTACTTGGTCATGCAAACTTGTGATACAAATCACACATCTTGAGGTAATTAAGAAGGATAGAACAAGCACAACATTTAATTCTATTTGGATGAATTATTGACTAGGCAAACTTGGAGCAACTTGACAATCCCTAAAATGCTCCTATTTTCCTCGGGCATTATTTCCTATTTCCGTTGTGTCCATTCGAAAAACAACAAATCTTCCTTGTTCTTTCAACTTCGTTCATCAAAATTCTAATCCACTACTGCTGATGTGCCTGTGATATCGTCTCCTACAATGTGGCATATTCAGATTATTAGTACAAGACATAAAATAATAACTAACTTATTGCTACATATTGTTGAGATCTGATGAAACAATCACTATGTAAAATTTTGGATCAAACTCTGCTTTTGGACATTTATAAATCTTTTGTCTAGCCGTCATGCAAACATCCAAGGGTTGGAGACTTATGTATAGGATTCCATGGATTTTTACTTTGGTATGCTCATATAGGAAGATCAGATGATGCTTACTGCATTCTCATCTTTGACTGTTACTACTTTAATAGTCTCCCATCAAAAGTGTAACACATGATGACTATAATTGGGTTGCCTGTTCCTATTTGAGGACTAGATGGCACTCAACATGCTCCCACTCTTGGCCATCTTATTATCACAATAGAAATGTTAAACATATTGCATATGATGATAAGGATTTTGTTGTCTGCAATCATTTGTAGATTATATGTTGCTTATTGTTTTCTATTAATTGTTACCTTAATAGCAATAACAAATGTTCTATATAATGAGAATGATAGTGTAACATACCGAGAAGATGCTTGTGTTCTTGTCCACAACTATCTTAACAACTCAATAGTCATATTAGATGCACCACATATTAACATAACTAATGCCACCTTGACCATGTGAAGATTGGTTGATGTTTATTGATGACTAATAACTGGTTGTTTGATAGCTGCGATAACCATATTGAACTTGGCATTTACAGTGATAATGATAACATTGTTTGCAGACATCTAATGACAATATATATTTAAAGATGACAAAAAGAGTAGCATCGCAGTTTGCTTCAAAACTACTTAGAAACACCACTACTTACATTATCCAAAGACCTGTTCAACCCTTTTGGTCCTCATTTCTGCTTCATTTACTTCTGATATATGCAAGGACAAAAAACTAAATGCATTTTGCAACTCCTTTTTTACATCTTAGTTCTTGGAGAGCTAATTGTGGTGAGAGGTAATTTATTTGTTCAAGAATGATGTTAGTTCATCATATTAATATTTCTTAATATTTTCATTTTTTCCTTATTTATTATCTTTGTTTTTTCTTTGTCCAAATCAAATTGGTATTAAAATCATCATTTTAAATCAGTCTATATGAACGTTCTAAAATCAAGTTCAATTATGTTTTTCTTTTTCACAAAGCAACAACACTTCCTCCAACCTTGGTTTGGTGATGCCACCCATGGAGAAGTTTGGTAGATGCTTGGATTGCAGGTTTGTGGTCTAAGCTCAAGCTTATGACCTGTGTTCATTTGAAGTCTATTCTACCCATTTTTTCCAGTTTTGGACTACTTGAATCATATGACCTTGTTAACCGAATCAAAACTTAGCTACCCCGTTTTTTAATCATATGAAGATGGAAAGCAAAAATCGTGCAAGTCTGAATTGAATAAAATATTTGAAACTAGAATAAACTATAATAATCATTCACGATCTTGATGAAAAATGACTGTTGCAGTCTTGAGAGAATGTCAATATTGAATGTTTAAGGAGTGGTTACATTCAGTGAAATTTTGACCTGAATCTTGACTGATTTATTGTCTTGAAGCAAACTGAAATGCTGCTTAAAACATGTAATATATTTTTATTTATCATAAGGAACTTTCTTATATTTTAAAGACTAAAAAGATGCCAGATGAGTGGAGAAAGAGTTTGTTGGTTCCTATATTTAAGAATAAAGGTGATGCACAAGAGTGTGCAAATTATAGAGGAATTAAGTTAATGTGCCATATATTAAAATTATGGGAGAGAGTAATTGAGCATAGGTTACGATGTGATTCAAAAGTTTCTGTCAGTTTGGTTTCATGCGATAGATCTACTATGGATGCTATACATTTGTTAAGGGGTTTGATGGAGAAGTATAGAAAGTAAGGAGGATCTACATATAATATTTATTGATTTAGAGAAAGCTTATGATAAAGTTTCAAGAGATGTTCTTTGGAGAGTTCTAGAACAGAAAGGAGTTAATATTGGTTATATTCAAGTCCAAACACAAGGAAGATTAACAAAATATTTTCCAATTTCAGTTGGATTACATCAAGGATCAGCTTTAAGCCTTATCTTTTTACTTTAGTTATGGATGTTCTTACTAGGCATTTACAAGAAGATGTATCTTGGTGTATGCTTTTTTCTGATGACATTCTTCTTGTTGATAAGACTAGAGATGGAGTCCATGAATTATGGAGGTCAACTCTAGAGTTCAAAGGTTTTCGTTTAAGTAGATCTAAAGCGAATATATGGAGTGTAATTTTAGTTGTAGAAGTTCTAGTGATAGTGTTGTGACATTAGGTGAACAAGTCATTAATAAGAGTGGCGTTTGAATATTTAGGCTCTATTGTTCAAAATGATGGTGAAATAGATGGAGATGTTATTAGTAGAAATTCAAGTTGGATGGTTGAAGTGGAGGAATGCATCGGCCTATTATGTGATAGAAAAGTTCCACTTAAACTTGGGAAGATTGGTAAAGATGACCCAATGACTTAGTGCGAGAATGTTGGCCAATAAAGAAGCATAAGACTAAGTTAAGTGTTACGAGATGAGGATGCTTAGATGGATGAGTGACTTTACTCTTAGAGATAGAATGCAAAATGAGTATATTGGAAAAGTTGGAGTAGCTCATGGTAGATAAGATTAGGTAGAATAGATGGTTTGGTACATAAAGCGTCGGCCGTCCAATGACCCGATTAGGAGAGTAGATGCATTAGATTTTCCTTATGTTAAGAAATGTAGAGGTAGACCTAAAAAGACTTGGTTAAGATGTATAAAAAATGATCTTAGTATACTTGATTTAAATGAGAATTTGACACATAATAGGACACAATGGAGACAAAGGATTCATGTAGCCGACCCCACCTAGTGGGATTAAGGCTTGTTGTTGTTGTTGTTGTGTACAAGGAACTTTCCTAAGGGGGGTGGCAATTATTGGGATTGTAAAGGTCCTAATATAATCTAACGCATCTTTTAATGTGAAACACTCACGTTGAGGAAATTCATTGGATTGAGCATGCAGTAAATGTGACTTAGTGTGGTTGAACTAATCTTCAATGAAGCTCAATGATAACCAAGCAAACTTACATTGCATTAAATAAGATTTGACACATTCCATCAAGCTCATGGACACTTGAATGTCTTGAATTGGATCCCAAATAACTATAAACTGGTTATATTTTGACTAAATTGACTAAATTAGTTAGTTTCGGCTAAACTGCCTTGTCCTAGTATTGGTTGAGTTGATCCCTCATTTGCATGCAAAAATAACTACATGGAAAGGAGACTTCTTAGCTCATTCCATATTAACTATATTTCACCATTTTATCTTTAATAGATGCTAAACACATTATCTTTCTAATTTTATTATCTGTTACTTTATCATTTCAAATTTGATCGCACGTCAGCACATCTACTATTCTCTTTTTTTTTGTTACTCAACTTGTTTACCAATTCTTTTTTCCTTTCAAAACATGCAGATTTATATGGTATAACTGATTTTATTTTTCTTAAAAAAATAAGTTTAAGTTGCTATAATATTTTCTTCTTGTATACCCTCACTTTAATTTTAAAAATTACATCTTCATCTATATTGCATTCTTTTGTATACATTAATTCTAGCATGATAGGTATTACTTGAACTTCAAACAATATTGACTAGAATTGCATTTCATTTTATTAGTTCATACTCAATATGTACAACAAATTATAACAATGTGATAGTCTGAGCAATTCTATGATATTGTACAAGTTAGTAATGTCTATGAATTTTGCTTCTCTTTTTTGTGCTCCAATGTGTGCTTTATGCATCCTTAAAAGGTTGTATTTGCATTAAAATTAGAAGTTTAAGTTACATCAAAAAGTAAAGATCAACAAAAAATAGAGGTCAAGTCTCTTGTGCATATGCAGAGTGTGCATTATGCATCCGTCATCTGGGTATCTGCTTGATAGGATCCTTGCTTGATCTTGTTGTATCATTCTGACAGAATAATGTTAATATAGCAATTAAGGCTTGATTTGTTGGGCTTGTTGAAATTTGAGTAACTACTGAAGTAAGCTAACAGTGGAATGCTCGGTATTCATATCATATACATTCATGCTGAATATGAAGTGAGTCATTCCTAATTCTGTTTGCATTAATTTTCCTCTTACATATTTTTGAGTCTATGCAGGAGGGCTTGTCAAAGGATGATGCTAAAAAGCGTTTCCTTGAGATTCTTTGGAAACTTCCGTATGGAAACTCTACATTCTTTTGTATGCGGAAGATACATGCCCCGATAAGTTTTCTACCAGATATGATAATTTTGGGAGTAAATATGCGTGGGGTTAGTGCCACTTATCTAGTCCTTTTAGGATATGCAACATAATTATGAAAATATTCTAGATATTATAATTCATTGCGCTTGTATTGCAGGTTCATTTTTTCCGTCCAGTTCCAAAAGAGTACTTGCATTCTGTAGAACTTAAAGACGTTGTGCAATTTGGTAACAATAACACTTCAATTTTCTTCAAGATAAAGGTTTCTGGAGTGCTTCATGTTTTCCAATTTGAAACTAAGCAGGTCTAGCATTTGATTCTCTTAATTTTGATTAGTTTGGCAACTCTTCATTTTTACCTGGAAAAATTTTGAGCTAAACTCAACAAGACTAATAAAACCATGTAGGGAGAAGAAATTTGTGTTGTTCTTCAAGCGCATATAAAGGATGCCACTATCATTGGATACTCAAAACCGCAGAATGCTGTCACAAAATCTAGTAAAGGCCGTGAGTCTGAAGATGTCGAGTCTCCAATACTGGATATGTATGAACAAAGGGTGCAAGAGCAATCAAAAGTTCTTGAAGAATCTCGTAAGAATGCTGATATGGTGAGAAAATGCCTTCAACTTCACTTGACTTGCATATTACCTTCACTGTTTTCAAGTTCCAGAGCTTGTTATTTTCTTACTTTAATATGGTAAACTGATTTCTTTAGTTTTCTCTACTTGTTAGAGTTTTTGTCCATATTATGGGGAATAACTTGAAGCCTATTAAAAAAATGATTGAACAAATTTTCTTGTGGAAACATTATGGCCACCATTTTGTGGGAAGATTAAGGTTGCTATGGAGTCACGAATCACAAGAAGTGTCAGTTTGATGAGGCACTAATATATCTAAAAAAATTCTTCAAATAGAAAAAATAAAGTTAAATAAGTTTAAAATAAATTATTAAATAAAAAATATAAAAAGCATAAACTAGAAAGAAAATAAATAAAATTGAATGCATCATGTGCTATTTTGTTTTATCGCACCTTATTATGATAATGACATAGAAGATGTGCTACTATGGGCTATAATGTTTGCTATTTGGTGCTATAGATATGTATGAGCAAGAATGCAATGTTATTAAATCAATCGTAACAAAAACTAGCACTAATAACCTTAAAAAAATGGCCATATAACAAGAAACTAGATGTGCTAAAATTAGAAGTTAATGTTTGAGCCAAACAGATATTTAATAGTTGTTACATCTTGAGTTTTTTATAATTATAAATTTTCAAATTTTCTTCAAATTTATCATAATTGGAAAAACTTGGCTCTAATAAATTGAGCATTTGATATTATATGTACTCCCTGAATCATCACAAGCAGTTTGCCTACATCAATTGTTTAAAATATCTTTGATATCTACTATTAATGGTATACACAATTTTTTCCTTAGAATAGCTTTAGGAACAAGAAGAGTAAACTTTCTCGTAAAGTGTTGGATGTGAATTAAGGAGGTAGAAAAGAAGAAGAATCCTGGTACCAAGTTCATTAAATAAAGTCAAATCAAATATATTGAAGATTGGAGTTAGACTAATACTATGATATTTCAAAATTCGAAATTATAGTTGAGGAGATGGTTGTGTTTGATGGTCTACTAGGTGGAAAGGGCTTGTTGAGGTGTGGTGATTTGGCTAGGTGAATACTAGCAACAAGGAGTTGTGCGAGGAGGGTGATATTTGGCATCAGGTTAGTTTGCAGGCAGTTGTGAAGAGGGGGCCATACGTGAGTGGATTTAAGGCTTGAGGGAGAACGAGAGAGAGCATTGTGCCATTGTGGAAGAGAGTTGTGTTGGATGATAGGGGTTCGTTGGTTGCTGTACATAGAGAAGAAGGTGAGGGTATGAGATCGAGAAAGAAGCAGAAGGGACATTGAAGTGAGTGAATGGTGGTAGTTTATAAGGGCATGTGAGAGAGGAAGGAGAAGGGAGAGGCACCTATAGTTTCTTATGTGCAGCCTTTCATGAGAGATAGTGAGGTCTGCTAGTAAGGCTTAATGTATGGGATAAAATGATGGTGTTTTGGGAGGGACAAAATCAGGTACCCGTCGTCCCTAGGTCTGTTCACATCAAGCCAGCTCAAGTTTTAATAGGTCCAACCACCATCCCTTCTATTGGACGGCCTCCTTGGGGTCCTAATTATCTTAGTTAAATTTGGATTTAGTTTGTTTATATGATAAATATTTCATTTTAAATCTATTATTAGAGACTTTTGATTTTGAGTTTTTGTGTTTGAGATTTTGTTCTCTACTTTTCTCTTATTTGGAGAGATGTAATCTACTCTTTCAAATGGTGTGTTTATATCTTGATTATGTTTAGGTGGTAGATCACTTTCATTACTCTTTCCCCTCTTCCCCCTCTTCCCCTCTCTTCCCTAACCATTGGACACTTTTCCCTCGATCAACACCTCCAAATCAACAGGCCACCATCACTTTTCCCATCCAAAATCTAATATTCTAGGTTATTTCCCTACACGAATGACCCTTTAACACATCCTATGCCTTTTTATTGATCTTTTACCACCATCTTGGATTTCCAAGATCGTTGTTATAAGAGGAATGAGAGGGTAGTGTACAGGTTGATCATGCGAGACAAAGGGAGTGAATTTGGTGAGCTTGAATATTGAACAAAGAAAAGGCAGGTGAGGGTCTATTTTCTAGGATTTTTGTATAAATAATAAAAAAATTTGTGCCCCTCAAAATTTGCATGAAGCATGCGAATTGTATGCCTATCATATGAGGGAATTGCATGAGATGGAGAAGTTCAGCATTGACATGGATCAGGTAGGGATAAGAATATTTTTATTATATAACCCTGACTTTATATGTATATATATATATATATATATATATCTGTGTGTGTGTGTGTGTGTGTGTATATATATGTATATATGTAATTAGCTAATATATTATAGTATTAATTTGAGTAATTACAGATAATTACATCATGCAAGTTTGATTTAATATATTATTAGATAATCAACAAAGATTTTTTTAATAAGACTGGCTCGAACAATATGCATGTATGTGAACAAAAATGTATGTATGTATGTATGTATGATGTAACGTCACTATATATAGTTTATTAAACTTTTTTTAGTTATTATTTATATTAAATGATGAATTGACTCTTCCTTTCATGCATATTGTTGGTTTGCTTGATTTGATTCTTTCATTGCATCTGCACGGATGGATTTGTGAATTTTTTTGTGCTATCACTTGGGTAATAGGTGTATCATTTCGGATGCATTAGCATTGCCTGTTTTGTGAAAGGCAACATGTTGAGCTATTTTGATTGCAGTTGGGTGTTTTAAATCTGATTTATTTAATGTGCGTTTGCATCCATTATTTTCGTCACGATAATTCATTTGCTCTAGGCGCATTGGCATAGTTCGTTTTGTGAAACAAGCATTGTTTGAATTGTTTTAACTACGATCGACATATCCTGAATTCATCTTATCTAGGATTGCATTCGCTGTCTATGAATCTATCTTTGATGTGACATTCGATTGTGTCAGATTATGGAGCTCATATTGAGGTCAACAATTGGGTGTTTTTTTGTCACCATATGCTTTTTCCAATTCTAAATTACAATGATCTAACATACATTACAACTGGAGTATTATGCAGTGTGTTCTAATTATTTGAGTGCCAATTTTATTGGATCATATGGACCAACTCATACTGACAGATTATAGCTAACTCAGCTTAAATTCTTGTTAATAAAAAGACTGATGAAATGCAATGATTTTTTATTTTCAGCAGAAGCTATGAAGCTTTTGCTCAACTTCATGATTCAAATTGCACAACAAAATTCATGTGCACCTTTGTAGTTTATAATGCTTTATTAATCCTTTGATTTAGTGCTTACTGAAGAAAACAAAGGAAATACGTAGAACTATTCCATTGATATTCTGTGATGTAAAGAATACATTATTAGGTAGTATATATAGCAAACTATGACAATGAAGTACAGAATCTGTTATACTCCAGCGATGGAGATTAAACCAATAATTGAAAGCTGATGGTTGAGATGTTTTCGGTCAGATAAGATCTGCTACTTATCCTAACTGTATCTAAGAGCTGAGTGTGTTATAATGCCCTTCAAACACAGTAGCTGGTACTTGGATGGTGAGTTTGTCTCTTAAATGTTGAAAAGATGAAGCAGGTAGAGGCTTGGTAAGAATGACTACTGGTTGATCTTTGGAATGAATATGTGTGACATGAATTTCCTTGGATTGAATGTGTTGTCAGATAAAGTGAAAATCAATTTTGATATGCTTTGTCCTAGCATGGAAGACGAGATTATTTGCAATGCCATGGCTGAGCTATTGCTGCAGTGAAGAAGCGTAGGTTCAGCAATTGGGATCTGAAAATCACGTAAAAGTTATTGAAGTCACATTATATCAGCGGTTGCTGCAGCTAGAGCTTTTTTTTCAGCCTTAGTAGACGGTTTGACGATTGTTGTCTGTTTCTTAACCTGCCAGGGATTAAGAACTTGTCCAAGAAATGTACAATGACTCGTGATTGATTTTCTATCAATAGGATCAGTTGCCCAATTTGAATTGGAATAGGAGTGTAGTCTGAGATCAGTGGTAGTTATTGGGAGACCAAAATATATTTTTCCGTTGATTTTTTTGAGAAGTCATTTAAGCTGAAAGTGATGTGTTAGTGGATTATGCATGTATTGACATAGGTAGTTGACTATAAATGCTATATCAAGCTTGGTTATTGTATGATATTAAAGTGATTTAGTGAGAGTGTGATAGATAGTTGGATTATGAAAAGGTTGATTACGGTGTGATGAGAGGTTTGTTTGAGTGATATGGGAGAGGAGATGGGTTTGCAATTATCCATGCCTAATTTATGAGGAATTTGTTGTGTGAATTTTTTTTGGGTTGAGGAAGAGGCCATGTGAATGTTGTAGAATTTGTATACTGAAGAAGTAGGAGGGTTTGCCTAGGTTTTTGAGCTGGAAATGGGATTGGTGATGAGGTGTTTTATGAAGGAGTGATTATTTCTTGTGATAAGTATGTCATCAACGTAGAGAAGGAAGTAGAGTTAAGTGTGGTTATGATAATAGACAACGAGAGAGGTACCAAAGGTACTAACCTTGAAATCATATACGAATCAATGATTGGTAAATGTTAGGAACCTTTTTCTTGGTGCTTGCTTTTAAATAGTTTTGTAGAGTTTATAGGCATGATTTGGGTATTATTTGTCAAGGAATCCAGGTGACATGCATATATTTCTTCATATATTTTTCCATGGAGAAAGGCTTTATTGATATCAAGGTAAATTACTTTCTATTGACTATAAGTAGCTATGATGAGGAGAACTCGAATTGTGGGCATAGCAATAGAGATGAAGGCGTCAGAATAATTTATGCCATATTTTTAAATGAAGCTTTGAGCTACCAGTTTGGCTTTGTAGCGGTCAAAAAAACCATCAGCTTTAAGTTTTGTTTTGTATGTCCATCAACAACTAGGGATGGGTTGATTTGGGGGATAATAAGAGACCATATGTCCTGTTGTTAGAGGTCTAGGAATTCTTGAGACAGGGCTGCATGCTAATGAGGAATGTTGTTGGCTTGATTATAGGTTGTAGGGGTATTGTTGAGTGGTGTATGGTGTATGAAGGTTGAGGATTTATTGTAGTTTTAAGTGACCTATTTTGGCCTGAGTTAGCATTGGATGTGTAACTTTTTGGGAGAAGGAGATGTGGATGTGGCTATCAAGGGTGATGATTGGAGCTCTGTGGAGGGTGAAGGTATAGAGAGGTTGGGTTCAGTGGTATGGGTTGGAAGTGGAGAAGCTATGATAGATGGGGAAGTATTACGATTTGAGGAAGAAGGAGAAGAGTTTGGTATGATTAACAATGGTGAGATAATGTGGTTGGGTTGTGGAGTTGTAGGGTTGTTAAGTAGAGTAGTGGTGGGAAAGGTTGTCTCACTAAAGATTGTATGGCATGATATGATGGTTTTGGAAATGATAGGGTTGTAAAAACAGTAGGATTTATGAGAGGGGGAATATCTGAAAAAGATGCGTGGAGTTGAGCGTGGAGATTGTTCGTGGAGTAAGGCTGTAGCCACTGGGTGCAAAGGTTTTAAGTGTGAGTAATTGGGCTGTTGTTTGTAGAGGAGTTTATGAGGTATGTGGAGGTAAGGAGTGCTGCTAGCCAGAATTAGTTGGGTAATTGAGCTTGTTGCAGTAGAGTTCTAGTGGTGTCAAGAAAATGCCTGTATTTACTTTCAACTACTTTATTTTGATGTGGGGTATTGGGTGAGCTGAATTGATGTGGAATTGCACGAGTTTTTAGAAAATTTTTGAGGGTATTGTTGGTATATTCTTTCTCTGATCAAAGTGTAGTATTTTGATGGTGGTGTTGGATTGATTATGAATCATTGGAGTAAATTGAATGAATTTATGAATGGTATTGGATTTGTTAAGCATCGAATACATGTCACACCCCAAATGATCCCCCTATTATAGGGTTAGTCTGAGGTGTAACAGAATATGATGACTCGATTGATATTGATTAACACGTTTGACGTATAATATTTCAAGAGCAGTAAAATGTATATCTCATCAAATCATCACAAACAAATTCATATATTGATTTTCTTAACTAATTAATTCATCGCGAATTGAAAGCGTGAGAATCTTGGTTATCAATCTGAAATATTAAAGCGTCGGTGTTAAAATTTTTATGCAAAAAGTCTTTATAATCTTACTATACACCCAAAATTGTAGAAATCAACAAAACTAACCACTCACTTCTTGCACGAAATTATCAACGATATAATATCGTAAATTTAAAAAAGTGAGATAAATAATGCTAAAGTAATCTCAGAATAAGACATTAGAAATAATGTGCATGTACATGTGAAACTTGCAGTAAAGTAAGAGTGGTAAAATATCGCAAAATATAACGAGCAATTCGTAAAGCTGTATAAATAATTTGTCATTTCATAGAAGTCGATTATTTATTCAGTTATTTAATGAAAATAAATTTCGATATATCAAATCATTTTTACAATGTATTTCTGATTCGTAGGTTTTGACTTTTCATAACATAAGTCGTCACAGGCCGCATTTAAAAAAGAAGGTAAGGCAGGCGGTTCTTCTACTGCTCGACCCTCGCCCAAAGCACAAAACCCGCCATGTCGAGGAATGCTAAGATCTCGCTAAATCGTCGTCGACTTTCTTTTACTGCGTGATTTTTTACGTAACATCATTTCACATTTTCGTTTTCTCATTATCATTTAACAATTAATAATGTATATGTTAAAACATTTCAATATCATAACAACAAGATTATGATATTAAACGATTATTAGCGACTATAATTAGAATTAGTAATATATAAATTAAGTAATAGCGTTGTAGTTATATAAAATACGAGAATATCATATGTCGTTAAAGATTAATAAAATTAGTAGGAATTGGTAGCGATTGGCATCTGTGGGTATAGGAATTTAAATTAGCTTGATTAGTGCCATGTATAGGGCGGTGATGTGTTCGATACGCAATACAACCTATTATTGAATTTCTTTATCAATACTTGGAATTCTAAAATCAAATTAACTTGATATCTATACAAACATTAAATTATAATTTTACCTTACTTGATCCATACATCAAATTCGATGCTATCAATTTGTCAGTCTCCAAAGAGCTTCTCAAATTCAGGCCAAATATTATTTACCTGCTTACACATTAACATAAAGATATTAATTTTCATCATCCCTTTCTTTTATATAAATTTGGTAATTAACAATTTAATCTATGTTGCTTTCATTCTCCCATTTGAATTAGACCTATGATCAATGCTTTGAATAATGAATTGGACCTTTGACGTGATATTCCTGTTAAGGATATATATATAGTTTAAGGATATTAATAATAAGTTAATTTAAAATCTAAATTTCCTGTTTTGAGTTCTATAACTAATGAACTGAAAAGTCGGTTAATATTATCAAATAATTTATATATATATATTAGATATGTAGGCTGTTTTCATATAAATACTAAGATAATAATATGAACAAAATTTGTATTCCTTTCCTATCAAATTTTAGTTCACATTAATCTAAATGAAGCTTAATTGATTTATCTATATAAAAGTATCAGTTACATACCTGCAGCCAAACTTTTCCAAATCTAACCAAAAATACAAAACCCACTATCACTAAGCAGTGAAGGCTTGGCTCCTCCGATCCCAAGCTTCACGTAAACCTCACCTCCTAGATGTCTCACGCAACAACAGAATTTGGGTAGGCAAGGAAGCAACGGGAGAGAAGTGAGGGAGAAGTTTATCGAAACGAGGCTTGTAATATATATAGTCTAAATTACTTATTAATTAAGTAATTAATATTCAATCTCAGTCCTTAAATTAATTGTAATCTAGATCAACCACTGCATGTAAAGCAAAGTGGGTTTCAGTGCTACAGTAACATCATGCTACAGACATCGCTATACTAGGTGCTACAGCACCTTGGGATTAATTAGATCATTTAAATAGAAATTAACTAGGAATTAGCTTAGAGAGTAAATTAGCTCTTTACTTAATAAATGATAATACAATTTTCTTTTTTTTTTAAAATATTTTCGTTCATTTTAGAACAAAATGTAGAGGTATAGGAGAATATGTCTATATGTCTAATGATTTCGGGGTGTGAAAAATATTGAAGTACATTTTAATATACATGAATAAAAAAAAACCAAATAAAAATGCGAAATTTTAAATTACTTTTTTTTTTTTGAAATTTTTGGATATTACAATACATCCATATGTTTTGGAGTGATCATCTATAAACATAACATATTATTTATAAGCCATCTAAAAAAGAGACGGAAAAAGGTTCCCAGACATCTGAGGTTGCTATGAGAAAGGCTGTGTTGATTGGTAAGTGGCTGTGGATTTGTAGAGAATTGACTATTGAATATGTGCCAATAATTTGTACTTGAATGAGTTGGTTTGTTACAGATTGATAGGTTATGTGAAACGTGGATGTTCGGTTTCCTCTTGGGGTGGGCGGGGGGTAGGAGCTACCATGTACGGGAGTTAATCGTCCTCTTCCTTTGTATGCTTGTGTGGTCTTACCTTTAGTTGAAATTAATGCCAGAGAAGGATCAGCAATCAATGTTTCCTTCAGTTGTGCGGTGTTTAGATTTACTTCTTCACTGCATAATAAAGAGTAGAGTTCATCTAGGTTGATTGGAGATGGTATGGTGCGAATGGTTGTTTTGAAAGCTTGATAGGAATGGGTAATGGTTTGGTTATGAAGCTTATTTTTGAGTTGAATGACTCGATCGATTACTGGATTGAAGTCTCTTTTCTTTTCCATGGTCATTCAAATTTCATATTAGGATGTAGGTCTAATACAATATGAAAGGATGGAGGCATTTATAATAGGGTAGATGGCTGCAAAAAGATTTTGATCGATAAGGTGTCACATGTTATGTAATATCCAATTAATTATTTCTGTCTTTAACACTTTTTATGTTAGTAGCAAACCCACTTTACAAGCATTGGCAGATTAAAGCCTTTGGCAGTATTGAATCGTTCACTTATTTGTTCCTTCCATGGCAGCGGTCTTAGGTCATTGACATTGTCTCCTCCTTTCCTTCCTCGGGGATCGGGATTTTATCGTTGGGGCCGGCGACTGTGAAACGCAGGAACCGCGCTTATCGGCGTCGGTATTGGCGAGTGGTTGACGGAAGCAGGATGGATTGTCGATTCCTTGTCAAGTGAGTCTATCGGCTTCGAAATGGCCGTCAGTGAGTCTATATCGAACCGCAGTCCATGAGGTAAGATGCAGAGTTGTGAATCTGCCATTTTCAAAGTTTGAATTTTGTAAGTTCTTAATTTTCTTTCATATTTTCACATCCTTCATGGTGTTGGAATTTTGAGTTCAACTATTTTGGTCATTGAGATCTTATTAGTGTATTAAAATGGGGTTTAGAGATTTTTAAAATTTGTTAATTTAATATATTAGTTAGATTACTGAGTTAGGTAAAACACATGAAAGATATCAATTTGGTAAGATTGCATTCGTTAAGTTAATTAAGTTTATGTATTAGAAGTATTTAGTTATTTAAATAGGTTGTGTCTCGAGGAGAATCTCATTACTAATGACTTTTAAATTGGTTTATTCATGTATTTTTATTTACTCACTTATAAATTATCGAATGACATATGATATTTCATCGTATGCAATACAAATATTTATTACTGGCTGATAGATTCTCGATTATATAATGATTATAAGGATTATTCATAGATATGATTTTGACATATAAATGTTTGCAACAACTTAAATGGAATGTGATAAAAATGTCAAAAATATTATGAAGTATAGCATCTGCTTGAATAGGCAAAGTTGATGATGATTATCCCACTCACATTGAGGTTTTGTTACTATTTATGTCTTAAGATGATTATTTTGGCCATATTTTGAGTGTTATTATGAAAGTCAAAATGCGATTATGACATTTTGAAAATGATTTGATATAAAGAATAATTTTAATGAAAATGTTTGCGATATTGTCTGATAATAATACTGATATTTTTCGTATTACATTATATTGTTCATTCTGGCCTACGATATTGTTGATTACATTATTCATTCTTGCGACAATTTAATTGCAATTTAAATGTACATTCATTATTCTCTTGTCTTGGAATGTTTTAGCATTCTTGTCTCACAAAACTTTTAATGATCTTTTAAGTTGATAATTTGGAAAGAGCATGGGTATTTTTGTTAATTATGCATTTTGAATATAGTTTGGAAAGATTAAAGCTTTTGGGTATGAATTAAATATCTTTAGTTCTCAGATTTATTTACTGGCTTAAAGATTTTATCTTTGTGATATGAATTAAGTTAAGTAGATATGAATTGCAAATATTTGTGATGATTTGATTAGATACACACTTTTGATAGCGGTTGGGCGTGTTGGTGAAAATCATTAAATCGAGGTTATTTCATTCAACTTGATTGACTTTGATTAGTAAATTAAATATAAGAAAGTATCAGAAATAAGGTTGAACAGCAAAAGATTGATAATGGAAGCATGATTTGATTTAGAATAAGTGATGATCTGTATATAGGGCGATTAATGTTTTAATCCATATGTTTGTAGTATATGAATTGAATATTTGTGATGATTTGATTGATAAATTTACTCGTTCAGATACATTGGAAACGTGTTGGTGAAATCTTCAATCGATCATCCTTTCAATTTGCATAAAGGTAGTTAAATCAGGGTATGACATGTTATACACAAGGATGTGGTTTGTCTTCGAGGGCAAGGTGTAGTCCCATCCAAGAATCCTTCAAAGCCATTGGCAGAGAACATTTTCAGAATTTGTATTCTCTAGATGGCATAGTTTTCGCTGGAAGGCTGAACACTAATAATGTTTTTTTTATATGAGATCTGAAATTTTAGGAGAGGGAATTGTTAAATCATTTGTATTCATGAAGGAAGGCGATTGTGTGGTATTGGTGGAGGAGACTAGTGAATCAGTTATGAAACGTGTTTTATCATAGGATATATCAAGTAGTGGTTAGAAATGAAGGTGGAGGAGAGGATTGGAAGATGCTGTAGAGCTAGAGCTCTAATACCATGAAGAAAATAAAGGAAATACATAGAGCTATCCCATGGTTTTCATTGATTGATTGCTAAAGAAAAAGATCTTGAAATCTCTGCCATCTTTAGGGATGTTAGAAAGTTTGTTCTTTATGAGAAAAATTGATTTATATTCAATCAAATTTCTCCCAACATCATGTTAGTATTTATTTTGATCTTCTACTTCTTATGAATGCAAGCATCCATAGTTAATTACCCATCTTACCATTGTAGGAGAGCACTCTCGATTAAGGTTGAAAATAAAAATAGATATTTGATATAAATCGGTGTCTAATGGCATGGTGTGAATGACTATTTGGGGTTAAGGAGAGTAATCCTGATTAAGATCCCATGGTTCTATCATCCCGGGATTACCGTTATTCTAGTCTAACAACATCAAAGGGTTATTAGCGCAATGTCTAGGGGGTCTGATTAGCAATCATAGGTTATCTCGTCCCAGAGATCTCGAGTAGACTAGAGTTATTGTGCAAGTGTTTATTGAATTATTTAAGTTAGACTTATAAGTTTATCCAGTAATTCAATTTTATGAAGTTTACATTGCAGATGTACATAGAGCTTACATCCATAAGAATGTCATAATTTTAAAGGAAGTTCACACGACAAACATGTGATAGATTTGGGCTTATATATATTGGAATGCCAGTTTGGATGATGTAATGTTTGCATGGCAAACATAGATTGGACTTATATTTATTAGAATGCAAATATTTGATTGATTCAATTTATGAATTTATGCTAGACTTACATCCCTTTGGAATGCTTAATTGTATGAAGTGATATTTGCATTGCAAACACATGTTTGGCTTACATCTATTGGAATGCCACTATTTGATTGGATTTAACTTATGAATCTATGCTAGATTTATGTCTCTTTGGAATGCCATATTTTGGAGTGGTGTTCACATTCGAACAAATAATTGGCTTATATCCATTGGAATGCCAGGGTTTGGAGTGATGAACGTTTGTATTGCAAATAATGGTTTGACTTACATCTATTAGAATGCCACAATTTTAGGAAAGTTTGCATTGGTGAACAAGTGATTGAGCTTACATTCATTGAAAAGCCAATTTGGAGTGATTGAAGTCTATGGCTTACATCCATTAGAATGTTCTTATTTTAGGGAGGTTCACTTGACAAACAAATGATTGGATTTACTTCCTTTTGGAATGTCATAATTTTAGGGAAGTTCGAATATGAACGAATGATTGGACTTACATCCCTTCAGAATGCCAAATTTTAGGAAGTTTGCATGGAGTACAAATGGAATATCATATTTTAGGGGACTTCACATGGTGAACAAGTGACTGGATTTATATCTCTTCAGAATGCCAGATTTTAGGGAAGTTCACATGGAGAACAAGTGATTGGACTTACATCTCTTTGGACTGTCAGATTTTAGAGAAGTTCACATAATGAAGAAATGATAGATTGGGCTTACATCCATGGAATGCCAAGGTTTAATGTGCAGATAATGTTTGCTTGCACATATTGGACTTATGCTTATTAGAAAGCCATCTTTAATGTACCAATATGCTCAAACCCACCAAATGATTTAATGATTTAACTTTAAGTCTCTCCTAGATTCCATTAAGTTTAGTCTGATTATAATCATTGAAAATTATGAATTATTATTATTTATTTTATGATATAGAGTTCAATCATTTCTTTTTATATTGATCTTCATTTTATGTGAAATTTTAATATTTTATGTTGAATTATTTTTAATAAGTTTTCGGTAGCATAATGGCTTAGCATTGTTATATTCACAAAATTTAGTGCGATGCACTCTTCCCTTACTCCGAATCCAAGATCATCAGAGAGAGGTAATTTCATCTCGCACCAGATCTAAGATCGATGGTGGAGGTCTTTTGTTAAATTATCAGATCACGAGCGTGATCTGTTATACTTGAAATTCATTAAATGAATTAGAGGTTAAAAATACTAATCGCGTAATCGATCTAAAATGCTTTAATTGACAATTTGGCTTGTGCGTCGAAAATATTAAAATTAATTAAATAAAAAATATCAAATCACTATCGATCAAATGATTAAAATCATTTAATGAAATTACACGATATCAAAATTGAAGTCCGATGGCGTTAAACGACCTCCGTCGAAATCGATCAGCATTCGTTGGCGCATGAAACACCTAAAATTAACACCATATTGTTGGTTTGTGCATAAAATAAATTCCTCATCGATCGAAATGATATTAGTGAGTAACTAAAGTAATTAATCCCTTACTTTCCTAATCTTTATCCTAAATCATCTACCCAATAAATAAATAAATAATCTAATCACATTATACAGCAATGATCGAAGAAGTTGTCATTACAAAAGGCGAAGGCTTTAAGCCTTCATTCCTGACTCCCTCACGGCATTCTCTCACGCGATTTTGCTCTCGGTTTTCCCCTCTCACGGTATTCCTCCTCTCTGCTGCTCTCGACATTCCCTCTCTCGCGATTCTCCTTCCTCATTTCCTGCTCTCGGCTGAAGACTCCACGTGCGGTTCTTCCCCTCTTAGTCGCCTTGAGCCTAGCGGAACCTTTCCTTCTTCCTTCTTTGCAACCGGAAATTCCAGGTTATTTCCTTTCAACCCTAAGCTTATTTTTACATACATATGACTTCATTTCTTGTGATAAAATGAGGTGGATGTTTTCTTTCTTTGGTTGAAATGATGCTAAGGGTTTCCTTTGGAGATTTGGGATGATGTATGGCCCAAATCTCATTTTACTTCCTATTATCTTTGGATTTTATGGTGTTTATCTTGCTGAAAATGCTTTGGGATGATGTATGGCCCAAATTTCATTTTACTTTCTATTATCTATGGATATCTATGCTTTTATCTTGTTGAAAATGATCTCTGCATGGGGTAAAAAATGGAATTCCTAAGTTAGATGCAAGTATTTCTTATCCTTAATACTATGTTCTTATCATTTGGAGGAAGTAATGCTTGCTGAAATTTTCCTTCTGGAAAATAAAATCTTAAATTCCAAAATCAGTTTTGAGAAGGGTTGTTTTGGGATGATGCATGGCCCAATTTCTTCTTGTTTCTTCTTACTCCCTATGGATATCTATGCTTTTATCTTGCAAAGGGTAAAAAATGGAATTCCTAAGCTAGATGCAAATATTTATTATCCTTAATCCTATGTTCTTATCATTTGGAGGATGTAATACTTGCTGAATTTTTTCATTACCTATGGAAAGTTGGTCTAAACGTGTGCATGATACCAATCTCATGTTGTTTGCTTTCCTTTATGGGTTTCATTCTTATTATCTTGCCTAAATCAATTCTCGATGGGGGATATAATGCATGTCATGTCTCTTTTACATGCTTCGGTAAAAACCTGAGATGAAAAAAGAAAAGGGGGGTTGGGAGTTGCGGTTATAATCCTAACCTATCAACAAGTTCCTCTCTATCTTGTACACTTCAGTTTTGTTGTTTTGAGAGGGAGAATACTTGTATAATCTTTCCTACATGCTTCAATAGAAATTTGAAACGGGAAAAAGAAAGGGGGTCTTGGGTGTTGTGCTTTTAATCCTAACTTATTAGGAAGTCTCTCTATCTTGTACACCGCTTTGAGAATGCTTGTGTAATCTTTCCTACATGTTTCGTAAAAAAAATATAAAAAAAAAGAAAGTGAAAGAGGACCTTGGGTGTTGCGACTCTACTCCTAACAAATTGAACATGTATGCATGATTGGTTAACTTCATTTAGGTCTTGATTAATATGCAAGTCTCTCTCTAAATCTAAAAGCTAGACATGCGCTAAAAAAAAGGGAGAAGAGAAGGGAATGCAAACTCTTCTTCCTCTTATATATGTTAAAGGTGGATGTCTTTAAAGAAAATTTGTTCTTATTGCTTATAACTCAAATTTGTATTGAATATGCAAATAAAGTCATTTAGCTAAAGTTATAAGTTTCAAAATGTAGATGAGTGTGCTAATGCAATGCCTTCCTCATCCCTTTCTATCATTTGGTTACTTATAATTATGATGAATGTTTAAATTAAAGAAATGAATTTAGCTAAAGTAAAATTTCAGATTGTTGCATTTGGCATAACCTAATATGGTTGCTTGTCCTATGGGGGTTGAAGTTTGCTTGAATATCTTACAAGCAATTGTTTTAGCTCAACTTGAAATTTCAGGTTGTATATATGAGCTTAGCATGTGACTTCCTTATATTAGTTGCTAATGAGGAAGAGAAATGAAGAGACTGGTTGGCTTTTGAGCTTAGTCCCTACCTGCATACTTGCCTATTTCTATCACTTGATATCTTATTAATGAATATGAATCAAATATGAAATTTCGATTTAGAAAGACTTACATATAATTAAAAGCTTATGTTATAGCTATCAGATATGTCAAATGCAAAATTCAGTGAAATTTGAAAATGATGCTATGGCGGGTATCAATTATACTTTTAATTTCATATACATGTGAATGCAAATTTATTACTCTACGCTTATAAGTACCGCTCACATTTCTCCAACGTGAAAACTGATAAGACTGCGAATTTTTTCTCCAACATGGAAAAATTTGTCTATAAGTACCGCTTCAGTTTCTCCAACACGACAGAGAAGCTATAAAGATTCACATGTTTCTCTTAACATGACAGAAACTTGATATAAGTATCACTCATGTTTCTCCAACATGGTGAAATTTTTATAAGACTGCACATGTTTCTCCAACATAGCAGAGAAACTTGATATAAGTACCTACTCATGTCTCTCCAATATGGTAGGAAAATTTGCTATAAGTACCTGCACATGTTTCTCCAACATGGCAAGTTTGTTATAAGTGTTATGTTTCTCCAACATACAGAAAAATTGATATAGTACCACTACGTTTCTCCAATATAGAAAATTTGTTATAAGTACCGCACATTTCTCCAACATGCCGTGGAAACTGTTATAAAGTACTCACGTTTCTCCAACATAGAAAATTTGTTATAAGTACCTACTCATGTTTCTCCAACATAGTAAAATTCTATATAAGACTGCTCACGCTTTCTCCAACGCGAGGAAATGCTATGGCTAATCCATGCACGCCTTTGATGGTGGGCAAATAAATTAAGGGTGTCTACGACACCTACAGGGCCTGGCAGCTCTATGCGGGATGACGGAGATTCTAAAATTTTGGTAAATAAAAAATGTGGTACTTGAAAAAGAAGGTATATGCAGATGATTATTCATACTAAATTTCACATCATAATTATACGACAATTACAATACGCTTACTCACGCTAAGCATATACTTGAATCTTCATAAGATATGATAATTACTTATTTAAAGTTCAAATTCATTTTTTTGATTATGCTTATGAATGAAATGAAATGAAAATGATAAAGCATATGATTTAAAATCAGATGCAAGTATGTCTTTATATACTATATGAATGAGTTTAAAAAAAATACATCAAGAGACACATAAGTAAAACTCTCTTAGATCCACATTTTTATGTGACATTAAAGAGAATGATAAAGATACAAGTGCATGCGATATGTCATTTTAAACAAAACAGCTTCATGTTAAAATGCTTAAGTGAAATGATTCAAAGCGATATTCAAAGTGTTATCTCATTCTATTCAATTTGAATGCCTATACTGCAAGTTAAATGAAATCATGACTTTATGAATTAATATTTTTTTGCTTAACCATTTGATTCATATAAATACTGAATCAAATTCATACTCTATAAAATGCTTGATTTGTTAAAGAATGATATACGCTTAATCTATGATAAGTGGTTGAAAGAATCGTTTATATCATTTACAGACAATCACTTAGTTTGTAATGTGTATCCACATTCTTATAAGAATTAACTCACTGAGACTCAAAGTAAATAAAAGAGTCAACGATATCTTATAGATAAATCTATATTTGACTCATAACAAATAAAAAGAGTCAACACGTTATCTTATGAACGTGACTTCTACTTGATCTATGATAAACATTTGAAATGGTTAAATTCATATTTGACATAACAGATGCTACAATTCTCGATTTGGTCTTCGGACCGGGTCCGGGTTAACAAAACCTAAAAATTTAATGATTCCATTATACTATTTTCAACTTAATAAAATAAGAAAGTTTAATTACACAAAAAAGATAAATCTATCGATTATTGTTAATGTCCTCTCAAATTCAAGATCTTAGAAGAAAGTCTCAAACCCGATCCTCCAGCATTGAGTCAAGGGAGAATGATAGATCTTGAAATAATTAATTCAGATGATCCTCTGCAAGATATGAGGTGACAAGATCTACATATCGGTTTGGTCTGACCGGCCCCGTTAACAAAACCTAAAAATCCTATATCAAAACTCCTTGCATTTTGATACATCATGTCAAATTCAACTACTTCAACTTGTATATCTTTACGTCCATATAATATTTTAGAAAGAACAGATACTTGTATATATTGAAGTATTCGAGATCAAATATCTAAAAGACATGTAATTCAAATGCAAGATAAATATAAAAGATATGCTATGCTTCCGGTTTTTCTGACCGATGCTTAACAAACCTAAAAATCAGATCAAACTAATGCCAGATTACATCATGCCAAATTCAACTATTCAACTTGTATATTCATATGTCCATACAATATTTTACAAAGAACATATGTTGAAGTATTCAGATCAAATATCTAAAAGACATGTAATCCAAATGCAAGATAAATATAAAAGAATCAGATGCTCTTGGTTTGGTTTGGGTCCGACAACAAAACTCAAAAAATCAAAATTGACATATAAACTTCAACTTAGACATCTTAATGTCCATGTAATTTTAAAGAACATATTCATGCATGTTGAAGTGATTACTAAGTCAAATAAAAAAGAACAGATCTTATCCGGTGGTCTTTGACCGGGTCCTATAAAAACCTAAAAATATCGTATCAAGAACTAAACTTGCAAATAGACACTTACATTTCAACCTAAACATTTATGTGTCTACACAATATAAAGAAAAGAACAGATACTCGTGTGTGTTGAAATATTCAAACATTTAGGGACATATGCAAGTTAGATACAAAGAAAGAATGATATATATCCTGCTGTCTTCTGACCGTCCGTTAACTAAACCTAAATTTTTTTTTGATATTAAAAGAATTTCAAGTTGATAATATCGAGAAGTTTAATCACATTAATTACAAGATATGAATCAATCTGAAATAAATTTCAAGCTCAAGAAGAAAAGTCCAAACCCATCCTCTATATTCAAGAGAGTGAAAAAGGTTTGAAAGATTATAATTGAGAGAACGAATTTAGACATCCTCTGTAAAATGTACGTAGCAAAGATCTATCAATTGATATTACCCCATGATTGAAGGGTAATTATAATTAAAATTTCAAATGATAAATGATCATATATTCAAATTTAAATCAATCATAAAAATGATCAAAACTCAAATAAAATAACAAAATATAAATAAAAAAAGAAATTAATTATTTAAATTAAAACTTAAAATCAATCCACCCCTTCACAAATATTTGTCTTGGGGTGACAAATTAAGAAAATTTTTGCTCACAAAGAGCCAATGTCAAATCAAATGCATAACTAACTTCACACTCAAAATTCTAAGCTTGTAAGCGAGCGTGTCCTCTGTTTTTTTTGCGAAATGGCACAACTTAAATGTCGGCCCGTGGTTCGGCATATGACACCACTAAATTTGTCCGGCAGATACTCAACCTTTGCTTTCGTGAAAGTAAAATGTATTTTGCAAAACCCCATGTTAGCTAAGGTTGACTTCCTGACAAACTCCACTGTGTCTACAAGGACACCTGGACGACGAACTTAATGTGCGACAAGGATCCTTTAGTCGGATGGTCGACTACCTCCTCCGACTATGGACCAAGGATCGACTACCGGATGACTAACCACGGATCTGGGACGCGCATATCGCTCCCCACAAAAGTTTTAAATTAAAATGATAATTTCATAAATTCTAAACTCCACTCATATACTATTTAACGATTCATTGATATTTTAATCGAAAGTGTTTCTATTGGAGGTAATTAACTATAGGATTAGGAAACCTAACTGATATAAAAGTTCTCACCAAATGAGGACGAAATCTAGTGTCTTATCTACTATTCATCCGCAAATTTTCACCGACACTAAAATAACTCTTTTCTTTTCCAAAAGTGGTCGGTGGCGAATATTCGGATCCCACACGTGGGCCTTCAAATTTTAAATTGTGATTTATTTAATTTCAAACAATATAATTTGAATTAATTAGTTTTATTTTGGTAAGCGGTTTAGCAATATTGCATTTTGCGAGATAGCGTGCGCATTTATGTCTTCTCTTTTGTTCTGGATTCAAGATCAATGAAGGGAGGTAATTTTATCTTACATCAGACCCAAGATCAATAGTGGAGGCTTTGGTTTTGACCTGTGGAGTAAGAAATTAATTATAATAATTTTTATTTTAAAATTTACTTGGAATTGGCACTTTTTTTTTTGGGGACGGGGTATCCACCTCTAACCCCACCCACTTGGTGGATGAGACGCGTATAATTAATTTCTTACTGATACGTGCTCCATCATAGTTATTTTCAGGAGGCGTTCATTTGTGGGATAATTATTAAATCAAGAGCTAAGAACGGTGGGTTTGGAATTGGCACTTAAAAAATTTTTTTTCTTCTGTTGGATGAAAATGCCTTAATTAGCCTTTCCCAAGACTTATGGAGGAGGGGTAGAATGAGAATTAGGGCTTTGGGTTCGGCTAGGGCATTCCACGCGAGAACCCTCTTAGCTTCGGCTATTCACGCGACGACAAAGGGAGAGGGGGTTCAGTCAATTGCAAGGGTTGATTGACGGACTCAGGCTATCGCTTGGTCTCACTCCCATTGGCTCTCTCTCTTGCTCGGCTCAGTAGGCTCTCGCTCTCCCTCTCTCTCGTGTGTGTCAAAGTGTAGAAAAGATTCTCGACCGACTCCACTCCCGTTTTTATAGCATTTCGACTCATAACTGTTCCCGCTCCCCAAATCCGTGTGGATTTTTGATGATGTGGAGGTGGTTAGGGTTTTTGAAAAATCCCTCCTTTTTTCATTTTTTTTAAACCGGCAATAGTGAGGTAAAACAAGCAGTATATATAGCAAACTATGGCAGTGAGGTACGAAATTTGTTATATTCCAATGGTGGAGATTAAATGAATAATTGTGAACTGATGGTTGAGATGTTTTGGGTCGATAAGATTTGCTACTTATTGTAACTGAGTTATAAGAGTTGAGTGTGTTATCACTTATAACAATATTCACTCACTCCTCTGTCATGATGACAGGAGGCTTTGGTTGTTGAACTTTAAATCTTTAATACAAAGAGCAGATATCATGCTCTTCTTCACTATAGTGGGTATGACCTAGGACTTTTGTATGTATATGCATCTTGATGTTAATAATATTGGCTGAGATCGATTTACCTGCCCAGTTACTGTGATTTTCATATTCTTTATTTAGGGATTAATTGAGCTGTTTTGCTTTGTGTAGTTGCTAGAAGAATTGCAAGCAAGGCAGAAACATGAAATTGAGATGCAGGAGGAACTGGAAAAGCTAAAGGATTCCTTGGATTGTGAGAAGAAAAACCTACAAGAAGCTATTAGTGATTATGATGAACTTAAAATATTATGTATTGAAAAAGAGTCAGCTTTGCAGGTACATGTTTCTGTTTTGATGAGTGTTGCACAAATTTAATAAAAACCCCACTTTCAGTTCTTTAGTGTCACACCTTCATTCTTGTTTTATTGTATGTTTTATTTGTTATGCACAATGATTTACCATCAAATATTTTACTGTTGTATAAATGATTTAACAGACTGCACTATTGGATAAAGGAAGCATTGAGGCCAAACTAGCAAAGCTGAACTCACAAGGATTTCTATCTTTTAAAAATGCTACTCGAGAAGTCACGCCTAGATTTGATAATCATGGTGGAGATGCTGGTTATGTAAGGAATATCTTGAGTGATTTTCAGGTATATTCTTTTGCATTAAATTTTTCTTCGTTTTTTACTGTCTTCTAGTTTTACATTTCACTATTAAAAGCTTGTAAATAAAAATCATTTTGAAAAGAATATCATTTTTTTTTTAATTTTTATCCATGAAATGCTGTGGAAAATTGTGTAATTTGGCCTTTATTTGTTTGACTTGGTGCAGTCAATAACAAAGCTTCAAGAGGATTTGAATATACGTAAGAATGAACTGCATCAATCTAAAGATACTGTTAAGGTGACGCTAAAGGAGAAACTTCTGCTTGAGGAGAAGTTTCTCAGACTCGAGAAGAAGAAACAAGATGAGGTTGTTTCTTTTGTCAGATTTAGATGTTCTACCTTGTACCATATCATCTGTCTTTTTTTTTTTCCAGTAGATTAAGATGAACATTGTCCAATTTACAGTTATGATTTGTCAGTTATAAAATAATCTCACTTATCTATAATACATCAACTGATCTTTTTCATTACTGACATACAGATTAGTATGATGATAAAGAACTTTGAAGATGAGCGGTTGACACAGCAATTGCACATATCAGAGTTGGAGAAGAAATTGGAAAGTTTGACAGCATCATTGAATGTTGCTGAATCTACTATTTTAACTAGAGGCGCCGAACTACATTCATTGAACTGCAGTTTAGAAGAGTTAGAAGAATTGCGTGAAATGAAAGAAGTATACAACTTGAACACCCACGAAACATTTGTGAACATTTATAGATTAAGTCCTTGTATTACCCAAAATTGTGGGAGTGATGCTCTTTTTTTTGTAGTCAACTGAATGGACATGATTAACTGAAAAAACATATACTTATTTTCCCTAGCTGTGCCATCTGGTGGCGTGAATCTGATAGAAAAATCCATCTTTTTAGGCCAATGTTTTCAGATGCTAATAGAATGCAGCAGTCCAATAAAGACAATGATTTAGGCCATTCAATCTTAAATGTATGCTACAATTGTTGCTTTTTGACTTGGCTGACTCCTTTTGTTTGTTTAAACAGGATTTTGATAGGAAGAATGAACAAATAACTGCAATTTTGAATGGGCAAGGAAGACAGTTGTCTGAACTTGAAGCACTTTACAAAGGAGAGCAACTTCTGCGGAGACAGTATTGCAATGTCATTGAAGGTCTTTTGCCCAATCAAATTTGTTTTCTGATTATTTGTATTCTATATTTTATCATTTCTTTCATCCTACTTTGGCTACAATTTGTTTATGATTTAAATCATAGATATGAAAGGCAAGATAAGAGTTTTTTGTCGTGTGCGCCCTCTAATTGGAAAGGAGATTGATGATAAGGAGAACAACGTGTTAGTAAGAGAAGATGAGTTCACTGTTGCACATCCCTGGAAAGATGATAAATTGAAGCAACATTTCTTTGATTGTGTTTTTGATCAAAGGGCCTCTCAGGATGATGTTTTTGACGATACCAAGGCTAGTGATTTAACGATCAATCATTGTTTCTTAAAATCAAATTCAAAAGATTTTATATACAGTTATAGTTTTTTATGCATTTCGAAATTACATGCCTAATATTCTGTTAATGATGAATAATTACTAGCATTCATATAAAATAGAATAATTTAGTTCTCTTTTTCATTATGTGCAGCATCTTGTACAATCTGCAGTGAATGGGTATAATGTGTGCATATTTGCTTCTGGGCAAGCTAGTTCTGGTAAGACCTTCACAATCTATGGTACCGACAATCATCCTGGACTGATCCCAAGAGCAAGTGCTGAATTGTTTCAAATAATGGACAGCTGTCGGTACAAATTTTCTTTTTCTCTGAAGGTAATCTATAAATTCAGTTTTTCTTTTATTTAAAAGGAGAATTTTGAATTTCAATAGTAATTATATTTTCAACTGAAGTTATTTAATTTTAAACCTCCTGTACCTGAAGGACTCTCAAGTAAACTTATTCAAGCATAATCTATTTTGAGTTTTATAACATCTTATTTTACAAGTTTGTCTTTTTTTTTCCGAATAAAAAGTTATTTTAACTTGAGATTAGTTGTTCAAACTTCTATTTTTTTAATTAAAGTGTATATATAAAGACAATTAAAGTTGTTTTCCAACCATGCATTTTGGGAAGGACGATTGAGCCATATGCATTTTCTCACCTTGAAATTTCATATGACAAAAGAAGAAATTCAGGATTCCATAAGAACTTTCTATGAAATGAAATATGCTTCTTTCCAAACATATTGAAATGCTATAAAAGCTAACAATGTGAGGATTCTTCTCTTAAAATAAGAATTATCAGGTCATGGAATCAATTAACACAACATGTAACCGATGAGTGCTCTTACAAATGTAATCCCCTTCATTCTTGGGTTTACTTGTTTATTTGATTTTATTTTTAAGGACCTATCTTTGCTATTTTCATTTTTAAGAATAAAGGTGATGCACAAGAGTGTGCAAATTATAGAGAAATTAAGTTAATTTGTCATGCATTAAAATTATGAGAGAGAGTAATTGAGCATAAGTTTTGATGTGATATAAAAATTTCTCAAAATCAGTTTGATGGAAAAATATAGAGAAAGTAAGGAGGATCTACATATGATATTTGTTGATTTGAAGAAAACTTGTGATAAAGTTATAAGAGAAGTGCTTTGGAGAGTTCTTTAATAGAAAGGAGTTAATATTGGTTATATTCAAGTCATTAAGTATATGTATATTAGAGCTATTACTTGTATCCAAATACAAGGAGGATTGACAAAATATTTTCCTATTTAGTTGGATTACATCAATGGTTGATTTTAAGCCCATATCGTTTTGCTTTAGTTATGGATGCTTTTACTAGGCATTTATAGGAGGATGTACCTTGGTGTATACTTTTTGCTGATGACATTCTTCTTGTTGATAAGACTAGAGAAAGAGTCCAAGAGAAATTTGAATTATGGAGGTCGACCTTAGAGTCTAAAGGTTTTTGTTTGGGTAGATCAAAAACTGAATATATAGAGTGTAATTTTAGTTGTAGAAGTTTTAGTGATGGGGTTGTGACATTGGTGATCAAGTCTTTAAAAAACTTAATGTTTTAGATATCTCGGGTTTATTGTTCAAAATGATAGTGGAATAGATGGAGATGTTATTAGTAGAATTCAAGTTGAATGGTTGAAGTGGAGGAATGCTTTTGGCCTATTGTGTGATAAAAAGTAACACTTAGATTTAAGGAAAAATTTAAAATGGTGATAAGACATGCAATGATTTATAGCGCAGAATATTGGCTAATAAAAGAGAAACATAAAATTAAGTGTTGCGAAGATGAGGATGTTCACGTGGATGAGTGGTTATATTCATAGAGATAAAATGCAAAATAAATATATTCATGATAAGGTTCGACTAACTCTAGTGGCAGATAAGATCGCTTTAGATGATTTGGTCACATAAAACGTTGACCGTGATGAGCCAGGTAGGAGAGTAGATGTATTAGACTTGCCTTATGCTAAGAAAGGTAGAGGTTGACTTAAAAAGACTTAGTTAGAATGTATAAAAAATGACTTTAATTTATTGAGAATTAAATGAAAATTTGACACTTAATAGGACATAATGGAGAAGAATGATTCATTTAGCCGACCCCACAATGGGATAAAGGCTTGTTGTTATTGTATCTTTGGTATTTCCATGAACACTTTACTGTGTGGCAGTATATTATCCATCTCTTCAAGCCTACATCATGAAATTAAAATATCTTCTTAGTGTGACTTGTTATAACTTCTGTTGATTATACATGTGCAACGATTATGTAGCTACAAAGTGTATGCTGCATTATCTTTAACATACCAAGCATTCTGCTTTATATCTGGACTTTGGATTAGAATACTTATGTATCAATTGTATTTGGATTATGGAAAAAAGAAATGTAGTAACATACTTCATTAAACAGGAAATAAAGTTAAGATTGTAATAAAGTCAGCATGTAAGATGAATTTTGTTTTTAAATCTCAAATATGATGAACCCATTGAGCTTCAATTTTTCAAAAGAGCAATGTCAAAAATAGTATCGAAAATGTGATATTATTATCGCTTAAGTATGTAGGACAAAAAGCTGTAATGACACCTTGGAAATGCAAATTCATATTGAAGCATTCTAAACATCATATGCTTCTATCTAACAAGGAACACGTTTCCTTTTAAAGCAGCAATAGGCAATTCAAAACATCTTTTATACTTTTCACGAAGTACTTTAATAGAGGGCCATGGGCTTCAAGTAATATTTAGGTTTTCTTCATTGTAACCCGAAGATCATATATTCAAATTATGGATTTGGCTTCTTTGTAATGCAGGAGTGATGTTGTTTAGCCAACTCTTATCATATCCAAATTTAGCATAAGCCTTGTGCATTGAGCACTCCATTTTACCAATAACTCAATTCATTATATTGATTTAAATGTTTCTTAATAATAGATATTTGCGGGACCCTTGTGCCTCACATGTGCAGAGGGATAAACCAGCTTTTGTAAAGCAAACTGAAAACTCTAAGAAATAAGCCAACTAAAAAATGATGAGCTTTTGAGTGCAGCTGTTTTAGGGGAGATGCACCTTATTATGGGCATGCTAGATTGGGAAAATATTACAAACCACATGAAATATGATAATGCATGAAGACATTGAATAAATTTCACCTCCAACTGAAATAAATGTTTCATGACTGGTTAACTAACCTTACTATTTACTTGGTTTCAAGTAACTTTGGTTGTTTTTTGCAGGTTTACATGGTTGAGTTATATCAAGATACTCTTGTAGATCTTCTACTTCCAAAAAATGCCAAACGCTTAAAATTAAACATTAAAAAGAACTCAAAGGTGATTATCATCTTTCCCAATCGGAATGCTTCTTTTTATTTAAAATATTTAAATTTCTCTTTTTTTATGTAAGTCAACAATTTTTACATGATCTTCGCATGAATATAATTGTTATATGCATAAAATAGAAGCTCAAGCACTGTATTGTGATATATGCTTCTCATCTTTTTAATATAAAACCTTCAGAGTTATGTTTGGTATTGCTATGGTAAAGTCATGCAGAATCATTCAATTGTTTTACTAAAATTTAAGTATTTGTTTGATTTGAGATGAAGTGAGCATAAAGTAAACAAATTTAGCATGCAATTTACCTTAGAAATGTTTAGTAGGAAGTAAAACTAATGCAAAGTAAATTTTCGTTGTATCCAAATACGTGAGATGTCTTCATTTCTCTTCAAAGTAGTTGTGATTCCTCTTGACTCGTGTCTCCATGACTTACTATTTCCTTCATTGTGATTGGTGGTCTGTGTGATCACAAGCACCTTTGACAATCTTCTTGACCACAACTCAACATCACTTATGCACCAATGCTTTCTCTCCATCACATTTATCACATGAATGGAGCACAACTATTGGAGAGGATGCCATTTAAGAATTTTTATTGTTATGTTGATGGCATTTTATCATATCTGCAAACTATGCTACATCCCAAGAGTAAAAAAATATCAATATTTTGAAGTTTGTGTGTTCTGAATGGTGAAGGAACCTTTTTTCTTCAGTTTAGATTTGTTGATGTATACATTTCTCCACTCCTTTCTCCTTGATGAGGACCTTCCCACTACAGGAAAATCTGAGTTCCAAGTAACTTAATGCATCCATCACAGCCATGGCCAGTGTTCTTAAGCTTCAAAGTTAATCAAAGAAAATTTTAGAGTCCCACAGTCACAAATATTTAGTTTCTTCATTCTTAGTTATAGATTTATGTGTCTTAGTAGTCCGATCCTTATTTTAAGAGAACTTTTCTTTTTATTTTAGTTTAATGTTGGATTCTAATTTTACATTCAATCAAGTAGAAAGTAGTGTTTTTTTTTTTGTGTGGTATACTTTGCAGTAAACCAAATAGTTCAAAATAAGCAGAGTATGCTATGTCTTTGTTACCCTGATTTTTTAAAATACATTCTTGTTAGTTACATGTAATCTAAAAACCCATAAAGCATCACGATTAAGTAAACAAGAAATCATATTAATTGTTAGAACTGGGAGATGTGGCTGCCCTAGCAAGTTTGGTGTCTTGCATTGCTATTGTAGTGCTTCAACGATGATCATTGATACCATTTTGTCTTTCTATTTTAGATTTACCGTTTCTCTTTTCTTATTGTCTCTTCACATCAGCATTTAAGGGCGTTGGTGGTAGGACATCTCGTTGGAGGATCCTGGTCTCCATCCATGGTCATCTACACCATTTGAATGTTGGTTTGGTCTCTCATCTTTTAGGTAAACCTTTTTTGGTCTTTTGGGATGAAACCTACTGGTTATCTAGAACCATCCAATCTTTTGAAGATGCCCCCTAATTTTTGATTCATCCCTTTCTAAACATCCTTTTATATTGAATAGAAAACTGGCATTTTTGATTGGAAAGGATTCTACATCACATTTAACACTAGATGTGATTATTTCCCATAATTATATTTGGATCGCATGGTCGCTTATCGTGCTCTTGTGCACCTCACTCTTATTGCTTCGTCTTTGTTTTCCATATCGCACTCAACACCAAATTTCACACTCAATTCTTTACACAGTGGTGATACACTATGTTCTTGTGTGCAGGTTTGTCTTCTCACTAGCTTGTAGTGTCTCATGGCTTCTAGTGAGCCACTTAGGGTTATGGCCGTGTTCTCCTCCCTCATTGATGGCTTCTCTCCCCCTTAGGTGGCATTCTTCCCTCGTACTAGATCCTTTTCACTCGTATTACCATAATTAGGCAGCACTCATTAACTCTTCCTTTCTTTAATCCTGATTTTTTCACAATGCATTGGATGATCATAACGTTATAGTTTCTCTATTTTTTTATTATATTTATTTACAAACTTAAAGATTTCATGCTTCTGATTAAGTGACATGAATTAAGTTAGTAGTATATGAATCGCAAATAGAGTGATGATTTGGACATACACCTTTCACTGCTTGCTCCAAAGAAGACGGCCGAACGTGTTTGAATCAGGTCCAATCGAGTCATCCTATTCTATTACACGCCGACCGAATTCTAGCATAAGGGGGTCATCTGGGGTGTGACACTTATTGTCTTAGAAGATGAGATCCTTGAGCTTGTTAGACCATTGCCTTTGTCCATTATAGGCACATTGTCCTTGAGCTATCCCATTATGATGTTTATTCACAATTTCCTATTAGACTTATACTTGGTTGGTGACTATTTAGTTTAGATTATTGGTCCTCATCACATTATTCTAAGACAATTCTTAGATGCAATTTATACTAGATTTTTATTTAGATGTACCTACAATGTATGTGGCTTTTTGATGTGCATTTTTAAGTAGTATCCTCATTTTGGTGCATTCATGGATTCACATATATCACTCATTTTTAAGTAATATACTCATTTTGGTGTTTTGATCTACCCAAGACGCTCTATTTGATGTGGTGTGGTTTTACAACACCAAGGTCGAATCTTTCACATTCTCTACGCCCTATTGAGCATTAGCAGGGTCTTCAATCACCTACACAAAATGAAAATATGCAACCATACACATTTTATCATACCTTTGCAAAAAGTGGCGATAACAATAGATTTAGGAGGCAGTTGATTTGACAATCAATAATAATAATTTTTTTTATTTTTTATTTTTTCAAAAGGAATAGAATGAATAAAAAATATGCATGGATTGCTTGATTTGAGTACGAGGGGTTGATGTTTCCTTTTCTTTATTTAGATAGAAGGGAAATATTGTGATGATTGAAGGTGGGGTGTCAGCTTGATGTGCTAGGTATGTATGTAGCTAGATATAATTTTGTTTTAGATTATGAAAGGTTTAAACTATTTTTTGTAATTTTTACTATATAATGAAATTTATCAACTTTAACAAGAAGGATCATGTAAATCAATTGCTTATAATCTCAAACCATCCAAATGCTTTGTAATGTTTTGCTCTAGTGCTAAACTTAGGGATTGTTTGGTTATAAGTATTATTGTGTAAAGTGAAAGGTTAGGAATACACATGTTTTTATTCTATAGGTGTTTGTAAGTAATAAAGATGCATAGTACATTTTTGGAGAATTTGCAATGCTTTAAAAGCCTCATTTATGTGTTACATATTCATTCAAATTGGTTGAATTCTAAATGCATAATATGTAACCCTCATGATCGTCTCCATTTGCAACGTCTTCCTTTTCTCACTATGTTGATTCAACCACAAAAGCATCGACAATTTGGTGCCCCACCATCACTATCCCTCCCTCGGTCATCTTCATCCGCAAAGATTTTCACTTATGATTTCTCATTGCTATCATGAAAACCTAAATAAAATAAAGTGTTGATTTGACAACTATGTCAAGTTCAACTTTTGCAGGCCTTCGTAGTCCCATCATCAGTGGATACCAGAGGCATTGGCACAACGTCATCACTTTGGGATTGCTTTCCTGTGTACTGTTTAGTGAATTTGGTGTGTTGGGAAGAGTTATTTGGTTATCATTGGAGACGATAAGCTGAAGGCTAGGAAAATTGTCATTAATTTACTACTCGCTTTCAATCTCTTTATGAGATGGTGTTCATCAAAGTGCATGAAGGGCTATTCTTAGTTTATGTGCATCCAAATTTTGATATACAAGTTTTTATGAATGGAAATCCTCTAGTGAGCTATTGTAGTTAAAATCATCTTTTAGTTTTTAGAACCGTTGCAATTAAAGATTAATTTCATGCATTTGGTGATTGGTTCAACAATTGTTGACAACTCTTTAAATAATATCATCATATTTGATATGCATGCTATTGAATAAAAAAATAAATTTGTTATAATTTTTTTGCATCCATTTAAACAAATCCTAAAAATCAAAATCCAAATGATTGTCTTACTTTCGTTTCTAAAATCAATAAATTTAAAATCTGCATCACCACATCCTCTTAGAAATATATATGTTAGCCCTCAACTCTCTCTCTCTCTCTCTCTCTCTCCTTTTATCAAAATAAGGAGATTGTGACAACTTACAAGGTCAAAAATTTTATCTAAATTGATTTTGTTTAAACACTTGTATTTGGTTTTTTTTCTACAAAAAAGAGAAAAAAATGATGGTTGAATTTTAGGAAACAACCAACCAAAAAGGGAAATCTCTATTTAATCATAAAAAGAACCGAGCTTATGCTCACACTTTAACACTCTCCCTCAAATTAGTCAATAGATACTTATCATTCAATCATTTCATAGCTTGATCTTTGAAGACCTACTATTAGAATTTGTGCGCCTTATTACCCTATACTTAATAGGATTTCTTATTACTAAAAGTAAGACAAATGTATGACATAATTTTTGCAAACATGATATTAGTAAATTTTGTTTAATTTTATTACATGATAAATATGCAGAGGTATAAATATTATGGATCTATTGTATAAAGGAATGATGATATAATTTCTAGAGTTAAGGATGTGTGGTTAAAATGTACTATGCAATAAGAGAATATCACAAAGATTAAAAATATAAATTGTATAAAACTATAATTTGGTTGACTTTTTATTTGTATCTGAGTCTTGGGTTGCAATGAGGATGTTGATAGCTAACTTGAGTGGCACATAGACAAGAATGTTAAGGTGGATGTGTGGCAAAATTAAATATAATTTTTTGAGAAATTACTTTATTAAAACAACAACAAGCCTTTATCCCACTATGTGTGGTCGGCTATATGACTCCTTCTCCGTTGTATCTTATTATGTGTTAAATTCTTATTTAATTCAAGTAAATTAAGGTCATTTTAACTAGTTATTTTATTAAAACAACAACAAGCCTTTATCCCACTATGTGGGGTCGGCTATATGACTCCTTCTCCGTTTTATTATTATGTGTTAAATTCTCATTTAATTCAAGTAAATTAAGGTCATTTTTTTTATACATTTTAACTATGTGTTTTTAGGTCTACCTCTACCTTTCTTAACTTAAGGTAAATCTAATACATTTACTCTAACTGGTCATCGTCATGATCTTTTTATTATTGGCCAAATCATCTACGATGACTCTCTTTAATCTTATTTGCCACTGGAGCTACTCCAATTTTTTCCCAAACATACTCATTTCACATTTTATCTCTAAGAGTAAAGCCACTCATTCACCTGAGTATATTTTATTTTATTAAAACATTAAGTATATTTCTGACAAGAAGTTAATGGAGAATAAACTTGGAATGGTTGATGCATGCATACGAAAGGATAGAAGATGTCCTAATAAGATGAGTAGATAATTTTGTTGTTTAGGGATTATGAGAGAAAAAGTTAGAAGTTAAACTAAATATATATATAGAAGTGGTGCATACAAAATTGTATAATATTTATTTCTTATCTTAAGCAATATTTAACATGGAATAATGGAGAATGAGGGCCAATTCCAAATAATTAGTAAATGACTAATGATGGAGATTATTTTGATGATGATGATGATCAATTATAATTCGGTAAAAACCTAAAGGCCACTTTGGAGATTAATATTGTAAAGAAAATTTAAGGTCTGTTTGGGCAACTGTAGCGGCCTGAAAAATGTAGTAGTAGAGCTATTGCAAAAAAAACTATTGTTTAAAAAGCTACGGTGGGTATTACAAAATTTTTATTTTAAAAAAAAGTTAGACTCCTACTTTCTAGTAACTATCGTACTCTACTAGGTCAGGTCAGATTAGAAAATAGTTTTTTCACTACAAATTCTTCAAAATGTGTCCATAATGTAATTTTCAAACGGTACTACGATACTTTTTCGCACCACACAACACTTTCACTGCTACCCTAAGTGCACCTTCAATATAGAATTTTTTTAGCATTTAGAAATAGTTAATTATTGATCTTTATCCTTTTTTATTCATTACTTTATGCATTGTGCTTCGTAAACTACTGATTGCTATTTTTTTGATTCTCTCATTTTGTGGCTTTGTGTTGATCTGTCCACCATCTTATTCAGGATTGAGTGCATAATCTCCTTCACCCAAATCTAGATAGAGTTTGTTGAAGGATGCTATTAAATTTTGTTGCTAGTTGTGTAATTTATGTTATGTTAAATTCACTGGTTTTAAGACCTTAGTATCCATATTTGGTTATACTAAAATGGTTGGGATTTGAGAGGAGCCAGGGTGATAGAATTTATGTTTTTTGGGATCTTTTTGTTGAGATTAAATAAAGTATTAATAATGTTGACTGTTGAGTGTACAAAGAAAAATTAAATCAAGAGTCTCGACTTGGGGGGGTTGATGAATGAAGCTTTTAGGTTTTTTATGGATATAAAATAGGTTAAATTTATTGAATTTTAAGACCATACTATCCATATTGGTTATGTTGAAATGGTTGGGATTTCAAAGGAGTTCGGGTGATAGAATTTATGTTTTTTGGGATCTTTTTGTTCAGATTAAATAACGTAATAATAATGTTGACGATTGAGTGTACAATGAAAAAATAAATCAAGAATCTTGATCGGAGGGATATCCATAAGAGAGACTTAGGGAGTAATTTCTGATTTCATTTGAAGATAATCTGTGCATGCTTCATAATCTAATGGTTAGAAATCATAAAATATTTATTTTGTAAATGAAGTTAATTCTACCAAGAGTGACTCAAATTCTATTTGATAATTTATATTGGAACTTATAGTTATCCAAATTGATGATTCAACCTTTAAAGAAAGTATCCACAAATCCTAAAATCTATTTAATGAAATGCAATTAAATTTCATGTTTTGATTTGATTTGGAATGAGTCTACTCTTGATCTCATTTGCTTTAGGTTCATTGTTACTAAGGTAGATGAGTGGCTTTACACCTAGAGATAAAATGAGAAACAAATATTCATGTGATAAGGTTGGAGTAGCTCCAGTGACAAATAAGATTAGAGAGTCATCTTAGATGGTTTGATCACATAAAATGTAGGCTCTTTGATGACCTAGTTAGGATACTAGTTGTATTAGATTCAGCTTATGTTAAGAAAGGTAGAGGTAGATCTAAAAGATTTGGTTAGTAAGTATAAAAAATGACCTTAATTTATGAGGATGAAATGAGAATATGACATTTAATATGACACATTGAAAAGAAGGATTCATGTAACCGACCACATGGTGGGATAAAGGCTTGTTGTTATTGTTGTTGTATGATATACTTTTTAAACATAGGAGAGATCTTGCAAATCTCTAAATTTTTAGATAATTTATTCATTTATATTGCATAATCTAGCTTTTTCTCAATTAAAACATCCTAATCATAAAATTATTATTTCCCCTAAAATTTTGTTTTTAGTGTTGGTTCCTGATTCTTTTGCCAAAAATAGATAATGTTTAATTCATGACTAGGAAAATATAATGTTGCATATAGAAAAAGACTTGATTGCGTGTCTTATTAGAGGGCTAAAGTTTCTTTTACTTTCTAGTGTTAACGATCCTTTTTGGCATTCAGGGAATGGTTTCTATAGAAAACATCACAATTCTCGAAGTTATCAGCTTAGAAGAATTGAGGACAGGCATTTTGAGAGGAGCTGAACAACGACATATTGCAGGAAACAAGATGGATGCTGAAAGTTCGAGATCACACTTAATATTATCTATCATAATTGAAAGCACCAATCTTCAAAGTCAAACTCTTGCGAGTGGAAAGGTTGAAGTACACTTGTCTGAAATATAAAGCATATTTAACTTAGTTAATTTTAAATGTTTACAGTGAAACTGATCTTCATTCTGTTTCCTATCAACCACTAAACCTCCCAACCCCAACTCCAACCCACCTCCTAAATCACTCGGCTTCAGAAAATGTATTGTTCATTAAATGAGAAGATCAAACAATTTCTTTGCTTTTGATTTACATAACAATTTATAAGTCAACTAACATTTAAAATTAGCTAATTATGGTTTAAAGTTATTTAGGTACCATCATTATTAAGATAATATTGTTATTTCGATAACAATGCTATCTATCAAATATAGCTTGTTTGGTGGTTCAAAGTTTTCTTTCGTAAACAATACTATAGTTTACTTAGCTTTTATTTAAATGTAATCAAAATGAAACCAAAGTATCATTTATGCAGTTATTTAACAAGTCCTAAAAAAAAACATTACGTAGTATGTCTGTTTACCAAATAGGTAAAGAGGATTTCATCTCTAATCAAAATGTTGACCTCCACGCATGTTTGACGAGTCGAATTGGATTTATGAAGCAAATCCAACGGATTTCGGATGCGATATCACGCGAATCGAACCTGAAATACAATGAATATCACCGAAACTAGTCGAAACGACTTCTGATTAATGAACGGATTTTGTCATCGCATTCAAAATGCTGAAATTGATCGAAATATATATATTACCGGTCGACAATCGGCGTCGAGAGGCCGACGCAGCGATATATCGAGTCGAGGATGTGATACCCAAACTCCGTTGGCGAAATTGATCGCCGTTAGTATCACATCGAACATATCAAATGAGGCGTCGCTGATTGATGAGTATATCGCGAATGTTGCGGTCGGCGATAATGTGCGTTTTGGAACCGATGGTGACCAATTCGTCGTCGAATCGACCGGCCGATCAATGACCCATTCGTTGAACGTCGAATAACCTAAAATTGACATATATTAGCTATATGATTATGTTGTCACAAAGATCCGAATTAGCGTTGATTTAATCGTTTAAATAAAAAGAGCCCTTTATAAATACTCTTATTACCTAACCTTAATCCTTATAAAACTCCTATTCACAGCCTTGACTCCAATTCATGCGCACCGCAAGCCTCCTCCCTTCCTCTTGGTTGAACGAATTGATTTTCTCTCTGGATTGAAACACAGCCGCACAAGGACGACCATCTCACGCGAGCAAGCTCCGGCTCTCGTGCTCCCTCCCAATTGAAGGCTAGCTGCGAGTCTCCTTCCTCCCTGTCGGCTGGTGCTATCAATCGAACATCCAGCCTTACGATCCACCTCTTGTCTCTTGTTCGTCCGGCTACAAGATCATGCCGAACCGAGAGCTTTGATCCTATTTCCTGTTTGGAAACCTGTAATCGAGCGATCTGGGCTGCATCCCATCGGCCTCCTCCACAATGAGCTGACGAGCCAGTCCAATCTCCTGTTCGCTCGAGCAGGCCGTGAATCATCTGACCGAGCCGCACGAGCCGCACGAGCCTTTATCCTGCAGCCTCTCTTTGCGAATCACACCTATCGCCACGAATTTCTGAACTGACGATAGCAGCCATCCGCCCTCCCGAAGCCTGTCCGACCCTCTCTCAGGTAAGCAATCGAACCCCCTGCAGTTTGCTTTTTTCCAGTCCTAGAGCTGAACCCGATTCCTGCTCTTCCCGCCCTCTTCTTCCCCACACAAGGCAGCAGTTCTCTGCCTCACGACCAGTTCCGATCCATCTCACTTACTGGGCTGCAACAGTGGCTACTCCTCCATACCAGAAAACAAACATATCAGCTCCATAGTTCCCTTTCACTTCCTGCTTACATTCTAGCCAAATTTGATCCCGATTGGCCAACTGCAAGGCATTAGACCTCTTTCCTGCTCAACCGAACGAAGCACCATCTCCTTTTCTATCAACCTCTATTTGACAACTCCTTACTTTTCTGTTTTCAGTTTTCTCACACATTTATTCGGATAGATGAAGAAGAAATGAGATTATAGATCTCTTTAGAATTAATGAAATGTCATTTGTATTGTTTCGGCAAGATTCATGTAAATTCAATATATTGATGTTGTGCAGCCGTTTACCGGATTAGCGACTAAAATGAAGCAAGCAAAAAAAAAAAAAGATAAATGAGATTCAAAAGTCAATAGGCTTTGGGACTCTCATCTTATTGACTACAAGTGAGCATAAGTAAAATGTCATCAAGATGCTTTTCTTGTCTTTAGGTTATTGCGAAATGAGATAGTGATAAGATTATAATTTAGTGAGATTGAATGTTGTCATTTTGTTGATTATTAGAATCCAAGTTCTGCCTATCTCAAGTCCCACTCAAAGCTTTGTTATCAAACTCAGTGCAAGTTTACTTTGCTCATTTTACATGCTAAGTTAAAATAATAAGAATTATAAGTACTTGTTCATGTTGCTTCAACATAAGGGAGAATTTGATAAACCTAAATACTCGTGCATGCTGTTTCAGCATGACAAGGAAACCATGATGTCTTTTACACATATATTGAAGGTTTATGCACGCTTTTTAAGCGTGATAGGTTTAGAAGACTCCTTAGGCCGCAATGTCGTAAGACACTAACTATGCAAGCTTTTTTAAGTATGGTAGGAAGACTCTAGCACTACCGATGCAGCCTCCTATGCGGGGATGATGTTGGGAGGTTACCAAAATTTTGCCAAAATCTGAACTCGCATAAGATTTAAATAGAGTTTTAGGACTAAAATAAGGTACTTAAATCAGGAATTAATCTAATGAAGCTTAAGTTTAGTTTTGAATTAAAAATCAAAATTGCATATGAGAGTTCTAAAGCTTTTAAAACAAAATCATATCATAAGAACATGGATTCAAGTAGCATTTAAAGGAGATTTTAAGACTCTAATGCGTATAAGTCAAGCTCCTAATAGACTTTCGAATTGTGTTATGTCATGTATTGAAACAGTCAAACTTTTCAAATAAAAGATCTTCGGCTAAGGAGAGACAATCTTCAACTAAAATGTAACTCAAGGAAGGACTTGAAATAGAATTGTCTTCAATTTGATGACTTGTCTATAAGCAAAAATAAAATTTGATTGCTCGCTTATGAACATGATTGTGACATTTCATCGAAACTTGAATCATTTCATCCCATACCAGATGGACTAAAAATGATAATATTTGAACATATATAGATAGTATGGGACTGAATAGTTTTTTTTCGAGCAATGATATGACTTGACAACTCGCTTATGAATAAGAGTGAGATAGAGTACCTCACCCACAGGTAACTTCATATTCAAACTCACCTCGGAGTGCGTGTAAGAAATCTAATTAAGCCATGCATCATCAGGTAGATTTATATGCAAGCTTATTGTATTGAGAAGTATGAGAAGGACTTAGATGACATAATATTCTATGCATTCTGAGGAAACTTCACACTCATATTTAATACCTTGATATTCATGCAAGTAGCTCAAGTCAAAATTCTTACGTGTATTTCGAGGTGAATCCAAATTTATCTCGATACTTTGAAGGTCATTAAAGTTATTTTGAGAAATGTGTAAATATTTTAAATCATGTGAAAATCAACAAGCAATCTAAAAATATACCTTCACGGGCTTTGAGAAATGTGTAAATCTTTTAAATCACGTGAAAATCAACAAGCAATCTAAAAATATATCGAGCCCTGACAGTATGCTTAAAGCCTAAAGCTTGTGCTTGAGAATGCTGTGCGGGTTGATATTGAATGGATTCAAAGCCTACTTTGCCTCGAAAAATGTGTCAACCTCTATATAAAATGATGGTTATTTTGAAAGCAGACATATTTTGTAGGCTTAATTTTTAGAGATTGATACATGCGCACATTGATAATGAAATACTTCACTAAAACATTGAGGCGGTAAGTCCCACATAACCAATCTGATTCTCCTCTCTACAAAGATCGGAGTTGACGGGATTTGTTGCATCTAGATATTTATTCACAAAAAAGTAGAATATTTGATTTCACATTTGTATACGACCATCAATGATAAAAATGAAAAAAAATTCAGTTTTAGAAAGTTAAATTCTAAACCAAGTGAAAATATAATATTATGTTTATAGACTTGATCCTCTGTTAAGCAGAGTCAACAAGTTCGATGATGATTGTGTTGAATGAGGATTTCAACCGGAGGGGATACTATTATTAGAATGTGATTGCAATTCTAGAGCAAGTTAATCTAAATTAAGTATCAATCCAAGTGTTAAATTTAATAAGTTATTAAACTATAAATGTTCAAATGAAATTTATAATGTAAAAATTTAAAGCAAAATTCAATCTATCCACCTTCCGTAACTGTTTGTCGGATGTGACAAATAAAAAAAAATTTAGCTCACAAAGTAGCCAATATCAAGTCAAGTATACAACTATATTCACTCTTAATCAATTTCATGTTAGGGCGTGACGTGTTCTCTGTATGGTTTGGCAGGTAAAATATGATGCTTCTGTCTCCTAATGTTTGGTCAAATTACATATATTCTGTTCGCATGTTGCTTATTTCCATGACTTTGTCCCTTGAGATGTGAATCATACGATGCACTTGATATGATAAAAAGCTCTCTGCTAGCTAAGATTGACTTACGCTTGTCTTTTTAGACAAACGCCACCTTAGGTCTACAAGGCCCTCTTGAACGATGCAACCCATTGTTGAGAGATCTTCCGGTCGGGTTGGATCGGCCAATTCTAGTAGATTAGGAATGTGCGGGATTAGAGATCTTGATCGGGCATGTCATCATTCCTCCAGCCATCCCCTTTAAGCTAATGATGATGAATTTCATAAATCCAAATTTCATGCTAAGGATGTGACTCATGTCCTCTGTCCGCGTGATTTGGCCAGTAGACTCCACATATGATGCGGTTACTAGTTACTTCGGTGGTTCTACGCACATTATATTACTTGGCATTGTAGCCGTATGTTTTCCAGCTTTTCTCTTGAGATGTGATATGCACTTCGATATGATAAAAGCTCTATTAGCGATTGATTTAAGCTTTGTATAAATGCCACCCAGGTCTACGCCGAACTTGGCATGGTTGAGAAGGATCATTCGGTTAGGTTAGATCTATCTCTCTGCCTAGATTAGGGGCGCTAGACAGCAAATCATGAGATATTGATGGAGCGCGTCATCATTCCGTCAACCATCCTCTTTAAACTAATGATAATGAATTTCATAAATTCAAAGTTTAAATCTCCACATACTACTACTATATGTTACACATTTAGCAATCTAACAATTTTCCTTAGTTGAAAGTGCTCTCTCAACATTATGAGGGATAATTAACCATAGGTTCTTGCGCCTATAGGAAACTTGGAACCAGATCTAAAGTCTTCACAAAATGAGAGCAAAATCTCTGGATAGTGTCTTATCTACCGTTTCATCTGTCTTCTGAAAATTTGACTGACATACATCATACTTTCTTCATCGAGAGGTAGGTGGTAAATTTTCGGAGCCCACACAAATAATTCATGAAGCATGTAATTAAACAAAATTCAGGTTTTCCAGAATCTTACTTTTCTTCTTTCTTTACTACACTTCTTTTTTATAGTTGTGAATTTTGCTTTATTTCAATTTTGCAGCTTACCTTTGTAGATCTAGCTAGCTCAGAAAGGATAAAAAAGACAGGCTCTTCTGGAAATCAGTTGAAAGAAGCACAAAGCATCAACAAATCTCTTTCTGCTTTTGGGGACGTGATCAGTGCTTTGTGTTCTGAGGCCCAGCACATTCCTTACAGGAATCATAAACTGACAATGCTTATGAGTGATGCTCTTGGTGGAAATGCCAAAACACTTATGTTTGTGAATGTGTCTCCCGCAGAATCGTGTTTGGATGAATCATACCATTCCCTCACGTAGGTTCTTTTGCAGCATTCAGTTTTTTCTTTTATAATCTCTGATAAAATATTATGTAATTTGTTTTTCTAGGTAGAAATCATTTTTATTCAATTGTTTGGAAATCTATTATTCTGGACTTCTTCACAGTTTTTTCTTCCACTGATGAGCTAATGCGAAGAACTTGAAGCGTTCATATTTAGTCCCATTGGCTGGAAGGTTTTAGAGCCAAAATTTATCTTTCTTAAAAAGAAAATGTTGGAGAAATTAAATAATTGGAAAGATATTGATGGAAAAATCTTATTGGATGCAAGTGAAACTTGTTTCAGCCCTGATTTTTCTACATGTCTGAAATCTTCTCGCACCTTGTAATTCTTCATTTAAGCCAAACTAAACTAGTGAATTTTAGTTATTTAAGTATTCTCAACTAGTTTTTGGCCATTATTTGTGTGCGTATGCGTGATTTTTAGATGGATTTGAATCCTTCTGTTTCTGTTTATTAGATGAAAATGGTAAATAACATTTGTTCACTTGACCAATCTTTTTTTGTGGTTTATTTTCATGGTCTTGCATCTATGGTCTAGTTCTACCTCGTATTTATCAGACAAAATGTTCTATTCCTACAAATTAAGTGCCGTTAAATATTATACCTGCTACATTGCTTGTAAATCATCAGTCAATTATTTACATGTATAATGCAGGTTTGCTTCAAGGGTTAGGTGTATACTGAACAATCCAAGCAAGAATGTATCTTCAAAGGAGATCGCCCGTTTAAAGAAATTGGTTGCCTATTGGAGGGAGCAAGCAGGAAAGCTAGGGGATGATGAGGAGCTGGAAGAGATACAAGAAGAAAGACAAACAAAAGAGAGCAACTGATCACCAAGCCCTGCTAACTTCAAGCTAAAACCTCATTTTGCTCTCAAATCAGCTTCAAAATTTTCTCATATCAGTTTGGATACAAGGTGGGAGGAGGTGGCGGGCGGTGAGGTTTTATTCTAATCACTGGCCTTTGATTGGCATTTTTCGTTTTCTGGCGAAGGTTTATAAATTTGTACATAGCTTTCAAGCAGACAAACTTCATCACTTTGTGTATATAGATCCAGTTTTTGCAGCTGTCAGTTGGATGCCATCATCTTGTCTTGAAACAAGATTTTGTTTGTATTATTGAGAATTTTCAATTTTTTTACCCTTTTTTTTCATGATATAAACCTTAAAAATATTTGTTTAATATATTTTTTATTTTTAAAATTTTTAAAATTTTAAAAAATAATTTAATTATCTTAAAAAATAATTAATTACCTTCTATGTGTTTTGAGTATTTTAAAATTAATATTTATTGTTGTTGCGGCATTCACTATAGCTGTCTGCAGGATGTTATTTAGCTGTCACTGATGATAACCAGTGATTATTGTTTGCTACATTGATAAATGTCAAGTCATAATAGTTATTGCATTGTTGATGATTTTCATCATTATTAAATAAGTTACTTTATTTATTCTTTAATAAAATAAAATAAATATATTTTATTACTTTGAATATATTTTGTTTAAATTTAAATAAAATAAAATAAAATAAAACAAATTTAAATATTGTATTTTTATGTATTTTCATATTTTAAAATAAATCATATTATTTTAAAAAAAAATTAAATACTTTTTTAATATTTTAGCTGTTTTAAAAAATGATTATAATCATCAAACATATTTAGTTCAAATTAAAATATAAATAAAATATAATAAAAATTTTAAAAAATATTTTAGCTTTACAAGCTTTAAATCTTATTCATAAAGATCGAGGACACGGCTTATTAATATCCCTAAGAATCAACCTTTACTGGTGGAGTCTTTTTTTTCTTGTTGCCACATGTCTGGCGTAATCTTAAATCTGGTAAACGTTCACATCCCATAATAATTTTTTCCATTATAAATCATATTTAATCGTAAAATCCAATGCTTATTTATCTTACGGATCTGCCTTCTGTATTCCAACCATTGGTGCGCCTAAAAAGAACAAAATTGACAAAAATTGTCTTAGAGGCGAAGCTGCCAGGTGCTTACCGTCGGCACCGACGGCACCGACGGCCGCCTGATTGGATGTTCCAAGCGGAGAGTCTGCGAAGGACGCGGAGCCATATGATCTCACCTTCTTCGTTTAACAAACCTACAATAAGGCTAAATTTATGGATCTTTCTACAGCTGGTGTTAGCTTTGTGGCTCATAATTAGTGATCATTTATGGACTATACGACAAAAAAAATGTATCGATAGGGATACTTCTCCTTAGTTTGAGACAGCACATCTTATGCTTTTGTCGATATTGCTATTTACTCATCACTTATAATGGTTCGATCTTGAATTTGTAGAATTTTGCTTTATATTTAGGTTTTTTTTTTTTTGATTCAATTTACTATATATATATATATATACACACATAAAACTCAAAAATTGAGCTAAGCCAATATTTGGTTAGTATGACTGTTTGGGCCAATCCATGTTAAAAGTTGATTTAATCATTGAGTTGAAATCTCAGCCCTAAAGTTCATAATCTACAACAATGCATATTCAATGATAGTTCACTATAAAGCTAATAACACTAATATTGATTCAATGGCATGTAGGCTTGAGAATTATTTGCTTCAATTGAGATGCATGCAATTAGAATTTAGGACAATGATGAGATCAAATTGGATGGTTATTTTGATAATGGGGTTGAAAAAGTGATGAGACAATCACTTGATAATTTATTTGAATAATTTCATGCCATTTTTTTTTATTTTTTTGATAGAAATATATTATAGGTATAATATTATAAATAATTAGGTTATCTAATCTTGCTACAAATCAAGTTATTCCTAAAGAAATACATATCAAATAATTAAAAAAATATTTATAGAAAAAGGAAACTAAATAATTATATTATTACTTTACATTTATTTCTGTTATAGAACAGAGTTTCTGTTATAGAATAGTCAAGCAAATGTGTATAAATAACAAATATAAAAGAAACCATTGTGAAGTTATTCCGAAATAGCCGTGTAATTTATATAAATTATGAAGAACGATTTTTTTTAGAGATATGCATCACTCACAATAACATAATAGATCATTAGAGACAAAGATGGTGAATACCATGCTTAGTCAGTTCGATGCAAATTGAACAAATCTGAGTTGTAGTATTTGCCACATAATAATATCAACCTTGGCAAATCATCATTTTAAAGTGCATAATTTATTGGCACTTCAAAATATTAAGCTTTGACAATAATATATGATATTAGCACTTATAGAAGTTAAATTATCCTCATAATCTACCTAATTAATATTATAGAGTGCATGGATTTGAGATCGAGATTCACTTATAAATAATAAGGCTATGACCAATTATTCTATAAAAAGTTTTAATAATCCCTTAGCTACATTTTATGAACTATGATGGGTAATTCTTAAACACAGTCATGTTATAAACATGAAGGTAATATAAGAGGAATATAAGAGCCAAATAAATACTATTGATATCCACTATAGCTCTATAATTAATTAGATTAAAGAGTGAAGAGTAAACATTGGTGAGGAAGCAAGAGATGTAATCATAAGAGTGACATCCATCATCATAGTAAAAGCAAGCAAATCAATGGTATAAAAATATTGAGATAAGAGAAGCCCACTGCACAACTTGCATTTTAAGAAATTAATGCAATGGCTTATGATCCCTACATAAAAACTTGTGTATGATAAGAGAAAAAAAATGTTGTGTGATAGTGTCAAAGACACTTGTAATAATTAATTATATTGTTATTTTATACTAGATAGTGCATATAAGTTACATTGAAGAAAAAAAAAGATGTATCTATAATTGAGTTAATGAATCATGAAGCAACTAAAAATTATTGTAGCTTATGGCACCAAGATTGGGATGCATTCTTGAGGCCATATAGAAATATGAAGTTGTACACATAAGTGGGATTTGTCTATGAAACCTGTTAGTTAAATCATAAAATTATATAAAGAAAAAAGGTCCTTTACTTACAAGTGATGGAGAAACCACCATTAACTAATGATTATGGTCTAGTTTATATGTATCATGGCATGTTTAACCAGTGAACTAAATTTGTCATGATAAGTAATTCATGATCATTGGTGAAAACCTTTATCACTAAACCAAGTTTTGTATCTATCAATAAATTCATCTTAATATTGAACACAAAAAGAGATGTGTCTTCACAAATGTGTTGGTGAATCATAAATCAACTATAAAATATTATAGCTTATGACACCAAGATGTGATGATTGCTTAAGCCCATATATGACTTTATGAAGTTTGTACACATAAGTAGGATGATGTTTGTGTATGAAGCCTAAAGGTTGAGTCATAAAAATTCATTGACGAAAAAAGTTATTTGCCGACAAGTAATGGAAGAACCACCATTAACTAATGATTATGCCCCAACCTTATATGTGTGACATGTTAACCAACGGACTAAATTTTTCATGATAGTTAATTCATGACCATTGGTGAAATTCTTTATCACTAAAATGAGCTTTGTACTAATCAAAAAATCATCTTAATTCCCATATTTTATTTTAAAAATAAACATGATATTCACCTATACCCTAATGTCAATTATGATCTTTGAGAGCATGGTTTATTGTGGTTAGTTTAGGTTAATATATTACTTGAGTTTGAATATGAAATTTCATTATAAACTAATTTTTAAATGTTATTTTGGATGGTAATTTGATCAATGCTTTTAGGGTCACAGGGATGTAGGGTATGTGATTTTATGATGGTAAATGTTATTGAATTGGTTTTATAGAAAGTTGGGGAGATTTTATATGTATGGGATTATCCATATGAAGAATTGAGGATGTCTTTCAATGATTTCATAATATCTATCAAATAGATAAAAAATGAAAAAATTAAGTTGCCAAACTTGATTTGATGAGAAATAGATTCTGAATATGATGATGTTGAGACATAAATATGCACCTTTACTATAAAAAAGTATCAAATTTCAAACAAAAAATCTATCAAAAAGTATTCAAAATTTTTAATATTTTTTGGTGAGTTTTAATCAATGATAGAACTTGCACTAGAAAAGCTTTTTGGCTCACTAAAAATCGATCAAAAATATTTCTAATCGATTTTCTAATTGATTCTCTATATAAAATTTTCTATTACATTTTCAACTAAATTAATCCATTTAAAGTAAAACCACCCTTCATAATTAAATGTCCTTAATACTTAGAAAATCTTAACTCTAAAACCTAGCTAGGACATACCACACAAGCTTTAACACATACTTTAGATTAAGGCACCACTTCTAGCTTTAGGTTAGGGCAGTGTATGGTTTGATGTATGCTTATTTTATGATGTACTGTTGTAGACTAGATGTTAAGATGTATGTTTCATAGACTGGATGTTAGGCCATGATTAGCCTAATCATATTTTCTACAGGAGATTATGCTTAAGGGACACTTAAAATAAATATATGTGAAATCTATAATATTTAAAAAAAATCATTCACATGCTATCTAAAATTACTTTTCACTTTTACTTGCTAAAAATCACAAATAGAATAATATTAAAGTAATCTTAAAAAAATATTCTAAAACCTAAACAAATAAAAATAGATAAATCTAAAAATTACAAAAAGAGTTTTATCTAAAAATTATTAGCAAAATAAATATCAAAATAAATGAAAAATATTCTCAAATATGTATGTTTTTCTCATTTTAATTGAATTATCAAGGTCACACACTTTAACCAAATCAAGTGAGAAAATGTTGTTGGAACATGCAATGCATAAGAGATTTTGCATGGCTATTATGGCTAAAATGAGGAATGATAGAAATAGAGTTGATGACTCAGATATCTAATTTGATTATTGATAGATTTTAGAGTAAATCTACCAATTGAATTAAGTGTATTTCTTTAACAATATTTTTCCAAAAAAATCCTTATGGATTATTAGTAGAAAGACCATTAAAAGTATAATAGTAATGAAGGTAAAATTTTTTTAACAATAGACCCATCAGTATTAGTGTACTTTCTATAATGAGGGAGGGAGTATCCAAAAAAGGCATAGCTGAAGTGAGAGTCAAGTTTATGTATGATGCATGTGAAAAGATATGCAACATATGGCAACTTGGAGAGCTGCTAGGAGAAGATGCATATAAGGTGTGTATATATATTGAGTTGATTGTGGTGACAAATATATGATTTTAATAGGAAGGGTGAATGAATGAACATGACAAGAAAAATATACCCATTTCAATAGTATGTTGATGACTTATTTTAGAAAATCAATTATGTTTAGGTGTTTGCGGTGAGGTTGTGAGATAAGAGATGTTATTACTAGCATTGTATTTAGCAAGAGCTTGGTATTCTTTTCCATTATTTGAGTATAAGGTGATGTTAGGATTAAAGTATTTTTGTAAAGGCTTTAAAGTTAACAAAGACATTATGAACATAAAGTTTTTTCTTAAATTGATGGTATCACATATACTTTGTATATTAATGAACAAATATGAGATACAATTTGAAATCAGAACCATACATCTTAGAGTAATATTTCAAAATGTTGAATAGATGTAATATTTAAATTAAAATGAAATTTGTGAGCATAGGCTTTATTAATGATAGACTTATAATGATCATCATTAACTTCAAAAGTGATGCAAGTGATGTCTTCCTCATCCATAGTATTTCTTAGAATATTAAGTTGATCAACACAAGTTTTTACTTATTACATAAATTGTATAGAAATATTCTTGAGTTAATCGTTAATTTGTTTGATATGTTTCTGAGTAGATTTGGCATAGTTATTGGCTAAGATATTCTAAGTTTCATGACATGTGGTGGACTATGCGAGAACTGGGATGAAAGAAGAGAGGATCAGAGAGATTCATTAAGAGACCTAAAGGTGAGTTTATTATGATGAATCTCTACATAGTGCAAATGTCTTAGAAAATGTTTTTCCATAAGTGGAGATGGTGGCATGCCTCTTAAGGTGGGAGCTATCAATATATTTTTCAAGTTCATGCTTAATATGACATAAAATTGAGGCTTCTATGATAATTTATTAATGTAGGGCATCATCATCATCATTATCGATATCATCATCATAAAATTAAACTTTATGTATTCATTAACCTCACTTTTACTATGGTTTGCATCCATCTTCTTAGTCCTAGAATTCAATCTAGGCACTAAAGTTTTTCTAACCTAGATTAAGACAATTCTAATGATTAGGAGAGTACTAACCCAAACTTAGGCTCACAAGGTTTAACCCTAAGGTTAGACCCTAACTTGGACTAGGTGAGACTTACCTCAATTTTAAATCAAACTTCTACAACCAAAATCAATTAATTATAACCCAATCTAAAACACAAAATCTACCAAAACCATACCCAATTGGTGTTTAAGTTAATCAATTGAAGCAAATTGATCTAAGTTGACCCATTTGGGCCTTGTGGTGTTTTAATTTAGACCCGCAAGGACATCATCAGATCTTAGGGGATACTTATTAAAGTGATTGGGTGTGACATTAAGGTATGATATACTACCTCAAAGATGGAAACATCACCCTACAATGGATCTACTCACCTAATAAGGGCTTCTAAGGCAGATGGGTCTTCGCATATATCTTTGATATTTAACATACTTTACATGGAGAAGTAAAGCAAGGTTTATTTTATGCCAAGTTCTTTAGTTCTCTATGGAAGCAAGCTTCCAGAAATAATTACATCTTAAGAAATGAGAATCTCCTAAAAACACTGTCGATTAAAGTAGTCAATAAGTATCTCCGAAGATTTTAAAACTAGACTATCAAAGGATTATGCATTTATGAAAATCAAATGGGAGAGTTCAAATATGAAGACTTATTTAGGGATTCCAAAGAATAATTAGTAGGAAGCACCCATGATACTCGGATGATTAGTAAATGCTTCAACCTACCCTATAGTGAGGCTTTATATATTTGAGAGAGATAATTTATGCTTGCTTAAGTTGAATCTTATTAGAATGTTAAAGCTTATAATCGTACAACATAAGATTATGAAAATTCCTAAGAGGCGATGACTTATACTTATAGCCTGAAGAACCTAAATCTAAAATGCTTTAGCACAAGCCAAAAGCATGACCTAAGTCTAATCCGGAAGGATGGGATATAATGGTTCAACTTCACAAGGGGGAATGAACATACCCTGATTCTTCTGGACTCACAACCACCTGGAGTGGTCGCCATCTAACACCTCCTATGTTAAAACCATATAGGCTGGTCTTATGTAGATGCAAGATAGCTAGGCAATTATTTAATTAGAAAAGGAGCTAGAATCCTAAACTTACTCTTAAAGACACTAGAATATGATTGACATGAAAATATGACTTAGACTAAAGCAAAAAAATTACAACTTTTAAACCATTTTGACACATTTTTTTAGACCAAGGTTTGAGGAAATTATGCGTACATGCATGATGAAGTAGAGTTATGAGCCAAATTAGAAGAGGTGTTCTTCACTACAAAAGGATGCCCTCAAAGGTCAAGCATATCCTCTATCATACAAGAGTGGAGACCATCTTTTTTTAAGAGCGAAACAATATGACATGCATGGTGTGATAACATACAACATTCAGCTAAGGGTTTCTAAATCTTTTATTTATTTTGATTAAGAGACTAGCCTTTAAAATGAGGTTATGAGTTGCATTAGGATTTTGTTATGAGTTTTTAATCAGGATATAAAATTTAATTTTATTATAAAGAGCCTATGCATCCAGGCCACACATCAAACCATCATGCTTTAAGAAACCTATGAAAAGCATGCCATTTCTAATATACAATCTAAGCACAATAATCAAACATGTGAATTCCATAAAGAATAAGAGTGCCGGCATCGTCAGACACCCTTAAAAAAAGAAATTGGGTACCGAAGCTTTATATAATTATAGTTTAATATTATAATTTAAAAATAAATACTATGGGGGTCTTCAATCTATTATCCTTCTTTCTTTCTTTAGGATTAGTTTGTCCAGGCTTCATAGGGCCTCCCAAGTCTTTGTCTTGTCGCCATTGCTCATCCTGAACCCCATAGCATTAATCCTAATCCTATTACAAAATTACATATTTATAAAAAAATAAATTCTAACTACACATGTAAAACATATGTTAGTTAAACAAACATACAAGCCATGCAATGATATTTTACATATTTGGACTTAGCACCCTGTACTTGTGTAGCGAAGCCCATCTATCATAATTGGATTATGCTTAGGGGCATAAACAACATCTACAAGTAAGAACATTCATATTTACTTATTATTACTATGACCTTTGTAGCATAATCCTCAGTAGAAAACATCATTAGACTATTAGCGACCTAACAACTATTCTACGTACAAAAAATCCTAACATCCAGTCTAAAATATTGTATCATAAAATAAAATATAACACGACAACATACACCAGCCTAACCTAAAGCTATAATTAGTGACTCAACATTCTAATGTGTGTGCTAAGATTTAGTGTGGTGTCTTGATTAAGTTTATAAGTGTGACTATCTAAAGTTTGGAATTATTTAAGCTAAACATTAGGGGAGGTTTTGCTTCAAATCTCTGAATGAATTGATTAATTTTAATTTACACTTTCTTTTCATTTGATGCCTACTTAATATCTAATTATTATGAAGAGAAGAAAGGGGGTTTGACCCTCGTCACCCAATCCTAAATTATTTTCTAAGGGTACATTATTATGACTTTGGTTTCTATAGTGGGCCGTTTATTAAATATTTTTATTAGGCTTAAGTTTGAGTTAGTCTTAAGGAACATTATTCAAACATAAAAGGCATCTTAGGATTAATTAAACTGAATCACTATCACATGGATAACATTCCACCACTTCTTTTCATCATCAATAGAATACACACTTCTTCATCTTTATTGTTCATGATATTTGATTTAATAAACATACTTATATACATAATATATATTTATATTTTGCACACTTGATGATAATTAATATATGAATTTGGTAGAAAAGAAAGATTCCATTATATAGTTAAGTTTATGTAGACATGTATTAGAGATTTAAGCAAGTATGCACCACTATTAAACCAATGAAGTGATATTATCTAAGATCTCCATGAGGCGACTTAAAGCCTCATGTTCCTAGGATGTCTAGAATATATACTTGCCAAATTAAATACATGTAAACATATACACAAGTATAAGAATAAAAATCATGCAAAGATTATATAATAGCAAATCTTTTGTTTATGTAAACCATAATTTCCTTAATAACTTATATTATTAAATACATAAAAGAAAATTAATGGATTATATTTGAATTATCTAAACTAATCATTAATTTTATTTGATTTCTATTTTAATAAATAATTTTCCTAATTAATACCTGATTATTACATATATAATTAACTTTCTTAAGGAGAATATATTTGGAAACATAATTAGGAGAGGGGTCTTAATTACTTCTCATGATTTCTGTTCATAATGAGTAATCATATTTAATAATTTAATTTTCACTATTTAGTAATTTTTATAATTATTAAATTAATTAATGAGGGTAATTAGGATTGAAATTCCAAATTGTTTAAATTATAATGAAAATAAGTCCAAGAAAATTATGGGAGGTAGAGGACATCATATGGAATCATCCCACCGAAATTTGGAATTAATTAGCTAAGTAATTAGTCCTTAATTAAGATAATTAGCTTAAGCTTCAAATCTTAATTAAGTATTATTCACTAGACATAAATTATGGATTTTATCTTAAATTCTTCTCTATCTAGTCTTTCCAAAATGGGTTTATTTATATATTTTTAGATTTTTCTACAATTAGTTATGATTATTTTTTAAAGTTCTAGCCATTTAATTATATTTTTAAACTCTAATTAACCCTTTAAATAGTCAGTTCCACGCGGACACTAATGTGACAACACTTTCCATATTGCACTGTGATATTGGTTATTTAAATTATTCGACGCCACGTGACTCATTGGACATGCGCTCGTCTCTGTCCGATCTTGGAGTAGTCGATTAATCCCAAAGGGATTAAATCAAAATTTCTAACGCACAATCACATTCTAATCACGCAATGGATGGATGCGTGATTCGTCATCTGAGCAGGAAGAGACACCATCTGCCTTCCTCCACTGGATCGAGCTCACTAGAGCTCGTTCAATGGTGAAATCAACTCTAAAATGATTATGAATGAATCTAAAGGGATCCTACAATGGAAATCACATGAAAACATGATTCACTTTAAAAAGACCAACACATAGGGGATGATGCTACTTGCCATTTTTACCTCATCCAGCAAGAGGTAGCTTGAAGAGATCTTAAAAGATCAAGATGTGATCACTTTGTGGACCAAATGACATCATAGAGCTCATTGGATTTGGCCTTCTGGTGGTCAAATTGCAAAAAAAGATTCATTTTGGTTCATTGAAGTGAGGTGAAGATATGAAAGAGTTAATTTGGGTTTGATGGAGGATTTAGAAACTTGGATGGATTAGAGCAGTACTGGGAAGGTGTGTCCATGCTGGGAGAGCATACCCTCTTCAAGTTGAAGGATTGGTTTAATCTTTGGAAAATGTCCAGCTGTGGTAGGTGGCAAGACGGGAGGGAGAGGTGGCGAGGGTGAGAAGTGAGGAGTGTAGTGAAGCATGAGGTGTACCCTCTCCCTTAGGTGGAGTAATGAGTTTCCATGGGTGAACTCACCCTCTCTTGGCCAAAGGTTAATCCCAACAACTTTGGGTTAGGTTGGGTCAGTGGTCCTTATCCAAGAAGAGCAAAACGTGGCTTCCATAGGCTAAAGAGGTGGATAACCCATCCAAATAGAGATTTTATCCCATTTTAGTTACCCAAATTAGGGTTCACCCACTCACCCACACATGACCCAAAGGATGAGTCATGCCAAGTTCGGTTAGGTTTGGGCTTTGTTTGGCTCAATTTAACCCATATGTTTCAAATGAGTTCAATTGGGTTAAGTTGACCAATCTGATCAAATTGGGTCAAAGTGGAGGATTGGTTAAGTTCAATTAATCATTTGGAATGAATTAGTGTAATTGATTTGATTCAATTTGAGTTAGATTTAAATTTGGCTCATGTGGTTCAATTTAGGTCAAATGGGTCAAGTTGACTAGTCTAATCAAATTAGCCAAATTGGCTTGAGCATGGGTTAGGTATATGTTCAATTAACCATTTGTGATTGATTGGAAGAGTTGATTTAAATTGATTTTGGATTATGGAGTGATTTAGCTCAATTTGACCCTTTAGGTCAAATTGGGCTAAGTTGGCTAATTGGGTTAGGTTGGCCAAATTGGATCCAATTGAAGGTTGTATGATGTTTAATATTGAATTAGTGATTGGTTGGAAGCATTGGTTTCATTCCATTTGATTTAGGATTTATTTGGTTCAATTTGATGTTTTAGCCCAAATTGGGTCAACATGGGTCAAAGGGTCTAATTGGCTTGATTAAGTCCAATTGATTATATTGGAGTGTTCAATAATGATCTACAATCATCAATGAAGGGATTGGATGGCTTGATTTGATCCAATGGGAGTTTAATTGGAGTTTGGTTAAATTACCCCTTTTTGGTCACTTTGGGTCAAGTGATTTAGTCAAGTCAACCTAGACCAATTGAGGCTATAGATGATTAGGATATGTTCAATGATAAATTTGAAGCCGATTGATAGCTTTGATTGCAATTGATTTGGGTTCAATTAGGTTTTGGCTCATTTGAAACTTTTAGGTCAAATGGGATAACTTGGGTTGGTCACCTCCCTTTGGTTCAATTGGCTTGATTGCAAGTATTAAAATGATTTGAAATGATCTATTTGATATGTAGAGTGATTGAAAAAAAAAAATTAAGTTTGATTTAGTTTGCTTGAATGGGCTTGAGTTGAGTTATAGGATTATTGTGGGGTTAACTTGGGTTAAGGCCCAAGTTAATTTGGCTTGGAGTTTGGATTAGAAAACCAAATTCAATTAAGATTAATTAAATGGGTTGGAGTTGGTTTAGCTTCATCTACATGAGCTTGAGTTTGGATGAGTGAATAAGTATGAGTCTTGATTTAGGCCATAGGATGGATGAAACCTATTTGTCTTAAGGTGGACTCTAAGCTTAGGGTCATACCTCCTAAGTTTCTAAGCTCAAGTTTTAGTGTCCCCTTAATCACTAGAAATGTCTTAGCGCTAAGGAATTCCAAGTGTCTAGAAGGTTCCTAGATCTAAGTTAGGGAGGATTAATCTTGACTCCAAAAGTGATGTCAACAAGCCTAAACTAAATCTAAAATTAACTTAAATCAATTGAAATTGAACTTGCCCAAACCAATTTGAACTTCAATTGAGCTTGATTGAAGTATGACCATGACTTAATTTGGCCAATTGACCCACATAGCCAAAGTTGACCTAATTGAACCCTACAAGGCCAAAATTAAATTCAACTTAATCTGAATCAAATTGGACAAATACATAGCCTTATAATCACTTAAATGACATAACTGAACATTTCTCTTGATTAATTGCAATCCAATTTGGTCAATTGACCATTTAACCCTACCTAGCCCAATTGACCTAAAGGGTTCAATTGAGCTAAAAGTCAATTCAACCCAATTAAACTAAACCAAACTCCAAAATCACCTTCAAATGAATGAGTAATAATAGTCCAACTCTCAATTGAAACCAATTAAGTCAATTTGGCTAATTGATCAACTTAACTCCATTTTACCCAATTTAACCTAAAGGGCCAAATAAAACTAAATCTTAATCTAATACAAATTGAACCAAACCAATCATTGCAATTAATTCCAAAATTATTTTTTATCATGATTCAACTTGTAATTGAACTTAATTAACTTAATTGGCATACTTAATATCATTTGACCTAGTTTGACCAAAAAGCATGTAATCAGGGGCTGTTTGGTTGCTAAAAAAGGAATGTAATGTAAAAGAAATTCAATGTAAATGGAATGTGGTGTATTTGAAGTACTTTATGGTTCTTTTGATGAATGCAAATCAAATTCATGAATTTATTTTTTGGTGTTTGAATTGAGTAAAGTAAAATTAATGTAAAATTGACAACGCACGATGGGTGCAAGAAGCTAGTGGCGATGGCTGGTTATGATTGGCAGCGGGTGGCCAGCAGTAGTGGTGAGTAGCGGGCATCAACTGGTAACTTCCACACTCACTATATACTGACTGGCATAAAGTAAAATCAAAAAAATCGATTTGAACAATGGTGAGAAATGCATTGAAAAATTCATTTTTTTCAACCATCAAATACTAAATTAATATCACTACATGACTCAACCTTCACATTTTGACCAAACTGATGAAATTGGTTTAGTTCCATATGAACTCATTTGGTCCAAATTGAAATCTACTTCAAATTGAATCAAACCAATTACACCAATGATTTCCAATTCATCATTTGAACCTAACTCAATAACCCTTTGAGTCCAATTTGGTCAATTAGTCAACCTAATCCAAATTGACCTAAAGAAGTCACAATGAGCTAAACCCAATCAAACTTGGCATGACCCATCTTCATATACACCTTGAACTACCCAATTGGAACCCGCCCAAGGTGAACCTGATTCAACCCAAACTATGTGTATCAAACCAAGAATACCAAAATAGCTAAGTTCAAACCCCACCTTTGGTTAAGGTAACACTTTTAGCACTCCTTGAGCTAACCCAGTTGAGCCAAAGCTAATTTGACTTACCATTGATCAAGAAAAACTATGTCCTTAAGGTGAAAATCTTGCTTAAGAGACCTTGGCTTGTCTCTCTCACCTTTAGCCATCGAACACCTCTAGATATAGGGGAGGCCCACATCATTAGTCTCATGCCATTTTTGACCTCCTTCATTGCTTGGCCAGCTGGCATCAATTAAACTGATACAAATGGTTGGTTCACATGGGGAGGCGAGCCTCCAAACTTCACACACATTTTCATTCCAACCCTAGAGAGAGTCCTTAAGCTTTCTAGAGCCTCTTGTGTATCACATCCCCGGTGACACTAAGCTCCCTTTTAGCTCAAGCACCTCCCAAATCCATCTAAAGTAAACCTTTATGAAAGCCAAATTAACTTTTCCCACACTTTCCACACATTCTCATAATTAAGAACAAATTCAAAATAACTTGATTGAAGCATAAGAAGACTATCCAAGACCAACTCTAAGAGCTTATGGTGGTTTATAGTATCCAGAGCAAACAATAATGAGGTAAGAGGAGACTTCAACATCATGGTTTCATCTCTACTAGATGAAGCTACTTTAGTCATTGGGACACCGGTCATGAGCTCCGATGAGGTAAGCCATCTCAAATCGTATAATGGCCTCTATGTATTGGTCTTTTGTAAAGTGAATGATTGTATTTTCATAAGCAAGTTGTAGGATCCTTTGTATTTCAATCCTAAATGCTATTGGAGTTGATTTAAGCATGAAACAAGTCATGGTTAGCTTAGATCAAGCTATGAGAGCTAGATAGTGTTTGTCTCAAATTGGAGCTTGAAAATAAATAACGAGTTGGGCATTTCACATGATTGAAATGGATGGATGTGATAATTGGCATTAGATTTTCTTTGATTTATTCTTTTAAAATTGCAGATTTAATCTTGGACATCTGATCTTTGATTGAACAACCCAGAGAGAAACTACAACTACTACCATTGAGTCAACAATCATAGGGAACAGTTTAAATAACCAATCTCGTGGCATCGCCCGTAAAGCATAGCTGACTCAGTCGTTGACTATGTAATCTAAATAAATAGGGTTTAATATGTGTTTAATTAATCAAAACTTATGAAAATCATAACTAATTATATAAAATAAATTTTAAAAATTCAAATAAGAACTTGTTGGAAAGCTTAGATAGAAGAAAATTTAATAAAAATAAAAGCCTCAATTTTTATTAAGTAGATAAAGACAAATTAGGAGTTGAAGGTTTCTCTTAATGTTGTTATTTATCCCTAATGACTTAAAATTTTGGATGAATATTTTATGGGATGGCCTCTTCCTCCTATAATTATTTCAAGTCAATTAGTTGAGTGTATTAGGAGATCTATATTTCCAAACCCTACTTAGCCATTTTGGCTATTTAATAATTCTAATTAATTATAAAATTTATAAAAAGTATTATTTTATCCTTAAATGTGTTTAATATGATTAACGATCACCAAAAAAAGAATCCTAATTGTTTTGTTAATTAAATAATTCATTAATTAATCAAGGGATTAGAAAATCCATATTAATTGCATAACTCTCTAAAAATTGAAAAATGAACCCTCTTTGTCTCAGCTAATAAAGAGTTAATTAGTGAAATTAAACTCCCCAATTGATTTTGGATATTTTAAGAGTAATTATCTAATTAAGTTTTTTTAATTAATTAATTAATCACAAAATATTAATGCAAATGCCTTGAAATTTGTGTCATTCATTTATTATGTTATTTTTCATGTCTACAAATTTTCTTATAATTTTTGGGCTCATTTATTATGATGTTTTTAATTTTCAAAGTCTTTTGGACATTAATTGAATTAAATAATTATCAAATCTTATTAACTCATAAAAATCATAATTCTACTTTTAAATTCCATTAATGACCAGAGGGCATATATGAGATAATTTATTGTGTTGCCTCTCCTCATATAGGTTTAATTCACTTAAATATAAAATATGTTAATTAAGAAATTTAATTAAGCTTAAGTATTAGGATCATGTAATTGGGTTTAGGATTAATGACTTGAGTAAGCTTTTCTTATGACATTCATTTTTCTCATCACTTTATTTGTATATTGGTCATCAATCATGTGCGTCTCACATTCTTATAAAATCAATTTGCTAAGTTAACATTGCCTAATATTATTATCATTAATAAATCTTGAATTTAGTTTTTGTTGTATTCAAAGCATACATGCATATGCACTTTCAATTCCAATATATAGTAATAGTTGAAGTATATTCATTATTTGTATCATTAATGCACTCTTAAGATATATAGCCTGGAAACTCAAGGTTGCAGGGCTAGTAGTCCGAATGAGGTTTTAATTAACTTCATACTTTTAGTATAAACAATGACACATACCTATAAAAATGTAAAGATTACATATGTTAAACATTAATACATCATATTTTTATAATTTCATTTCTTGCATATTTACATTTATTTGTATGCATATGTGGTATAACATGTATAAAGTCTAAACATCCGAAAGCCTACTAATTTGAAGGAGGTTTCGACCTCATATTTATGGTTTAACAATGATACTTACTTGCAACTACCAATGTGTGTATATAAATGTGCAAGCGTGAAAATTAATTTTATTTTTGAAGCTGCATTCATCATTATACATGTAAAATAATTAAATCCTTTCATTAAATAAAAGAACATGCATGCTTTTATGCATTTGTGCTTAAGTCATGTGCTTCATTAAACCAAACATTTTGAATATAATGATCTTTAAAATAATATTAAAATATATTGTAACCCATAAAATCATAGCATTCCTAGAGTGGTCATTAAAGTGATAATATATGTTAGATAGATGCCATAAATAAAATTTTAAGTTTAGTCCATAGTTTTGAGATATCTTTCTAACGATCTTAATGTTATTTAAGTTGATTCAAATGTAAGGTTAATAAGAATCTTAAAGCTTCATTAAAAGAATTAAAATTTATAAAATCTACCTATAAAATTAACTTAAGGTTATGGTATAAAAGAAAAATGGATTCCACCTTAAGTGTATCCCAAGATTTTTCTATGCTCTTCAAAACTCTAATTCAACTTAAACAAAAATTAAATAAATGATAAAATCAACATCAAATTTGATAATCATGTAAATAGTAACTACTACTTTAGTTAATAAATTAATTTTTTGATCATTTAGTGTAACTAAACTTTAATACCTAGGTTTGCCTCACCATAACAATCCTCGCCACTTTAGATTGAAAGGTTGTTGATCATTGAGTTAGGTTAGGTATGTGCTTGATTGTTATGGATTGATTTTCCACTTTGTTATGTAATTTTTTAGATTTTCCACTTTATTATGTAATGTTTTAGATTGAATGTTAGGGTGTATGCTCGTAAACTAGATGTTATGATGATATTATAATAATATTATTTTATGCAAGGGTTGAGCTTAATAATTAAAGAAAGGCTACTATGTTAATAAAATAAAATTAATTATTTTACTTGCAGTTGCTAGTTAACCCTTCAAGCACAGTCCATTAAGATAGGTGGGCTTGGCACCTGTTGATCCTAAGTCCAACTATGTGACATATAATTGTTTGTTATGTATATGTTTTATAGCTAAACACTATTTTGTAGACTTAACTAAAATTTTATTTTAAAAATATTTCAAATGTAATTGTTGTAATAAGATTAGGATTAGAGCCATGGGGTTTAGGTGGCCAATGGCTAGAAGGCATAGATCTAGAATATTCTATGATGCTTGCAGGATCCAAACTTTGAAGATAAAGAGAAGGTTTGAAGACCCCTATATGATTCTTTCATTTATTGTAAAATTTATTTTAATATGTGTTGTATAAGGGCTGAGCTCGATAGCCTACTTTTTCTTTTTTGGGATGTATAGTAAAACCTAGTTGCACCATCCTCTTAATTATTCTTTTAATTTGATTGTTTGGTGTGTTTATTTTATTTGCACAATAGAAATCACATACTTTATATATGTTTCTTTAAGTGTGATGATTGTTATATGTTGCCTAGATTTTAGTACGCTCTTTTGGATTTAAATTTTCTACCCAAACTAATAATTAAAATTAATAACTAATACAGCTCACAACCTCACCTTAAAGCTTTGGGATTAATAAAATAAAAGATTTAAAAGTCATAAGTCTGTGATGAATATAAGGTCATCTCATAAACATCTTATTTTTCTCTCTTTGAACATAAAGGATTTTCACTTTTTACACGATAAGGGGGAGTGCAAGATTGTTAACAGCAACCCCTTGGGTGAAGAACACCCTTCCCATAGATTGACCCATAACCTTATTTTATCATGCATAATGATATAATTGTCCACTCAAGCTTGAGTCAAAATTTAATAGTTTAAAATTTTATAAAGAATAATTTTTACTACATTAGTTAGGACATTACTCTTACCTATCATTATGTAAAATTTAAGGATAAGTTTTAGATTCTTAGATTCTTATTCTTAATAAACAATAGCCTAGTCATCTTGCATTCATGAGATTTAAACACATAATTATAACTAGTAGAAAGTGTTAATTGGTAGCCACCCTAGGATGTTGTAAGTCTAGAAGAATCGAGATGGTTTCACATTCTTGGGTAAGGATGTACCATTATATCTTATTTTTTTGGAGTAGAATTAAGTTGATCTTTTAGCTTATGCTGAAGAGCTATTATACATAGGCTTGGAGGCTACTTGTTTCATGCTTAATATGAGTGGATGTCCTTACCTCTTTGGCATATTTGTAATCTTATGTTGTGAGATTATAAGTTATAGCATTCCAATAAAATATCAAGTAAATAATAATAACCCTTAAATTCCAAAAATATAAAGCCTCATCATAAGATAAACTAGACTGCTCACTAAACTTCATAATATTATGAGTGCTTCCTACTTATCCTCTTTTGGACTCTATTAACAACCCTTCCTATTTGAGCTCTCCCACTTGATTTTTATAATCACCAATTCTTTAATATCAAGCTTTAAACTCCACAGAGATGCTATGACCACTTAATCGAGAGTTTTCTAAAGAGGTTTATTTCAAGATGTAATTATTTATGGGTGATTGCTCTTATAGAAACCTGAGAACCCAACATAAAATAAATCTTATCTTACTTTATCCATGTAAGATAGGGGAAGAATCTCTGATGCACATGGACTCATCAATCTTATGAGTCCTTATTAGATAATTGAGTTCATCATATGATGATATTTTTTCTTTCAAGATAGTATTATTCATTGATGTCATACTCAATCATTTAAATAAGTACTCTCTAAGATCTGCATGGTATTCCCATCACATTTTAAACAATAAAAATTCAATATATTTTAGGCTTCATATTGTAGTTTGGGTTGGGTACTAATATTTTTATATAGTTTGTATCATATTTTATTATGGGCTTATATGTATTGGGTTATTCTTATACCTAGGCTCTTATAATGATTTTATGGTGGTAAGTATGATGATAGTGGTTGGTATGATAATGATGGTGGTAAGTATGTGTGGTTATGATAATGATAGATTTAAATTTGGAGGTAGGTTTATGTATTTTAAATTCTTTTAATCTTAATTTTAGAAATAGGCAAGCTCTTGCAATGTTAAGAACTTAACTTAGGAATATAATTTTGTTCTTGAATTTCTTTTTCTCTCTTTATTTACTTTTCCTCCCAAGTGAAGGATTACTTGAGCATGTGAACTTACAACTTTAGAGAATGACTTCTTAGAAATGAACGACATCTCTAAAACAATGGATTATTTGTAGAGGTTGACTTCAAATTATCCCTACTTCACCATTATTACTTTAAATCTACCACATGTTTGGTCGTTCAAGCTTCATAACTCTTTTTTTTAGCATTTATAAGAATTACATCACTAGTGTGATTAATATAACATTAGCTTGAATTCTTCAACATCATTATATTTTTGTTATAGTATTCATGCTTATCATGAGTGACTTGTATGAATTTAAGAATTATTATTGTATCAAATTTATATCATAGTATATTAGTATGATACATTTGTTTTCCAATATATTTGGTAAAATAATAACAATGTTTCCTTCAAAAACATCTCAGTTGATGTTGTATTTCATTTTATTCATTAAATTAAACTTGAAAGTACTATTTATTTAGATCATTTATTCATTCATATAAGTGTGTCATCAATTTAATTGCAATATATATCACGCCAAAATAAAACTTTTACTTGTATCAAAACTTTTCATATTTAGTTTTTTAATCGTACATCATTATGTTAACTCATAGTGGTTGTAATTATCAATATCAAAGTTTATACCAAAAACATGATGATTCTTATGCATTCTTACTATAAAAAAAATAAAAAGGATTGCTCTTATGCACCAATAAATCTATAATGAATTTAAAAAAAAAATTTAACATTGACCTCACTTTGGAGTGAGGATTAATCCTTCCCATTTTAAATCTAGGAGCCTTCTCGACACTTGGACTTTCTTAGTGTTAGGACAATTCTAATGATTAAGGGAACACTAAATCTAAGCCTGAAGACCTATAGGACATAACCATAAGCCTAGAGTTTACCTTAGGATAAATAGGTTTCACCTACCCTAAGGCTTGAACCAAGACTTATACCCATTCACTCATCCAAACTTAGTTCATATAGATGGAACTAAACCAACCTCAAACATATTCAATTAATTTTAATTGAATTGGATTTTTTAATCCATGCTTGAAGCCAAATTAACTTGGACCTTAACCAAAGTTAACTCCACCATAATTTTATAACTCCATTCAAACCCATTCAAGCAAATTAAACTCAATTTGATTTCCTCAATTGCTCTGATTATTCAATAGATCATTTCAAGCCCCTCCAACACTTGCGATCAAGCCAAATGAACCAAGGGAATTTGATCAACACAAGTTAGCCAATTTGGCCTAAAAAGTTCAAATAAGACAAAACCTAATTAAATCCAAAATCAATTGTAATCAAATCCACCAATCAACCTCAAATTTATCATTAAATACATCCTAACCATCCATAACTCAATTGGTCCAAGTTGGCTTGACTAAGCCACTTAACTCAAAGTGACTTAAAAGGGATAATTAAACCAAACTCTAATTAAAATCTCATTGAATCAAATCAAGCCATCCAATCCCTTCATTAATGATTGTAGGTTATTATTAAACACTGCACTACAATCAATTGAACCTAATCAAGTCAATTTGACCCTTTGATCCAAATTGACCCAAATTAACCTAAATGGTCAAATTGAACCAAATCAAATTAAACCAAATTGGTTGAAACCAATGCTTCTAACCAATCACCAATTCAATATTAAACATGATTCAACCTTCAATTGAGCCCAATTTGGTCAGCCTAACCCAATTAGCACACTTAGCCCAATTTGACCTAAAGGGTCAAATTGATCCAAACTACTCCATAATCCAAATCAATTCAAATCAACACCACCAATCAATTACAAATGACTAATTGAACATAAACCAAACCCTTTATCAAGACAAATTGGCTAATTTGGTCAGCATGACCCATTTGACCAAAATTAAATCTTATGAGCTAAATCCAAATCTAACCCAAATTGAATCAAAACTGTTACACTTATTCACTCCAAATGACCAATTGAACTTACCCAAGTCATCACTTTGACCCAATTTGGTCAAAATTATCAACTTAGCCCAACTTGACCCATTTGACCCATATGGGTCAAATTGAGCCAAACCCAATCAAATCAAGCCCAAACCCAACCAAACTTAGCATGACTCATCCTTGGGTCACCATGGGCTTACCTTAGTGGACCCAACCCATGGTGAACCTGGTTTGGCAAAGCCATTGAACCAAGACACCCAAATGGAAAATAATTCTCATTTGGGTGGGTTCTCCACCTCTTACCACATGGCAGCCACCTTTAGCTCTTCTTGGCTAGAGGACCACTGACCAAACTTAGCTCAAAGATGTTGGGCTAAGCCTTTGGCCAAGAGAGGGTGAGTTCATCCATGACAGCCCACTACACTCCCTCAGCCTCTCATCCTCATGTACCTCATGCCATTCATGCCATTTCAGCTACTCTACGGCCAAAGCTAAACCAATCCTAGCTTTTGGTTCAGCTTGAGGTGAGTATACTCCTCCTTATCCATATAAACTTAGTAAAGAGTTTCTCTATAGCATTCTGAATAGTCCCATACCTTCTCCCGAGCCCCTAGAGTGCACTTCACCGCTGATGAGACCAACTCCCGATCATACCTGAGAGCTCCTTCCATCTAAACTTTACAAATCTCCACCAAACTCTTGAACTCTTTCCACACCTTTATCTCACCCCAATGAGCCAAAATGAATCATTTCCCCAGTGATTCGACCACCAAAAGATGTCCTTAGACCAATTCTAGTGAGCTTTATGGTGGCGTTTGGTCCACAGATAGATCGAGGGAGGTAGCTCAAGGTCTTCTCAATAGGGCTTTATCTCTTCAAGATGAAGCTACCTCTATCGGCGGACCACTGGTCTATAGCTATAGCAAGGTAAAAATTTGGCAACCATAGTCCCAACCTCTAAGTGTTATTATTTTTTGAAGTGAATCATATTTTCATGCGATCTCCACTATATGATCTCCCTAGATTCATTCCTTGATCATTTTGGAGTTGATTTCACTGTCGAATGAGCTCCGACGAGCTCGAATCTAGCAGTGAAAGGTGGATGGTGTCTGTCTTCCTATACTCATGGGATGACAAATCATTGGGCTTCCGATTTCGCATGATTAGAATGGATGACCATGATTAATCTCGTTAAAAAATTTAATTTAATTTCTTTAAAATCATAGGATTATTCTTGACCATCCTATCCAAGATTGGAGGACAGAGGCAAAATTGTGTCCACTGCCACTGAGTCAGCTATCTCGTTGGATGATTTAAGTGGCCAATATTGTAGCATCACATGGAAAGTGTTGTCGAGTAAGCATCTGTGTGGCGCATATGGTTTAAACGGTTACTTAAGATTTAAATTGTAATTAAATGGCCAGAACTTTAAAAAATCATAATTTATAATAAAAAAATCAAAAGGCAAAAAAACTCATTTTAGAAAGGCTATACATAAGAGAATTTAATAAAAATAAAATTCTAAATTATTACCTAATGAGTGCTTAATTAAGGTTTGAATCTCAGTCTAATTACCTTGATTAAGGCCAAATTATTTGGCTAATTAATTCCAAATTTTGTGGGATGATTTTATGGGATGTCCTCTACCTTCCATAATTTTCTTGAAATTATTTTCCATGTAATTTGAGGATTTTGGAATTTCAATCCTAATTAGCCTCTTTAACTAGTTAAATGAATATTAAAAATTGGTGAATATTAAAGATCAAATAATTAATATTAATTAACAATATAAACAGTGAACATAGTGAGAGAAATAATTAAGACCCCTTTCCTAATTATTTTTCCAAACATCCTTCCTTAAGAGGGCTAATTAACGTGTTTAATAATAAAAGAATAATTTAAGAAATTTAATGGTAAAATAAAAAAATAAAAAATTAGATAATTCAAACATAATATATTAATCCCATTATGTGTTAAATAACATAAAGTCATTAAAAAAATTATGATTAGTCCATTGGTGGGCAAATCACAAGAGTATTTAACTTAGATTCTTTTATCTTTAATTTAATTAACTCTTAAGCATGAGCCTAATTGTATTAGACTCTTTTAGGTGCATTGCTAATTTTATTTTTCTAAAAGTATCATGATCAAGTATTTAATTAAATTAAAGAAGTTTAGGGCAGGGTAATTAAGTTGATGTGCTTAATGACTTAAACCTAATCAACTCATAAAATCTATTTAATTTCTTTCTTCAAATATGTAAAATCACCAACATGGGATGGGGTAAATCTTAAGTATCATTTCTCCTCTTTAGGTTTTGGCAACTTAAACATCAAAATCAAGCATTATAAGAACTTTGGTTAGTGTTAAGGAGAGTTTATTTGACTTGATTGTCCTTAGGATTCAATGTAATTGAGTATGTTATGTGGCAAAATTTAATTACTTCTTCTTAATTATTATAAATGTACATGCCATTTATTTTGTCTGTTCATGTTTCAAAAAAAAAAAGAGAATTAAAACAATATGATTGCATCTAAGTTGCATGTGTTAGATAAATGTTATTATATAATATGGCTATTATCCCTAATAAATCTCAAATTATTTTTGTAACTATAAACTAATAATGAATAAAAATGTGCGAAGTTTAAGTTAATGTTTGACTATGAGTATTTAATAAAGTTTCCATTTAGTTATAACTTATAGGAAGTAAATGATTATTTTACCTTTATGTTTTATGTGCATTGTTACATGATTTAAATTAGAAATTATATAGTCTACATCCAGGAACATAAAGCTTTAAATAGCCCCAAGGAAGTCTTAGATAACCACACTTCCCTGGTTTAATAATGACATGTACTTGCTTAATTTCATTTATGTGTATACATGTGCTAGTATTCTGGATGAAAACTTTGCTTTCATGTCACTAAACTTTATATGAATAGATACAACAACAACAACAATAAGCCTTTATCCCACTAAGTGGGGTCGACTAAATGAATCCTTCATCTCCATTGTGACATATTATGTGTCAAATTCTCATTTAATTCAAGTATACTTAGGTCATTTTTTATACATCTTAGCCAAGGATTTTTAGGTCTACCTCTACCTTTCTAAATATAAGGCAAATCTAATACATCTACTCTCCTAACGGGATCATCAGACGGTTGACGCTTTATGTGGCCAAACCATCTAAGGAGACTCTCTCTAATCTTATCTGCCACTGAAGCTACTCCAACTTTTTTCGAACATACTCATTTCGTATTTTATCTCTAAGAGTAAAGCCACCATCCACCCGAGCATCCTCATCTCTGTGACACTTAACTTAGTCTTATGCTTATCTTTTATTGGCCTTCATTCTACACCATAAGTCATTGCAGGTCTTACCACCATCTTATAAAATTTTCTCTTAAGTTTAAGAGAACTTTTCAATCACACAAAGCCGATGCATTCCTCCACTTCAACCATCCAACTTGAATTCTACTAATAACATCTCCATCTATTTCACCATCATTTTGAACAATAGAACCTAAATATCTCAATCAATCACTCACTCTTATTAATGGCTTGTTCACCTAATGTCACAACACTACCACTAGAACTTCTACAACTAAAATTACACTCCATATATTCAATTTTAGATCTGCTTAAATGAAAACCTTTATACTCTAATGTTGACCTCCATAATTCAAGTTTCTCTTGGACTCCCTCTCTAGTCTTATCAACAAGAAGATTGTCATTAGTAAAAGCATACACCAAGGTACATCTTCCTAGTAAGAACATCCATAACTAAAGTAAAAAAGATAAGGGCTTAAAGTTGATCCTTGATGTAATCCAACTGTATTTTATCAATCCTCTTTGTGTTTGGACACAAGTAATAGCTCTAGTATACATATCCTTAATTACTTGAATTTAACCAATATTAACTCCTTTCGTTCTAGAACTCTCCAAAGAACATCTCTTGAAATCAGATCATAAGCTTTCTAAATCAATAAATATCATATGTAGATCCTTCTTACTTTGTCTATACTTCTCCATCAAACCTCTTAACAAATGTATAGCATCCATAGTAGATCTACCGGCATGAAACCAAACTAATGAGAAACTCTTGTATCACATCATAACCTATGCTCAATTATTTCTCTCCCATAATTTTAATGTATGACACATTAACTTAATTCCTCTATAATTTTCTCACTCTTGTGCATCACTTTATTCTTAAATATAGGAACCAACAAACTTTTTCTCCACTCATCTGGCTTCTTTTTAGTCTTTAAAATAACATTAAAAAAATTTGTAAGCCAAGAAATTCCTTGATCTCTAAACATTTCCACTTATTGGAATATCAGTCATATTGCTTTTCCATATTTGATTTTCTTTAAAGCATCTCTAACTTCAAACTTACTAATACAATGATAAAAAATAAAATTCTTTATTTTTGTTTAGGGTATTAAAGTTGCTAAAATCAATTGTACTTTCAGATCCTTCATTGAAAAGTTTATCAAAATACCTCATCCACCTATTTTCAATATCTTTTTCTAAGAAAAGCACTTTATTATTTTCATCCTTAAAACACCTCACTTGAACTAGGTATTTACTTCTCCTATATCTTTGGTTGGTTAACTTATACATACATCTTTTACCTTCTTTGGTATCTAATCTTGTATAAATCACTAAAAGCTAAATTTTTTGCATCATATATTACTTTCTTAGAATCTCTACATGTCACTTTATATGAATAGATAATTTATTTATTTTACATAACCCATGCATGATTTTATTCCTATTCTTATGGATATGTTTGCATGTATTTGAATTAGCGAGTATATCATTTGGACATCAGGAACATGAAGCTTTAAGTAGCAGCCCCAAGGAGGTCTTAGATAATCCCACTTCTCTGGTTTAACAACAACACATACTTGCTTAGATTTCTAATACATATTTGCATATGCTTAGCTATGAAATGAAATCTTTCTTTTCTACTAAATTCATGCATTAATGATCATCAAGTGTGCAAAATATGAGTATGTATTGCATGTACAAATATGTATATTAAATTAAATATTAAGAATAAAGGATAAAATAAAAGAAAAATAAAAGAGTGTGTATGTTATTGATATTGGAAAGAAGTAGTGGAATGTTACTCATGTGATAGTGACTCAATTTTATTAATCCTAAAATTCCTTTCATGTTTGAATGAGATTCCTTAAAATTAATCTAAACGTAGGCTTAATAAAATGTTCAAAAATAGTTCACTAAAGAAATTAAAGCCATGATAATATACCTTTAGAAAATAACTAAGGATAGGGATAAATATATCAAACTTTTTATTCTCCTTATAATAATTAGGTGATAAGTAGATACTAAATAAAAATAAAAAATTTAAATTAAAATCAATCAATTTATTAAAGATTTGAAGTGAAACCACCCCTAATGATTAATTTAAATAATTTTAAAACTTTAAATAATCATACTTCTAATGTCTAATCAAGACACACCATACTAAGCCTTAACATACACATTATGATGCTAAGTCACCAATTCTAGTGTTAAGTTAGGTTGGTGTATGTTATGATAATGTGTTTTGTTTAATGATGTAATTTTTAGAATAGATGTCACGTTGTTAGTAGCCTAATGAAATTTTATGCAGGAGATTGTGCTAAAGGGGCCAGTGTAATAACAAATAAATATAAATGATCTTTCTCAAAGGTTCTACTTATGCCCCTAAGCATAATCCAATTAGGACAGATAGGCTTGGCTACCCACGTATAGGGTGCTAACTCCAAATATGTGAAATATAATTGCTTAGTTTGTATGTTTGATTAACTAATGTTTGTTTTGCAGGTGTAGTTAGATTTCATTTTTTTTCATAAATATATAATTTTTATAATAGGATTAGGATTAGTGCTATGGGGTTTAGGATGAGCAGTGGCTAGAAGAAAAAGACCTGGGAGGCCTAGAAAAAATAGATCTAAAGAAGAAAAGAAGGAACAAAAATTGGAGACCCTCATAGTATTCATTTCATTTGTAAAACTCAATTATAATATGTAGGTACTGCCTACCCAACTCTTTGTCTTTTCTGGGTGTATGCACCCCACTTTTATTCTTTTATGAAATCTCAATGTTTGATTATTGTGCTTAGTTTGTACTGTAGAAATGACATTCTTTTCATAGGTTTCTTAAAGAATGATAATCTAATGTGTGTCCTGGATATGATAGACACTTTAGGTTAAAATTAAATTTCTATCATCATTAAATAACTCATAACTAAATTTTAATGCAACTCATAATCTCATTTTAAATCCTAGGCTCTTAACCCTTAGCTGAATGGTTATATGTTACAATAACATGCATATTATATTGTGTCACTCATGAATAGGGAGGGTCTCCACTCTTGCATGATAAGGGATATGTTTGACCGTTGAGAGCAATTCATTATAGTGGAGAACATCTCTTCTAATTGATTTATCCCATAACTTAATTTTATCATGCATATATAGACATAATTGTCCTACGCCTTGGTCCAAAATAAATGTGTCAAAATGATCCAAAAACTTATAAATTTTTATCATTAGTCTAAGTCATGCTTGCATATTAAACATTATGTAGTCTCTTACGGAGTGAGTTTAGGACTTTAGCTTTCTAATTAAATAATAGCCTAGTTATCTTACATCTTCATAAGACCAACCTACATAGTATTAAAGTGTAAGAGGTGTTAGTTGGCAGCCACTCCAGGCGGTTATAAGTCCAGGAGAGTCGGGATGCATTTATTCTTTCATATGGAGATAAACCATTATATCTTATTTTTTTTATTAGACTTAAGTTGTGCTTCTAGCTTATATTAAAGAATTTTAGATATAGATTCTGAGGCTACTTATTTTCTTCATGCTACAAGTATAAGTCTTCACCTCTCAGATATTTCCACAATATTGTGTTGTTGGACTATAAGCCTTAACATTCTAATGAGATTTCAACTCAAACAAAAGTAAATTCTCTCTTTCAAAAATATAAAGCCTCATTCTAGGGTAGATTGGAACACACACTATGCTTCCTAGTATCTTGGGTGTTCCTTACTTATCTTCCTATGGAATATGAAATAAGTCTTTCCATTTAAACTTTCCACTTGATTTCTAACAAGTACTAATCCTTAAATAGTCTAGCTTTAAAATCATTGGAGATACTTATTGACTACTTTAATCGAGAGTGTTCTTAGAAAACTCATTTTCTAAGATGTAATTAACTATGAGAGCTTACTTCCATAGGGAACTAAAGAACTCGACATAAAATAAATCCTACTTTACTTATCCATATAAAGAAAGGGAAAGATCTCTGGTATATACGTAGACATATCTACCTTAGGAGTCCTTATTTGGTGATTAGATCCATTATTAGGTGATGTTTCTATCTTCGAAGATAGTACATCATACTTTAATGTCGCATCTGATCACTTCAATAAGTTCTCTCTAAGATTTGCATGGTGTCCCTATGGCTCTAGATTAAAATACCATGGATCTGCGAGGTGTACCTTAGGAGTCCTTATTTTCCTTTTGAGCTTACATCCAAACCTACTTGAGGAGCATAAACACTTATAATATTTATAATCTTAGTATTAATAATAATCCTTAAAGCTATAATTATATCTTCAAATCTATTAAAATTTATAACATTATCCTTCAAACCTTTATCTATAATCACACCTACGCCATTTCTAATTTGACTTCTACCTGAATACCAAAGTTTAAAACCTAAACTATCAATCTCTTTGACCTTCTCCCCAACACATTTAGTTTCTTGAATACATAAAATATTTATCTTTCTATGAACCATAATATATAATAATTCCATTAATTTACATGTAAAGGCTCCTATATTTCAGGTTACCCAATCCAATTCCACCATCATCCCATGATCTTATAATTCAAGCCTATTCAATTGAAACCAATCCAATTTCTTTTCACAAAAGCACTCCAACCTTTCAATATCCTATTTTGAACCCTTCCAAGACTTGCAATCAAACTAATCTAATCAAATCAATCCAATTAACCCAAGTTGGCCATTTGACCCAAAGGGTCCAAATGAGCTAAAATCCAATCAAACCCAAATCAACTGCAACTAAAGACATCAATCAACTCTAAATCCATCATTAAACTCTTCTCAACACTACATTCAATCAATTCATCCTAATCAACCCATTTGGTCCACTTGACCAAAGGGGCCTAAATGACCTAATTGATTCAAAGTTCAATCCAACTCAAATTGAATTGAATCAACCCATCTAATCCTTTATGATGATTGTTGATCATCCTTGATTGTCCAATTGCAATCAATTGGGTCAAACCAAGCCAATTTGATCACTTGATCTAAGTTGATCCAATTAACCCATGAACCAAATCTCATTCCACCTTCAATCTATTACAATCAATGACTCCCATCAATCATAAATTCAGTAATGAACATGACTCACCACCAATTGATCTAAACCAAGCTAATTTGGCCTTTTGACCCAATTTGACCTAAGGGGAAAAATTATGCCAAATGTCATTCTAAACCCGATTGATTGAAACCAATGCTTCTAATAAATCATAAATTGATTATTGAACATGATCCAACACCCAATTGAACTAATTTGTCAAACCAACCCAATTGTCCCACTTAACCCAAATTGAGCTAAATCATTCCCAATTCTAAACTTATTTAAACTAACACCTACAATCATTCTCAAATCATCAAGTGAACCTAAATTAAACCTTCACCCAAGTCAATTTGGCCAATTTGATTAAATTGATCAACTTAGTCCATTTGACCCAAATGAACCTAAGTGAACAAATCCAAATTCACTTCAAATTGAACCAATCCAATGGCACCAATACATTCTTAATCATCATTTGAACACATCCAAATTCTTGGATTGACCCAATTTGATCAATTGGTCAACCTAACCTGATTGAACTCCATTTGACCCGTATGGATCAAATTGAACCAAACTCATCCAAACCAAGTCCAAACTCAACCAAACTTGGCATGACTCATCCTTGGGTCAACCCAAGTGGACCCAACCCATGGTGAACCAGTTTTTATCAAAACCCATGAACCAACCCATCCAAATAGGATAAAATCCCCATATGGATGGCCTCACCAACTCACCAACTCATGGAAGTCACCCTTAGCTCATTTTGGACACTAAGACCACTGACCAACCTGACCTAAGGTTGTTGGGTTCAAGCTTGGGTCATGAGAGGGTGAGCTTAGCCTTAGCCCACCATTGGTTCACTTGGAGGAGAGGTACATCCCATGCGAGCCCATGTGACTCCCTCAGCCTCTCAAGACCCTCCACCTTAGTAGTCCCCTGCCATCTCTGGCCACCCAACCCAGATGACTGGAAAGGTTGATCCAATCTCAGCCCTTGGTTCACTTGGGGAGGAGAGTATACTCCACCCCATCCATTCAAACAACATACAGAGTTTTCTAGGTGATTCTGAGCTACCCCAAAGCTTCTCTCGATCTCCTAGAGCACCCCATCATCTGAGACCAACTCCCATTCAAAATTGAGAGCCCTGTCTGTGCAACCTCACTTAAACTCTGCCAAACTTCAATTAGCTCTTCCCACACCTTTCGTAAGCTCTGACGAGTCAAAATAAATTGATCCCTAATAAATTTGATCACCAAAGACCACTCTAAGATTAACTTTGATGAGTTTAGCGATGATGTTTGGTCCAAAGAGGCACCAATGGGGAGGCAGCTTGAATTCTTCTCAAGAGAGCTTCGTCTCTTTAAGACGGTTACCTCGCATCACCACCATCTTGAGCTCGATAAGGTAAATTCGATAACCAGAAAATACCCTAGGTCTTTTGTGTAAAGTATAATTTCATTATTGCTATTGGATCTCCTTAGATCTTCTCCCTACATGTTTTAGAGTCGATCTTGACATCCCATGAACTCAAGAGCTGATCACGGTGCTGGGATGACATATCTTCGACCATCCATTCCACATGATTAGAATGAACGACCATGATTTAATCCACTAGAAATCTTGATTTAATCCAATAAGAATAATGAGATTATTCTCCACCGATCTGAGATCAAACGGTGGGATGAAACCGTGTCCGCCACCGCTGCCTCAACCACCACGGGATCCATTTTAAATAACTTATCCCATGATGCCACATGGAAAGCACCGCCACATTAGCTCCCTTGTGGAGCCGAAGGGTTAAAGGATTAATTAGGTGTTCAAAATGTAATTAATTAGCTAGAACCTCAAAATTTCATATCTAAATAGAAAATCCAAAAAATATAAATAAACTCATTTTGGATAGAGTAAATAGAAGAGAATTTAATAAAAATAACATCTCTAAGATTTGATTAATTAACATTTCTTAATTAGGGTTTGAAGTCTAGGCTAATTACCCCAATTAAGGCCTAATCAATTGATCTTAAACTTGTGGGTTAATCCCATGGGATGTCCTTTGGCTTCCATAATTTTCTTAGGGATTTGTTGGCCATGTAATTGGGAGACTTTGAAATTTCAATCTTAATTATCCTCCTTAATCAATTTAATGACAATTAAAATAACTAAATAATAAAATTTAAATAATTGATGATGGTTAATCATTTTAATAGTGGGAATGCTGAGGGAGTATAATTGGGGCCTCTTTCCTAGTTATTTTCCTAAGTGTATTTCCATAGGAGGGTTAATTTAGTAAATTAAAATAAAATTAAATCAAGTTAAAATAATAATTACTTCAGATAATTTCAATTCAATTCAAGGGTTCCTCTTTATGTGTTTAATAACATAAAGACCCTTAAAGAATAAATGGTTAACCCGTGGGTGTGGGAAAACTATATAAGTACTTAATTAGATTCTTCCTTAATCTAATTAACACTTAAGCATGAGCCTCATTGCATTAAGTATTGTTAAGTGCATTACAAATTTAAACTACTCATTGGCATATCATTAAAGGCTCATGGTTAAGTGGTTAATTAAATTAAGAAGCATAGGAAAAAAAATTAAATAAATTGCTTAATGATTTGAACTTAATCAATCCATAAAATTCACATAATTATCTTTTATTAAACACATTAAGTCACTCACATGGGATGGGGGTAAAACAAAAAATGTTATTTCACCTCTTTAGGATCTAATAATTCAAATCTAAAATTAAACTTCAAAATAAATTTGGTTAACCTTAAATGATTTTATTTAACTTGTTTGTCCTTAGGAAGTAATGTGATTGAATGTATTATGTGACAATATTTAATTATTCCTTTTCAATCATTATAAATGTATGCCATTTGATATCATGTATTCATTTTTTTCAAATGAAAGAATCAAATGAATATAATTATATATTTATAAGTTGCATGTATTGAATTAATATTATTATATGGCACGACTATTATCACTAATAAATCTCAAATTATTTTCAAAATTATAAATTAAAGATGCAAATTAAATTGATGTTGGTTATGAGTATTATATGTTATTTACATTTTCTTATAGCTTAAACATGTCAAGTATTATTTTATTTTCATGATTCATATATATATATATATATATATATATATATATATATATATATATATATATATATATATATATATAAATGTTAATAAGTATATAGTCTAGACATCCCGAGAATTTGAAGCTTTAAGTAGCCACAAGGAGGTCTTAGATTACTTCACTTCCCTGGTTTAACAATGACACGTACTTACTTAATTTCATTCATATGTTTACAATGACACGTACTTACTTTACATGAATAAATAAATTTGCTAACATACAATATTTTGCATGATTTTCATTCTTATGCTTATGTATATGTGTATGTCATTTAAGATAGCAAGTATATAGTTTGGACAACTTGAGAACACAAGGCTTTAAGTAGCCCCAAGGAGATCTTAGATTACCTTACTTCCCTAGTTTAACAACGTCACATACTTGCTTAAATATTTAATACATGTAAGAATGGAATCCCTCTTTTCTACAAAATATATGTATTATCAATCATTCAAGTGTGCCAAAAATACATTGCATGTAGAGGTATGTTAAGTTCAAAATCATATGCATTCTATTGATGATGAAAAGGAATGATGTAACATTATCTACGTGATAGTAATTCAATTCCATTAATCTTAAGATGCCTTTTATGTTTGAATAAAGTTTTTTAAGATTAACCCAAATTTAGGATTAATAAAATATTTAATAAATCATTCACTAAAAGAAACTAAATTATAATAATTTGCTTTAAAAAACAACTTAAGATAAGGATGATTGGGGTTAAACCCATTTACTCTTTATAATAATTAGATGTTAGGTAAATATTAAATGAAATAGATAAAAATATAAATTAAAACTCACAAATTCTCTTAATTACTTAAAGTGAAATCCCTTATAATGTTTTACTCAAACAATTTCCTATTTAAATGATCATAATTCTAAAGCCTATCTAAAACATACCATACCAAGCCTTGGTACACACATTAGAATACTAAGTCTCCACTTCTAGCTCTAAGTTAGGATGAGTATGTTGTGATGTTGTGTTTTATTTTATGATGTAATATTTTAGATGGGATGTTAAGATTATCTATGCGTAGACTAGATGTTAGGCTGCTATTAGCCTAATGATATTTTATGCAGGAGATTACGATAAAGAGGCTGCTGAAATAAATATAAATGCTTTTGCTTGCAAGTTGCTTATGCCCCTAAGCATAATCCACATTAAGACATGTGAGCTTGGTTACCCATGTGCAGAGTGCTAAGTCCAAATTTATAGAATATAAATACTTTGTTTGAATGGTTGTTTAGTTAACATCTATTTTGTAGGTGTAGTTAGATTTTATTTTTCATAAATATGTAATTTTGCAAATAGGATTAGGATTAGTGCTTTGGGGTTTAGGATGAGCAGTGTCTAGAAGGAAAAGTCCTGGGAGGCTCTATAAATCCTTGAAGGAAAACCAAATCAAAGGAAAAGAAAAGAAGATGAAAGAATAAAGGCCCTCATACCATTTATTTAATTGTAATTGTAATATTCCTTTGTAATCTGGGTTGTATAAGGGTAGAGCTCAGCTACTCAACTTTTTTCTTTTTGGGGTGTATGACAATAGCTGGCCACACTGACCTTTTATTATTTTATAATATCTATGAATGTTTAATTGTTGTTGTTTAAATTGCAAAATATAAATTGCATGTTCTTCATAGGTTTCATAAGCTTGATGATTGAATGTGTGGCTTGGGTGCAGTAGGCTCTTTAGGATAAAAATTAATTTTTCTACCCTCGCTAATAACTCATAATTAAATTATAAAATAACTCATAATCTCACTTTAAAGCTTAAGTTATAGTTAGGAAAATTAAAAGATTTATTGAATGAAGCATGTGACAACAATCATGCATAACATCTTGCTTCACTCTTCAATAGGGAGGGTCTCTACTCTTGCACGATAGAGGAATGCTTGACTTAAGAGTGCATTTCTTGTAGTGGAGAAAACCTCCTCCCACTGATTTAGCAAACAATCTTATTTCATCATGCATATAAGCATAATTGTCCTAAGCCTTTTGTCCAAATGAATGTGCAAAAATGATTTATAAAATTTTACATTTTATCTAAAGTTTAGACTTTCAGTACACTTACATAAAATTGACCTACATGGTTTTGAATCATAGGAGGTGTTAGCTAGCGACCACTTTAGGTGATTATAAGTCTAGAAGAGTCAAGATGGGTTTATCTTCTATTGTGGTGGTAAACCACTATATCTCATTTTTTGATTAGACCTAGGTCATGCTTTTAGCTTATGCTAAATCATCCTAGATTTAGGTTCGGAGGCAATTTGTTTCCTGACTATGAGTATAAGTCCTCACCTTTTAGGAATTTACACAATCTCGTGTTGATGGATTATAAACCCTTACATTCATATAAAATTTTAACTCAAACTAAAAAAGAACTCTCTCATTCAAACATATAAAGCCTAAATATAGATAGACTGGAGTACTCATTAGGCTTCCTAGTATCATGAGTGCCCCTACTTATTTCTTTTGGATTTAAAAATAAGTTTTTCCACTCCAACTCCCCCAATTGATTTCCAAAAATACTTAATCCTTTGATAGTCTAACCTTGAAGTCTTTGGAGATATTGATTGACTACTTTATTCGAGAGTTTTTCTTAGGAAATCTCTATTTCCTAGGATATAATTAACTATGGAAGCTTGCTTCCATAGGGAATTAAAGAACTCAACATAAAATAAACATTACTTTACTTTTCCATGTAAAGTAGGGGAAAGATCTTTGATATATATGACCCACCTTAAGTCCTAAGGTAAAGTCCATTGTAGGGTGATGTTTCTATCTTTTGAGTTAGTACATCATACCTTAATGTCATTCTTGATCACTTTAATAAGTATCACATAAGATCTATGTGGTGTCCCAATGACTCTAAATAAAAAGCACCATAATTACATCCAATTAAACCTTCCATGAAAGAGAAGATTGCATGAGATGAGGCAATGTCCATCCATTAATTCTGATATCGGTAATGGAAATTCATCTTTTGGACACGTCTTATTAAGATCCCTAAAGTTGGCACATATATACAAATTTGGCCATTTTTCTTCTTAATTGGAACAACGATAACCATCCAGGTGGGGTACTTTTCCTCCCAGATGAAACCAGCATCAATCAGTTTCTTGACTTTAGGAATGACCTGTTGTTCAATGTCCAATCGCATGCATCTTGGAACTTTCTTGATGAGGTTAGAGTCGAACTGCATCACTATCTTATGAACTAGTACTTCAAGAGATAATCTAGGCATTTCTTCATAACTCCATGAAAAGTAGTCCCTAAACTCAGTTAGTAATCTAACTATGTCATTGGTTTCAAATTCACTCAATAAGGAGATGACATATGTTAAGCGTAGATTATCTTCAATCCCCAAGTTGATTTCTTTAAGTTTATCGATGATTGATTTAATTTCTTCTTCAAATTCTGGGGGTGCCTTTAACTTGGAGCTCATCTGGATTATCTGAAGTTTTTAAACACACCTCCTCATATGAGTTAATGTGATTTAGAAGAACCTATCAAATTCTAAATGATTAGTAATGACTAGGCAGTAATCATCATCATTCACTGGGCCTACTGTACCAAAGCCTGGTCTAGGTCTTGATCGAGAATTCTTGCACTTGTTGTCCCATAATATCTCAAAATACTCTAGCCTGTGTTTAGATCATGTATGTGGAATTAAACATTTCCTTACTAAATTCAAAACACAAGGCGAGTACTAATCAAATGATAATTCTATTAATTCTTTAAATAATTCATCCTCAAGCTCTACATCAACTTCTCGACTTGAGGATGTTGCTCCTGGGTAAAACCTTTGGGTTTTAGCATTCACATATGCTTTGGGAGCTTCCTTAACTACCAAACCCTCAACTTTTTGTGAGGAAAGTGGAGATAGAGCTAAGGCACCCATATGTTATCCAACAGTTTCACATGGAAGAGATTTGGATACATTCATGCTCTGCTCGGGGACCTGATCTTCATCACTGTCAGGCTCTATTATCACCTCCAATGAGATTTGTTGATGTAAAGAGCTAGCTGGCGTGCTCACTACATAGGACTCATCCTCTGAACTAGATTCTAAGTCTATGTAGATGGCAGGTATACTTTTGGATGCTAGGATGAACCTCCTGGTAGGTGGTAGGTATGGGGGTCTTCCACCCCTAGGGCTCCTTCTAGACTTGCCTCATCCTCATCCTCGTAGAGGTCAGGTCATCCTTCTCACTTGCTCAAATGGAGTAATAAACTATGGGTAGAATAGAATCTCAGACTTTATTTCCTCCCTAATGTCTTCTTCTTGCTCCCTTTTCTTTTTATTTTCATTTTCATTTTATTTTTATTATTAGTTATTAATTTTGATTAAGTTCAAGAGAGAATACAAATTTTTTCTTGGGAAAAGTAATAGGTTGTATTTTCATAAATTCTGACCTCATGTATTGCAAATGATTTAAGATCTCATTTAACATAATATTTGATCCCATCCCTAATGAACTTGATACACTGATGTAAAGAGGATGAGACCATGTTGTTCTCATGAATCAAAGGCCACCCTAACAATGCATAAAGATGTACCAAAATATATTATGTGAAACTTGGCCCCTATCTTCTAATCATCTATCTCTAAAGGCAACACTATGGAGCCTAAGGCCCTCTCGCCTTGCTCATTGAATCTTTCAACATCATCTTCTTGAATTGGAGTTTAGAGATAGAGATCAAGTAGGGTTCTTAGACTCATAATATTCACCGATTTATATCAACCACTGATAGCTGAACTTGCCAACATCCACATTGATGTAGAGGGGGCAGTTGTGTTCTATTATCCTTAACAGTAAGTCTTCATCTAAGAATGTGACTCCAAAGACTTCCTTCAAAAAAAAAAAATGCCTCCACTCAAGTTGGATTAGTAGCCAACTGAGCTAACCATACTTTGGGTAATGCTTTGATTAGTGACTCCCTCATCTCTTTGGCTAAAATAAGGGTGTCGTATATGCTTAACTTAGCTGACAACTTTCTAAGGTGTGCTAGAATGTTGTAATCAACTTTAGGTTGGTCCTCCATAAGAATATCCAAGGGTGGATCATCTTATGGAGAGGAGATCTGCTTATTAGAACCAATGACTTGTTAACCCTTATCTTGAGATACTACTCTAGGAGGTAGAACTTTACCACTATGAAGGTTATCAATGACTTCTTGTGGTGAGGAGCATGTTCAAAGTTTTACCTACTCATCAAGTATACCTACAACATCTCTAAATGATCATTGGAGTTGGATGACTTCAAAGATATCTCGAGTGGTGAAACCCGAGTAAAAGGGAAATCTATTTCTAAATCTGAATGGAATTGATGAAGTTATTCAGATTGTTATTATTATGACTTGGAGAGCTATCAATGCGAATAAAATCACTGAGATCTTCAAAAGTAGATAAGATGTAAGTAGAATTGTTCTTCTTCATTGATTTCTTTAGTTTTGGTGGTACATGATAAAAGTCAAGTAAAGTAAGCAGTATGAGTGGCTTGGTGCTCTTATTCACAGATACAACACTCCTACTAGTGGTGATGGAGCTAGTAGATGTGATGAGTGCAATGGTGGGAGGAAAAATGTTGGACTCAAATGATGGTGAAGCTATGGAACTATCCCGGCACATGGTGGCTGCTGCTGCTACTGGGCTTCCACCCTCCCCAAGTTGTCCATCTTAATTGATAGACCTTTCTTAGCATTGGAGGTCTGAGCTAAGTTGGACACTTGTAGAGAATATTTTTTGATTTTAGAAATAATATTTTTAGAGGTACAAGACAAAGAGATATCCCAACCTTCTTTTATCTTGAAGAGGATTAGATGTATCTCTAAAGACTACTTTAATAGAACCAAAAGGTGATTCTACTAAGTATTCTTTGGGTATCACTATGGCTCTTGACTTGTAACTCCACTCAAGCCAATCCTTGATTGTAAAGCAGCCCTCTAAGATATGGACTAGCATGAGGTAGTAGGGGCAGTAGTTAGAATCATTACTTCTACCCACTTCCTTCAGCTTTCTAGGCTCGGGTTGTTAGAAATCAGGCTTCTTAAGAAGGTTCTTCAAAATTTTCCTGACTACCTTCCTCTTGAATGAGTATGGGTGATTGAGCTTATTGGTAAGAGTAGGTGGATAGTAGCTACCTGATGGAAGATGCTAGTATCGCTGTTGTATAGGCTGCTGGGGTGGCCATTGGTGGTGAGGTAGTGGAAGAGGAGGTGAGAGTGAAGGCTATTAAGCTCTAGGTCTCTCAAACCATGTTCTCATTGGCTACTTCCTCTTATCCACTACTACTACTATCCCTAGCTTCTTCTTAAACACTTTCTTGGGTTTAAGCTTGGATGACTAGTCTGAGAAAGTCAACTATTTGTCTTCTCTTGTAGGTTAACCGCCTCACTAATTAGTTTTTGAAATGTCTTTATGGTAAAGCCTTTGAGCATAAAAGTGACTAGGCCATGAATATTCTTGAAAAAATTTCAATGACATGCTACTCCTACAGCTATGGTTTACACTTCATACTCAGATTTCACCATCTGAGAATATAATCAATAACTCATTGGATTTTTATTTCTCTACAATGAGGTACCCTACAGTCACTCTATGCTGAGCTCCTACGAATATATTAATAAAGAGTTGCTCTAATTCTGTGAATGACTTCACTGAACCATTGGGCAGTTTATCATACAAATTAAAGGCCACTAGAAAGTCTACTAACAAACTGCCAGAAGAGTAAGATGTCACTACCACCGGCATTGCAACAACTAGCTCTAAAACATACAATGAACTGCCTAGGGTTCCCACTGCCATTGAATACCTTAAAGGATGGTGGCACAAAACCCTTAAGGTATTGAACTACATCGAATTCCTCTAGGTAGGGTCTACCCTTTAGAACTGATGAGATCCCTTATGCTTGTGCCAACGCCTCCTTCACTTGTCTACCATCTGTTTGATGTCTTTTTCATGCATGGAGGTACTATCAACTATCTTCTTATGTGCTACCGATCCTCATCCATCAGAGTAGTGCTTTTGGGATGATCCAAGATATGCACTAACTTAAGTCTATCAGCCTCCATAGGGGTGAGTTGTGAGATAGGTGCTTGATTCTGCAATGCTAATACCACTCCATTCTATCTATCTGATCATCCTTGAGCTTGATTTGTTGGAAAAGGCATTGAGTTAAATTCGATGCCTCACCTTTCTAAACTACAATGCCTTGAGCTTCATGGCTGTTCCTTATGTAAGGATCCTCGTGTATCAACCATGTGAACTTTAACAGTATCATCTAAAAGGTCATTCTCATTGGTGTTGAAGTCTATCATACCCTCCTCTTGGTCAAAATGATCATCTCCAACTATCTGCCTCACTGTAGCATTATAGTCCTAATATCTCCTCTAATGATAGGTCATCCACTCTAGCCGAAACTACTTGTACATATGGTGACTCGCTACTAGATTGTGTCCTGAAGAGGTGATGCATTATATGTTCTAGATAGGAGGAGTTTTACTTCTGGCTGGCTCGACAACCATGGGAGTCAACCCGATGTTTCCTTCTTCCTTCTTCTTCAGCTATGGTGGTGGAGCAACTATGACACTATTGGGCTGCCACTCTTTCTTCTCTATCGGTAAGGTGGAAAGTTGAGTGGGAGAGCTTGTCCTTGCCTCAACCGGTGGAGTAGATGGAGTGTTGTCCTTAGGATGTAATCGTATCACCAAGGGGGATGTCTTTTCTCTAGATGCTGATTTATGATATTTGGCGAGCACTTCGGATGATGGGACATGGACTGGTGATGGCGGAGTGGTGAGACAGACACCGCCTCTTTGTCAAAGGTCTCCTCCTATAACTGGAACCAATAAAGGATATCATGTCTGACTAATTAGTTCTATCAGCTCACTGATCAGATGGTAAATCAATGATGAGGTCACCGACTATCTAACAAACCTCCTCTTATCTCTCTTGTCCACTTAGGCAGCAACCTTGGCCTCCGTTTCCTTCTTTCTATAGTTCTAATCCCTTCCACTTGTAGGGATCACTCATCTCAAATCATGAATGGTGGCAGACTCAGAACATCCAATGGACTCTCCTTACTCTCCTGAGCATGAACCTCAGATAATCATAGGGCTTCCTCCTCTCCCTGTATGGTGTTTCATACTCTATGGGTCGTGGGGGTGATGCTACTATCTTCCTAACATCTTCCTCACCCTGTAAGGTGAGAGAGGGTGAAACCTACTACCATTAAGAAGAGGAGAGGTCTTACGGATAGATCCTCTTCTACATGGGAGGCTTCTTCAACCTCTTTGACCATTCGCTCATAGTACTTCTTGATCATTTTATTCTTATTGAGGTTGATTCTTGGCCAAGGGTGCATAGCGAGAGCTAGTACTAACTTTGAAGGTAGGGGAAACAATCTCAAATGCTAGAATTGAGTTCCCCTTAAGAGCTAGAGTTGTGGTAAAGGCAGTAGTAGTCCTAGCAGAAACTATGGAAAGCACAAGTGGTACTCATGGTGTAGAACCTCTAAGGCTTTTTTTTTTAGGAAAGGAACTCAATATCTGACTAGAAATCAAACTGAAGAAGTGATTTCTTGTGGGCTACTTCCTCCCTACTCACTGTGCTAAGGGTAAGACCATCACAAGTAACTTTAAAGTGCTGAAACCCAAGGACAAACCTGATGATTGAGGATGAGGTGAGTATGGACTAATCCATGGCAAATCCACACCCAAAGTGAAGAAAAGATGAGCTTTCCATAATACATGGTGACTGACTGCTTGAAAGAAATAGAAATTGGGCTTTTTTCTTTGTTGCTAGAAAAGAAGGACATAAAATTAGGCCTTAATTTGGTTGTGTTATTTGACTTTGAATTGAATCCCTCATTTTAAAAAATTGGTTATGGTAGAGGGTTCATATACATATTGGAGGGATTTGGAATTTTCTTTTCTTTTTAGAAGAAATGTTCTACTTATTTTAAACTTCACGAAAAGTGAGTTTAAATGAAATTTGAGGAGTAGGATGAACCTTACTTTGCCATGCTAGTGGTAAGAGATTCTTGACTTTATTTAATTTATTTTAGGTGATTTCTTTGATTAATCTTTCTTACTTATTGGAGGTTTAATACGGTTTTAAGACCTGCTGGAGTGGGTCCCAAAACCTAAAGGATGTTGACCATGCTTGCCTATGGGTGAAATAGGTAGGGTGCCCAACAAAAAGAATGATAATCTTGGACTCACATAAAATATAAGTCCACTATTGAAGTTTGGGGAAAATGATTGACTACTAAAGATGGAGAGAGGAACACTCCCCATTGGAGTTGCTAAAAAATGTGGTGTTTTTGGAGTTGTAGGGACACCACACAGATCTTAGGGGGTACTTAATGAAGTGATCGGGTGCAACATTAAGGTATGATGTACCATCTCAAATGATGAAAACATCAACCTTCAATGCTCCTAAGGCATAGGTCTACATATATACCAGAGATCTTTTCTCTACTTTACATGGAGAAGTAAAGTAGGTTTATTTTATGTTGGGCTCTTTAGTTCCCTATGGAAGCAAGCTTCTATAGTTAATTACATCTTAGGAAACAAAAATTTCCTAAGAACACTGTCTATTAAAGTAGTCAATAAGTATCTCCAAAGATTTCAAAGCTAAATTATCAAAGAATTAGGTATTTATGAAAATCAAATGGGAGAGTTCAAATAGGAAGATTTTTTTACAGATTCCAAAGGAGGATAAGTAGGGAGCACCCATGATACTATAAAGCCTAGTGAGTGCTCCAATTTACCCTATAGTGAGGCTCTACATATTTGAAAGAGAGAATTTACTTTTGTTTAAGTTGAAATCCCATGTAGAAAATATCATTAGGCTATTAATGACCTAACATCCAGTCTATGCATAAACAATCCTAACATCCAATCTAAAACATAATGCCACAACATACAACGGCTTAACCTAAAGGCAAGAATTGGTGACTTAGTATTCTAATGTGTGTGTTAAGGTTTAGTGTGGTATGTCTTAGTTAGGCTTAGAAGTACAATTATCTAAAGTTTAAGATGTTTCAGTTAAATATTATGGGAGGTTCTGCTTCAAACCTTTGAATGAATTGATTAATTTTAATTTACATTTTCATTTTATTTCTTTGATGCATACTTAACATCTATTTATTATGAAGAGAAAAAAATGGGAGGTTCACCCTCTTCGTCCCTATCTTAAGTTATTTTCTAATGATATATTATTATGACTTTGGTTTCTTAGTGAATCATTTATTAAATATTTTTTTATTAAACCTAAATTTGAGTTATTCTTAAGGGATCTTATTCAAACATGAAAGGTATCTCGGATTAATAAAATTGAATCACCATTATATAGATAACATTCCACCACTTATTTCCATCATCAATAGCATACACATTTCTTCATTTTTATTATTCAAGATACTTAATTTAATACATGTATTTATACATGCAATATATATTTGTATTTTTACACAATTGAATTATCATTAATGCATGTATTTTGATAGAAAAGAAAGATTTCATCCCTTAGTTAAGCATATGTAGACATGTATTAGATATTTTCGTAAGTATGTGCCATTATTAAACCAGGGAAGTGAGATTATCTAAAACCTCCTTGGGGCTACTTAAAGCCATGTGTTTTCAAGATGTCCAAACTATATAATTGCCAAATTAAATACATGCAAACATATACACAAGCTTAGGGATGAAAATCATGCAAAGTTTATATAATAACAAATCCTTTTATTCATGTAAAACTTAGTGATATGAACAACAAAGTTTTATCTCCAATTCTAGCACATGAATACATATAAATGAAATTAAGCAAGTACATGCCATTGTTAAACCAAGGAATTGAGATTATCTAAGACCACCATGAGGCTACTTAAAGCCTCATGTTTCTGAGATGTCTAGACTATATACTTACCAATTCAAATGTATGTAAACATGTACATGAAACACAAAGATAAAATGAAACTCTTACTATACAGAAATTATAACTTTAATGTAAACTTTATTGAATATTTATAACCAAAATTAACTTATATTTTTATCATTATTTTATAGTTTTGAAAATAATTTAGGATTTATTAGTGATAATAGCCACACTTTATAATAACATTCATTCAATGCATGCAACTTAGATATAGTAATGTTCTTTTGATTCTCTTTTGTTTTAAAAGCATGAGCATATAACACAAATGGCATGCATATTATGATGCTTGAAAAGAGGTAATTAAACATTGCTACATAACATATTCAATTACATCAAGTTAAAACAATCAAGCCAAATAAATATTCCTTAAGACAAACAAAAATTCTTATGAAATTTGATTTTTGGTGTTTGAATTATTAAGACCTAAAGAGAAGAGATGATACCTAATATTTACCCCATCTCGTGTTGGTGGTTTAATATATTCAAAGAAAGTAATTAAGTAGGTTTTATGGATTTGTTAAGTTTAAACCATTAAGCACATTGATTTGATTACTCTCCCCTAAGCTTCTTTAATTTAATTAACTATTTGATCATGAGCCTTCAATGATATGATTTTAGGAAGGTAAAATTTGCAATGCACATAAAGGGATCTAATGCAATTAGGCACATGCTTAAGAGTTAATTAGATTAAAGAAGGAAAGAATCTAAGTTGTGTACTCTTATGATTTTTCCACACCAATGGGTCAACCATAATTTATTTAATGACTTTTTGCTATTAAACACATAAAAAGAAATTAATCATTTATATTTGAATTATTTAAACCAATCATTAATTTAGTTTTATTTTCTTCTTATCATTAATTTTCCTAATTAATCCCTAATCATTACATGTGTTAATTAACCCTCCTAAGGGAATATATTTAGAAAAATATTTAAAAAAGATGCCCTAATTATTTTTCCTCACTATTCCTAGCATCACAATGACTAATTATCATAAATTATTAAAATTTTCATTATTTAATGATTTTAATAAATATTAAATTTATTAATGAGGGTAATTATGATTGAAATTCTATATTCTTTAAATTACATGGCTAATATTTCCAAGAAAATTATGGGAGGCACAGGACATCCCACCAAATTTGAAATTAATTAGGCAAGTAATTAATCCTTAATTAAATTAATTAGCCTGTGCTTCAAACATTAATTAAGCATTATTTACTAAACATATATCAGAGATTTTTTTTAAATTCTCCTCCGTCTAATCTTTCCAATGGGTTTATTTGTATTTTTTTGAATTTTCTATAAATAGTTATGATTTTTGAAGTTCTGGCCATTAATTACATCTTTAAAACCTAATTATCCTTTTAAACTATCGACGCCACCCGAACGCTGATGCGACAATGCTTTCCACATGGTGTCATGGTATTTATTATTTAAACTGTCTGATGAGGCTGCTAACTCAGTGGTAGTGGACACGATTTTATCCCAACCATCCGATCTCAGATCGGATGCCTGAGATTAATCCCATGATTTCAAAAGGATTAAATCAGGATTTTTAGCGGTAGTTCTAATCACACGGAATGGTCGGCCAATGAATTATCATCCCACGAGTGCCAAAAGACATACACCGTCTGCCCTCCACCGCTCGATCTGAGCACACTAGAGCTCGTTTGATGGTGAATTCGACTCCAAAATAATCAATGAAGAAATCTAAGAGGATCTTATGATGGAAATATAGTTCACTTCAAAAAAGACCAACACCTAGAGGGGAAACTATGGTTGCTAGATTTTTACCTCGCTAGAGCTATAGAACGGGTAAATCCATTCGGGTAAATTATAAGACTAGAACTAAATTTTTACCTCGCTAGAGCTAGATTTTTACCTCTCGTAAGACTATTCATTGAACTATATTTGTATAAAATATTTTGTTGATGAATGGGTAAATCCTATTTAGGGTAAATTATAGGACTATGTACGAAGGCACATAGTACTTTACAATTTTTACTTATAGAATAGTTTCCTATAATCAAAGCATTTTTTACAGTTTAACCTTGTAAGCTCCTCAACCTATTCTATAGTTTAACTTTACAATTTTGAAAGTTAAATTTTATTTTGATTTTACATTTTATTACAATGCTAAGAGCACAAGGCCTAAAAGTCTAAGAGATGAAGACTTAATCTTGTAGCAAAAAAAAAAAAAAGGAAGCTTCAGACCCTATGTCTAAAGTGCTTCTTTGGAGTTTTTATTTGGAACACCACATAGATCTTAAATATTCTTATTTAGGCAATTAAATACATCATTAAAGGATATACTATCTCTAAAGATGAAAATATCACTCTATAATAGATTTGATCACTTAATAAAGACTCCTAAAACTGATGAGTCTATATATTCTAGAGATTTTTCTCTAAACTATATGGAAAGATAGAAGTGTGTTTATTTTAATGTAAGTTTATTTGAAGAATGGTTAATTTGGGAATCAAGAGGAAACGATCCAAAAAGAAAGGGTTCTTTATAGAGGACAAATGGGAATATGTAGGAAATGTCTTAGATATTGTGAAGCCAAGTAAGCATTCCAAAATATTCTATCATTGGACTTTACAACTTTGAAATGAAGTCATTTAGATATCTAGTTGATATTTATTAATATATTAGGACTTAAATTTTGATAGCATAAGACTACAAAAATACCTAAGAGGTGAATACTTATTCCCATAAAAAAAAGAAGAAATGAGAGGTTTAGAACCTAATCTTAAAAATGTTTTTGGCATAAGTCAAAAGATCAACTAGACTAATAGAGAATTTGGGATATGATAGTTGTTTCTCACTCAAGAAGGAGAGCATATCCTAACTCATCTAAACTTATTTCCCATTTGATAGGGGTTTCCATCTAACACCTCCTATAATTTAACTCCATGAGTTCAATCTTATGAATATAAGATAGCTCGACTATTATTAATTATAAAGAAGGCTAAAATCTTAGACTCTCATCACGATTTACATATTATGTTCCTAGCTAATGTAATGAAATTTTAATTTTTAAATATTTCTAGATCTAAATTTTTATTTAACAAGCTTTGGAATGTAGATATGCTTATAAGCATGTTGAAATCAGGTTATGGGCCAATCAATCAAAAAGGTGTTCTTCACTCAAGGGTGCTATTGTCAACAGTCTGATACTACCCCTTATTGTGCACTGAGTGAAGACACTTGTTCAAGGAAAGAACTTCAATATGCTTTATGGTTAACATCATAGATCTATTATGTTTAAGCATCTTTTATTGATTATTTATAGGCTTTAAGTGAAATTATTAGTTGCATTTACTTTGTTTAAGTTAATTTAATTTAGTTGGATAGAAAATTTTCTTTTATTCTATGAGTTTACTCCATATAAAGGCTTTCACAATAATACAATAAATCAATCACAAAAAAGAAACATATGAAAAATATGTCATTCTAATGAGCACCCTAAAATAAATCATAAATATATAAATTAATAAAATTAAAGGCTGGTGCAGCCTTGTATTTCTGTATACCTAGAGAAAAAGAAAAAATAGGCAGTCAAGCTGTACCTTTATACAACATAGCCTAGAACTAAAGTTTTAATCTATGGGAGCAATTAATTCATTTTCTTTTCTCTTGAATCATCACCTTCTTCAAGGACCTCCTTAGGCTCTATAAGAGACCACCAATTTGCATAGTCATCTCCTACTAATCCTAAACCTTATAAATCCTCATCTAATTCTAGGATAAATTACATTTAAAATTTTCAAAAAAAAATCCTAATCCTTGCAAAATAGTGATTAGAGAAAATCAAAATACACACAAGCAATTATATACCATGCATACGGGCTTAGCACTATTGGTTATCAAGCACACCTATCTTAATGGGCAATGCTTAGGGACTTAGGAGGGACAATTGCACTTGCAAGCAAAATAACATTTATAATATTTTATTATAGTTGTCCCTTTAAGCACAACCCTTGTAGAAAATAATATTAGTCTAATAAAAATACGTCTTAACATCTAGAGTTAATGAACAAATAATCTTAAACATCGAGACTAAAAAAGTTCATCATAAAATAAAAGTATCATATCATAATAATACATTGGCTTAGCCTAATTCTAGGCTGAAGAGAGGCTAGTGTAATATGACTATACTAAGCTTCTTCGAATTTAAATTTCATTTTTAGTTCAAAATTTAATAATTAAATAATCTTAAACATCTAGTCTAAAAAATTTCATCACAAAATAAGAAAAGTATCATATCATAATAGTACATAGGCTTAACCTAATTCTAGGGTGAAGACAGGCTAGTGTAATATGACTATACTAAGCTTCTTCGAATTTAAATTTCATTTTTAGTTCAAAATTTCAATTTAATTTATCATTAGATGATTTCAATTTATATGTTTAAATGATTTAAAGATTTTAAAATTTATTTTATGTTAAAGTTGACCTTAAGGTTTTAAAGAATAAGAAATAGTATAAGCCTTACTTGAGGTTAGATGCAATATAATCAACACTCTAATTTTATTAGGGTGAATCAAAGGATAAAGACTCACTCTAAAGGTATAGCCTAATAATCTATTTTAATGATTTTAATTACTCTTTTCAATTACTAATTTATTTTAGTAATTATTTCTTTTAATTTAAATTTATCTTTATAATTATGCATTCATAGGTGCATGGCATTATTAGACTAGAGATATGAGATTCATTAGTTCCTATAGACCCGTAAGCTTGCGATCTCGGGTTTCCAGACTATATACTTTATGATTATATACTTATAAAGGAATTGATTTTGTTTATTAAAAAATTTATTTATTTTGATTAAGTAAAATATTTTTTGATTAATATTTAACTAGATTTTATTATATTTAATTGATTTAATTAATTGAATTGAATATGATTTAATAAATGTTTGAAGTTTGGTTTGATTAACACAATTGAATTTGATAAATATTCAATTAAATGTTTTATATTTTGATTTATTTAATTAAAGTCTCTTTAATGATTAATTTGATCTATTTTGTTCAAGTGACTTAGTCAAGTTAGATTTATTATAATTGATTTTCTTTTTTGTGTGTTTGATTGTAGATATTGAATTTAAACTGATTCATATATTTCAATATGATTAAGTTTATTTAATTTTAGAATTCAATTAATGTTTAATTATGTTTTTTTATTTAAATTTCAACTAATGATTTAATAAATTTGTTAGATGATTATTGTTTATGTTTGTTAAGTTAATTTGATTATTATTTAAATTTTATAATTATGACAATTAATCTAATAGTCTAACTTACTTGTTTTGAATTTTATAACTATGTCAATTAATCTAATATCCCAATTTACATGTTTTAAGGTTAATTAAAGCAATTTTGTAATTCTTGAGTTTATTACTTAATAAAATGGCTTTATATTATGGTTAATGTTTTTTAATTTCATGATCTATTTTGTCTTAAATATTTATTGAGGATACTTTATGGAGGTCTCAAGCCTAATACCTATATTCTAAGTCATTTAAATATGTATATTAAGAGTAGTTAATTAATTATTCATTTTTAAAATAAAACTCTAATTACCCCTAAATTGTTTAATGAACTTTGTGATTTTTATTTTAATTAATTTATATTTAAATGTTAAGTTTAGAAGAAGGTTATTTGAAATTTTCAACCTATTATTTAATTTACTATGATTCTATTGTATTTTAGGTTGAGGCTTTAACTAATTTGATTTTTTTAATTATTTATTCAACCCTAAGTATATGATTTTAGAGGTTCATCAACTTGAGAGTCTTTAAAGATATTTTCTAAGCCCTTTTATGCCAATAAAAATATTTCAAGTCAATTTTGGGTTTCCAAATTTTTTTTATTTTGCATTATTGTTTTTCCCTAAATTACCCTATATGGCTTCAAAAATCATAACTTTTGATTTAGGGAATATATAAAATTCAAATTTTTATGGTAAGTGGATTTTTAATGTTAATTTCATCTCCTAAAAATTTCTTTTTAATCAAATTAATATCATAAGCATAATTAAGAATTTATTGTTTCCAATAAAATCCAAATTGATCTTAAAGTTATAAGTATTTTTTTGTTAAATTTTAAATTTAGGAAACCCAGATTTTCTTACTTATGCATGTTAGTGTTAACATGGCAGCGCTTTCTGTGTTTCGAGAGGCCATTGGCCCACGTCAGATCCACATGGACTACATAAAGTGGCACGTGATTTGGATAAAGGAATAATCTTAACTATCTAATCAAAGATCGGATGGCAAGGATTAATTTCTTAATAATAAGATAGTTACATCAAGTATATAATATAATTTTTATGCCATATAAACTATAAGATAAAAAGATTTTAGTCAAAGTCAATATTTTAAAAGGTGGTCAACTGACTCATTCATCAGGCATACGATCATCTGGAATCCATCAAATTCTAAAATACAAAAAAAGGACTAATGAATGGATAGTTCCTAATTTGAGGCTTGAAATTTTTATTTTTATACATAGCAAAAAAAATTGTAAATGGTGATATATTGACCTAAATCTATAAATAGGACACTTAATATTGCAAAAGGAATTACGATTCTAAAATACTTTATTTACTCAAAACCCATATAGTTATATTATTAAAACCTTTCTCTTACAATCTTCACTCTTTTACACTTTTCATTGTATACTCAATTCTAATGGGTGTGTTCACAAATTCTTTGATTCTAACATTTTTTTAAGATGTAGTAAGTGTGGATCATAGCTCTAAACTAGAAGGAAGTATATCTAGATGTAGATTAAGACAAAAAAGATTAAGGCAAAACAAAGAGTAATCAAAAATTTGTGAGTGCAAGACAGTTAAATGAGTTTGAAGAAAGAACAAAAAATAAAATAAAAAATTCAAAATCCAATAGAAAAAAATCCTAAAATTACTCCTAAAGTGAAGATGCTAATTCGTCATTAGAAGAAGGAGGCCGATAATGACAAGCATTCTTCAATGTCTATTCATGAAGGTGATGGGACATATTATCCCAATAGTGAAGATGGCCCTTTTTGTATGGAAGAGGAAAGAAATATTTGGAATGCTTTTTTATGGAGATTATTGAAGTTGAGCCACTAAAGAAGTTTATGATCTCCTGCAAGGTAAAGACCCACCGATCACGTTTACTCAGTTGATGCTTTGTTAAATATAAAGAATGCTCTAAAATGTAGGCTATTTTTGCAACTTTAACTTTAGGTCACCAAGAGTGATCACCTTATTCATTGAATTTAATTGAATGTTATTAGTTTAATTTACTTTGCTAATGAAGTACAAACTAAGGGAGTAATTGAAATGGCTCATCACTCATTTTTAGAAGGAGATAGTAGAAATGAGAAATTTGGAGCCAACTGTAGCTTAAGCTAAACTTACTCATGGACAGAGAGAAGAACCATTTCACTACAGCCTTGGACTTGTTGAACTATTTGAACTTGCTAATTATTATGTTAAAGTGAAGGATACAATTGTGAATCTAGGTTTAGAGAAATCAAGGGAGTATAGTGAAGAGGAGATTTCTATATTTTCAAGAGAATAAAATTCTCCTAGCTATTTGAATTGTTGAAAAGAGATTCTCTCATAAAATATAGATCTATGTTATATAAAGGAGAACCCCTTTTGAATAAAAAAGAAACATAATAAGGTAGGAGAAGTCACATGAAACTATTGGCTCATCACCCATTTTAACTCCTTTGAAAGTCTTTATGATCGAACAAGTTGAAACCATCTAGAACAAAAAATTATTTCATTTCAAACCACCATCGATGGGAGTTGGAATCACCTTAGAGATCTCAAGAAATATTGTGTTTACCATAAGAATCACAAACATGATAAAGAAGAGCGTAGAATTTAAGCAATTTAATAAAAGTAATCATTTCGAGTAACGAAGCTTAAATAATATCTCTTGGTAGATGCAAACAGTAGGAGACAAGAAAAAACACCTATGGAGGATCCTATCAACTAGCTAGTTTTAGTTCTTAGTAGCTATATTATTAAAGTAGTTATTAGAGTAATTAGAGAAGAAGCTTCTCATTGATCTAGCATAAAATGACTTTAATTGGGGCAAGAACTTTACAATCAAAATTGAAGTCCCTCCAATTATTTTCATAAAACTAGATTTACCAATAGAAGGGAATCCTTATGATGGTGTAATTATTGTGATTACATTGATTAAAGATTACTACATTAGAAGCATATTAAATGACATAGGTAGCTTAGTTAATATAATTTTTATGAATGTTTTTTCATAAGATGAGTTTAGGAGCAACTCATCTTACACAAACCTCAAGCCCTCTATTTAACTTCTTTAGAGAAAGAACACATGGAGTTAATGCCCTACTGGACACTTAGGAAGGTGTTAAACAATTTACTACTATGACTAATTTTATCATAGTTGATGTGTTAAATACCTACAATGCAATATTTGGCAGGCCCTTATTTAAATATTTTTCACGTTGTAATGTCAACATAATATGTAGCAGTGAAATTTTTCACCAAGAGGATAAATCATCATCATAAAGGGAAACTATTATAGTCCATGCCTTATTATCTAAAAACTATAAGGGGTGCAGAATGAAATTTTGCTTCTAAAGATGCAATAGGGAGGAATATCCACCTAGGATGTAATCAAATAAATAACTATTAAAAAGGAGGAGAAGCATGACAACTCACACTTTTGAATAAGTACTATATTCTAAGCCAAGAAAAGAACAACTTGGTGGCAACTCTCAAAGAAACATAGATGTATTTGCATGGTAAACTAATGAAATACTGAAAATTGACATGAATATTGCTTTCCACAAGTTAAACATAGATCAAAGGATAAGCTAATTAAATAGAAGATAAGGCCCATAGCTAAACTATTGTCAGAACCAATTCAAAAAGAAGTCTAGAAGCTACTAAACATGGGATTCTTACACGAGCTATAGTACCCAAATTTGATAATAAATCTAATGATGGTGTAAAAGTCAAATCCTAAATAGAGAATGTGCTTTGACTTAACAAAAATAAATTTAGCTTGCACAAAATATAGCAATACTTTCCATGTGTTGATGCATTTGTAGATTCAACATTTTGTTATCCGATAATGAGTTCTTTAGATGCATTATATGGATATTATCAAATCAAGCTGCAACTTGTGAATAGTGAAAAGGTAAAATTAATTAAACATGATGAGATGCATTGTTACAATGTAAAGCCTTTTGGCTTACAAAATGTTAGAAAGACATAAAAGTAAATGATGGAATTAATTTTCAAAATATTAGTAGATTGATAATGTTTTAATTTAAAGTAAAACATCCGAACAAGATAACTTGACTTAAAAGAGATAATCAAAATATTAAGAAAATGCAATAAGAGATTAAATCCCTTAAACTATACTTTCAAAGCTAACTAAAAAAATTCATGAGTTCTCTTATAACCCCGAACGACATCAAAATTAACCCTAAAAAAGTAAAGGCGATCATAGAAATGACCTCACAAAAAAATAAAAAAGAGAAACCAATGCTAATAAGAAGACTTGTCAGATAGAATATATTTATATCCAAGGTGAGCAATAGATATTCAACATTTTTTAAATCCTAAGAAGCACAAAGTGTTTTACTTAGAATGGTGAATGTGAAAAAATCAATATCATGTATGTCCCTTGAACACAATTAAGAAACAATAATTAGGAGACGCCCTTACTTTTTAGTAAAGGAAATCAAATAAGAAAACTTTATAACAATAAAATTTTTATGGACCTTACATATGGATGAGCCTTTAGAAAACAAGGAACTAGAATTGGTTTAGTAATGAAGAGGTTAGGTGGAATCATTATTCCTCATTTAAAAAAAAACTTTTAGTTACAAATAATTAAATTGAATATGAAGTTTTGATTTCTAGATTGAGATTTTCCATTAGTATTAGCATAAAACATTTGCGATCTTATCAGATTTGTAATTAGTGCTCAATCAAAAAATGGTTAATAAGAAGTTTCAAAAGAAATATTACAAAAATATATATTCAAGCCAAAAGTTGAAATTAAAAATTTTGAATACTTCAAGATTGAACATATACTAACATAACAAAAAAAAATTCATAGATTTACTTTCCAAAAAGAGGAACCCAGATGGAACCATCCCACAACTGAATATGTCTCATTTAAGAAAAAATTACTTTTTAGTTACAAATAATTAAACTAAATATGAAGCTTTGATTACTGGATTGAGATTTTCCATTAGTATTAGCGTAAAACATTTGTTGATCTTATCAAATTTGTAATTATGATCAATCAAAAATGGTTAATATGAAGTTTGAGGAGAAATATTATAAAAATATATATTCAAGTCAAAAGTTGAATTTGAAAATTTTGAATACTTTAAGATTGAACATATACCTACATAAACAAAATTCATTGATTTACTTTCCAAAAAGACAAACCTTAATGGAACCACCCCATAACTAAAAAACCTGAAGTGATGGATATCAAATATCAATTGATATTGGGTTGGATTGTTGTAAATTCTAAATATAAGAACATGATTTATATTATATGAAGTAAAAGTATCCAAACAATTGTGAACAAGAGCATCTCAATACACCTTGATAAATGGAAATTTGTTTAGAAAATCTACCTCTATGATGCATCTTAGGTGCATAAAAGAGCACAAGTTGAGGATATTCTAAAAGAGATCTATTCAAGTGGAAGGGCTTTAGCTAATAGAATATTAAGCCAGAGATATTTCTAATTGAATCTTATAAATGATGTAGAAAATTTATACAAATAAGCTTATAGTGTAAAAACTTTACTCCAATTCCACATCAAACGTCCCAACAATTACATGTTATAATTGGTCTTTAGCCATTTTGTAGCATGGGGAATAAAGTTGGTCAAGCAACCTTTCTTCTATTAAAGGATAAAGAGGATTCATATAATTATTATGATAGACTATTTTTCTAAGTGAAATGGAAGCAACAACATTTTTAAAAATAATCCTGCAAGCAGTCTAAAATTTTATTTGGATAGACATTATATGGAGATATAGGCTACTAATGATCATAATCAATGATCCATCAAGTTTTAGACAAGAAAATAATAGAATTTAATCAAAGTTAGGACATAAGACTCAAATTCCCATTTATATGTCATCCTTTGACAAATGGGTAAGTGGAAGCAATTAATAAACTAAATCTTAATTTACTAAAGAAAAAAAAAAGTAAAAGAGCTATAAGTAAATAGGTAGAATTACTACCATTAGTATTATGAGATTTAAGAATAACTCCAACAACTGCTATTAAATTGACTCCCAATTCAATGTCGTATGGAGTTGTTGACCTCACATTTTGAGTGAGGATTGATTCATCCTTCCTATCCTAGACTTAGGAGTTTTCTAGACACTTAGATTTCTCTAGCCACATGATGCTTCTAGTGATTAAGGGAACACTAAACCCAAGCCCAAAGACTTAAGAATGAATACCCCGAGCTTAGGTCCTACCTATCCTATGGCCTAGACCATGACCCATGTTTGTCCACTTATCCAGAACCAACCTCAAGCCAACATAACCAACCTCAAATTAAATTTGTTTCATATCCAAGCTCCAAGCCAAATTAACTTAACCCTTAACGTAAATGAACTCTACAATCATCTCATGATCCTATGAATCAAGCCAATTCAATTAAAACCAAATCCAATTGAACTTCATAAAGTACTCGAACTATTCAAATCTCTATTTCAGACCTTCCAATGCCTACGATCAAACCAATTGAGCAAAATCAATTCAATCAACCCAGATCAACCCATATGACCAAAAGGGTCCAAATGAGCCAAAATTCATTTAAACCCAAATCAATTGCAATCAAAGCCATCAATCAATCATAAATCAATCATCAAACATCAAACTTAACCCAACCTAATTCAACCCAATTCAACTCAATTAACCCATTTGGTCCATTTGACCCAAAGTGACCTAAATGGCCAATTTGATCCAAACCTCAATCCAACCCAAATTAGATTGAATCAACTCATCAAATCCCTTCAACAATGATTGTGATCACCCTTGATTTTTCAATTATACAATTAATTAGGTCAAACCAAGCTAATTTGATCACTTGACCCAAGTTGACCCAATTAGCCTTCATGAACCAAACTGAACTAAACTTCATTATAAACTCAATTGGTTAAAACCAATACCTTCAATAAATTATAAATTGTGTATTGAATATAATTTGGCCACCAATTGGATCTAACCAAGCCCATTTGGCTCCTTGACCCAAGTTAACCCAATTTGACCTAAAGGGCCAAATTGGGCCAAATCAAATCCTAAGCCTAGTTGATTGAAACCAATACCTCTAATCAATCACAAATTGATTGACAAACTTGATCCAAGCCTCAATTGAACCCAATTTGACCAAACCAACCCAATTGACCCATTTAGCCCATATTGATCTAAAGGGTCAAATTAAGCTAAATCATTCCTAAATCCAAATCAATTCAAATCAACACCTACAATAATTCAAATCATCATTTCAACCTAAACCAAGCCTCCACCCAAGCCAATTTGGCCAATTTGACTAAATTTGTCAACTTCTCCAATGAACCCATATCAGCCAAAATCAAATCCACTTCAAATTAAATCAAATCATTTGAATCAAAACATCCCAAATCATCATTTGAACTTACCAAAACAATCAATTTGATACAATTTGACCAATTGGTCAACTTAATGCAATTGAACTCAATTTGACTTATATGGGTAAAAATGAGTCAAACCCATTCAAACTAAGTCCAAACCCAACCAAACATGGTGTAACCCATTCTTGGGTCAGCCTAAATAAACCCAACCCATGTTGGACCTGAATTAGGCAAAACCTCATTGGACAAACCCATCCAAACGAGACAAAATTCCCAATTGGATGGTCATACCTACTCATCAACCCTTGTCGGCCACTCTAGGCAGTTGTAAGTCCAGAAGAGTTGGGATAGGTTTGTTCTCTCTTATTGAGGTAAACCACTATGTCCCATTTTTTGCTTAGATTTAGGTCATATTTTTGGCTTGTGCTAAGACGTCCTAGATTTAAGATCTGAGGCTACTTATTTTCTTCGGGCTACAAACATAAGTCCTCACCTCTTAGGCATTTTCGTAAGCTTTTCGATGGATTATAAGCCTTAATATTTTAATAAAATTTCAACTTAATTAAATTCTCTCTTTCAAATATATAAAGTTTCACCATAGGATATATTGGAGTGCTTACTAGGCTTGATAGTATCATGAGTGCTCCTTACTTATCTTCCTTTGGAATCTAAAAATAAGTTTTTCTAAATTGAATATTCTAACTTGATTTTCCAAAAATATATAATCATTTGATAGTCTAACCTTGAAATCTTTAGAGATATTTATTGACTACTTTAATTGAGAGTTTTCTTAAGAAATTCCTATTTTCTAGGATGTAATTAACTATGGGAGCTTGCTTCCGTAGAGAACTAAAGAACCCAATATAAAATAAACCTTGATTTACTTCTTCAAGTAAAGTAGGGAAAAGATCTCTAGTATATATGAAGACCCATCTTCTTTAAGAGTCTTTATTAGGTGATTAGGTCCATTATAGGGTGATGTTTTCATCTTTTGAGGTGGTACATCATACCTCAATGTCGTACTCGATCACTTCAATAAATACCCCCTAAGATTTGCATGGTGTCCCATTGATTCCAAATTAAAACACCACAGGAGTACAAGAAATGTTAAATATGGAGTATAACCTTCATAGATAAGAAGTATTCACTACTTTAAATTTTGAGGAGGATGAACTCAATAAATTGAGAGAAGCTAATGAAGATGGAATGAAGGTTAATCTTAACACGATAAAGTAATTATGAATACAATCATCAATGAAATAGAAGGAGATTAAGAAAGAAAAGAAAAATATTATAGCATGAAAGTCAAAGAAAGGATCTTTAAATAGAAGATTTAGTTGTAAAAAGATGACATCGTAGCTCGGCAACCAGTATTATGTAACTTCAAACTTTTATAAAAATGGTCATACATCATCAAAAAATAAGTTGCATTAGCATCTATTGGCTACAAACTCATGTAGGTAATGATGTTCTCTTAACATAAAGGAAAGATGACCTAAAAATATTTTATTCATAATTCTGAAACTTATGGTAGTAGTCATTATTTTTGACATATTACCATCTTAGCATGTGTTCAAATCACATCTGGATATTTCCTTAACATCATTCATACTTCATATAAATATTATGATTTATAATCCATATATGAATGTAAAAAGTATGCACTAAACCCCATTCTATAAGTGAATCATCAAAATGCTCAAGGAACTAATAATAAAAATTCAAGAAACTTTGGTTTGGATTCATAAAAAGCTTAACTGTAAACGAATGGTGAATGGAAAAGTAAAAAAGCTAAGAAGGAGTGAGACTACTCCCTATAAGTGAACTCATAATTCCACAAAGAAGATAGAAAGTGAACCCTTAACAAAGTTACTAAAACCTTTACATTTAGAATATGCTTGGCATTAAATAATAGCCCTTTTACATAATAAAATTTGAGAATCCATCTAAACATGCTTTAAAGTACCAATACATTAAAAATTTTGAAGGCAATGAATCTATTGAATCATATGTCAAGCCACATACCCAACACTCCCCTTTTGCGATGAGTGGAGCATGAGTTTGATCTATGACAAGCCTAAATGGTAACCTCCCATGATGACTAAACTTTCATAAAAAAGATGGGCATTAAAGGCAATGGTTTAATCAATAAACTTTTGTGGAGATGAACATGAATGTATATAACTAGAAACTATAGAAATACTAATTATATAAAATTGAAATATCAAAGAATTTATAATGGAAATTTGTAAATCTAACCTAGAGAAGTCAATACGTACTCCAAAACAAAAGCTTTGTGTCGAATCGATACATATCTAATATATTGATTTCTTTGTCAAAGCATCTATATGACATTCATTATTTGTCATTTACCAATTTCAAAACCATTATTCATCTATTCAACAACTATCATTCAACATTCATCATTTGACATATTACAACCAACATGAAATCTATTATAAGATAAATAATAATTTATAAATAAAAGAATAAATTTATCATAAAGTAATGTTTACATCATAGAAATATAAATGAACTAACATGCACTATGTTTGTCACTTTCTTCTTCTTCACTACCTTCCACTTCCTCTGCTTCCTTACTAGCACTACTCACCCTTCTCACTAAAATTTCAAAAGTACTCATGTTAAAAATAGGAGGAGGGATCATTTGCTTCTCCACTAGCTTGATAAGTAATATTAAACACCATTAGAAAATTTGGCAGACAAAATTTTTTTAGTATTCTTTAGTTTTAATCAAATCTTCAAAAAAATTTCAAATGACTTTAAACCTTTTGTCTTTTTTTCTATAAATCTTAGAACTCATCTCTCATCATGGTATTCAACTTGTAAACTATTTTCAGCTCTTTTTTTCTACTATATGACATAGATATAATCATTGAAATACTACCATAGCCTTTTATTTAAACTTTTAAATTCTCCTATTGATATTCCAACCTCAATTAATAATTAATTTTGTTTTCTTCAAACTAGAAACTTATTCTTCCAATGATTTCATATTATTTGTATGCACATTATTTGCTATACCATTTTTTATACTTATTTGCTAATTAGCAAATGTATTATCATTTAATGAGAGCAACATGAAATAAATTAGGGTGACTTTTATCCAAATCTTTATGAATCAATTGTGAGGGGATAACAAAACCAAGTTTAAAGGAAGCTTTCATATTCATGCCTTGAGATGAACAATGAAAGATCACAAAAAAGTCTTTGCTACTATCAAAGTCCATATTTTTTAGAGGAGGATCATCCATAGTTGTTTCTCTTTTTCTTCCACTAGTATAGAAACCTATCATAGCTCCTCCTATGCTTTTCATTTGGCATCCAACTCGTGGATATGAATCACTCCACGAGAAGAAATATTATGCCTTAAACTCTTCATCTTGGATCTTTTTTCCATGACTCGATAGGAACATCAATTGTAGCATCCTTTAATTTTCCTTGTTCCTAAGAAGGCATCAATTTGCTAGCCTTACTCTCTTCCATGTTCTTCAACTATCAAATGTGAAGACTATAATAACCATACAAACACATAACAACTAACTTGATTTCATCATCATCCTTCTTCTTTTTCATCTTCTTTTCTTTTTTTTCTTTTCTCTCTTCTGGCTCAACTGATTTGGAGGCTTCCTTTGACATCTTCTCATCTTTCTACTGTCTAATAATTTCCATTAAAGAAACTGCCTCTTCATTATCAATAAAATCTATATGTGAAAATTGGACTCTTCTGCTCACCCTTGCCATTAAAGCTTCCTCTTCTTTTCCTAGTTTGTTGACCTCATTTTGAATGAGGATAACACCCATTCTCTTTTTCATGCTTAAGATAGCCTATCCTATGCTAAGCGCTTCCTCAGTTAGATACCTAGGTTACTTTTTTAGTGGTAAGTGAACATTAAACTCATAACTCAAAATCAAATGAAATAAAATTAAAAATTTAAATCTAAAACTAAATCAAAACCAAAACCCAAAGATTAGACCTAGGTCAGTTGGTGGTCCCCACCAAGACCCAAATAGGCCAAGTGAATTCAAAAACCTTAAATTCAATAAAATTGAACAAAACTCAAGATGAAGCATATTTAACTAAAATATAAATCCACTTGACTTCTAATTAAGTCAATTTTTATATCCTAATCAACCCATTTGTGTCATATTCAACCTAAATTCAAACTAAATAAAATTAAATCTAATTAATATAAAAGCTTGAAACTTATAATTCAAGCTTAATTAAACACAAATCTAGATTTAGTTGGGAGTTTAATTTTGCTAATTAGATTATTTGACCTAAATTGGCCCATGTGCTCCTAAATCAAAATTAAATTCAATCAAATTCAAGTCAAATTGAACCTTCCTAAATGCTTAAAATCATCATATTAACTCAATCAAGCCTAAATCTAAATTTAATTGAGGTTTATTTTGGAAAATTGGGTCACTTAACCTAAATAGATATTATTGAGGCAAGATTAAATTAAATACTCTAAATCATTGTAGACACATGATAAAACCCAATTAAACATTTCCTTGGGTCCAAATTAACTTATTTGGCCTATGGACCCAAGTGAACTTAAATTGATCAAATTAAGCCATTTTGGGCAAAATTCAAAATTACCCAAATCAATTGTAAACAAACAATCCTAATCATTTTAAGTAACTCCATAAATATAATTGAAGTCTAATTAAAGATCAAATTAATCAATTCAACCATTTGACTGAATTGGTTCAAACTAAGTCAGTTTGACTTAAAACCAATTTAGCCCATGCTAAATCCTTCTCAAACCTCAGCAAATCATATTGTGTGGAGGCTGATATCACCAACATTAGTTTAATAGGAGGATAAGTCAACAAAGAGAAAAAAAGAAAATAAAAATAAGGAAAATAAATCCAAAAATGTCAAAATCCCTAAATTTCCCCCCATCAGCACAATTGTTGGACTTTAGGAGCCTCCACAATGATCAAATTGCCAATTTTACTAATTCTTGCTCCATTTCATTATGTTTGGCCACCCCATGTCTCTATTAATGGAGGAAGGGTTGTCCAAGCTTAAGAGTAACCCCCAAACCCTTTTTTATCTTTGACACCTCAAACACCTTCACCATTATCCTAAGAGAAGAACCAAACCTTCCCCCACCTTTCCCAACCTCAAAACCACCAAATTTGACTAAACTTTGGTGGAGGGCTATGGTGCTTGATGGATAGGATGATCAATGGGGAGGTAAATTGGCAAATCTATCCCAAAGCTTTGTCTCAACTCAAAGAGCTCATCAAAATGAGAATCACTCAACATTTACTTGGCATTAACTTGGGTGAGGTAAAATTGATCTCACATAGCTCAATCCTAATCTTTGGTCTTTTATGAAGTGAAATCATGTGAATTTTGGGAAAAAATTCTAGAATTCTATTGCAATTTTATTTATAAACATTCTCAATCAAAAAATTGTGAAATTATGGTGAGCATTGTCAAAATTTTGGCCTAATTTGTCCGTGGACTCCACCTCTCATTGGCACTAGGGAGGACACCATCCCAATTGTTTGTTCCTCTTGATTAGAATGGATTGTTGAGATTTTAGTCTAGCATAGAAATTGATTAAACCCCTTGTACCAAGGGAATTAATTTTGATCATTCGATCTTTAATCAGATAGTTTTGATTAAACTACATCCCAATTTCCAATCCACACGGATCCTACATGGTCAAATTATGTGGTGAAATGTGAAAAGTGTGCTCCATTAGTTATTGACTAGGTTAAGTAACAAAACAGGAAATTTAGAACTTAAATTTTTTTAAAATAAACTAAATTTTGAAAAAAAAAACCTTAAAAACACACTCAACCAAAAATGTGAACCATTCTATGGAATCAACATTCCAAAAGAAATCCAATGAACCAAAATGTTGTTTGGTATTTTGAGAAAAAATTCTTTAGTTAAAAATAAATTTATTTAATTACTCTCAAAATATTAATTCAATTAAGCTAATGTTTTTAAAGATTAAACATAATTTTATTCCCTACCTACCATTAAAATTTCCAAGTCAAATAGCTATTAGATTAGGAGTTCTTGATTTTTTTTACTATATTGACTAATTTTGAATAAATGATAAATTAAAAATTATAAAAATTATGAAAACTATCCAAATGATTCCAAACACTTTAACAATCAAGAAAGAACTTAGAAAACTTTATTAGATCAGTTGAATCATACTTAATCATAGAATCACCAAAATTAGATTTTAATTCAATATTATTTAAATGGCTTAATCATGTCAAACTTAAAAAATTTATATAAAATCAATCATTATGCCAAGAAATACAAGTAACCCTTCTCTAAAATTATATTTTTGAGAGAAATCTAATGGTCTAAAAACCCTGTTTTACCCTAAAAATGATAATTCCTTAGTTACTCTTAAAATATACATTCAATTATATTGAAAATTTTTAGAGTAGAACCCTAATTCCATGATTTAGTTACTTTAAAAATGTCAAGCAAATTAAAACTTTTGATTAAAAGTTATGATTTTTGAAATGTATTAGCACAATTTGGACAAAATAATTAATATAAAATAAAAAAATTATAAAAATTATGAAAATACACCAAAATAGTTCAAACACTTTCATTATCAATGGGAAACTCAATAAAGTTAATTTCACCCTCTAGATTTGTTTAAACTATAAAATCACTCAATTTAGGGTTTGATAAGAGATTAAATCATAATTAATTGATTTAATTAGTACAACACTTCAAAAAGTTATATGAAATTAACCACCTAGTCAAAATTTATAAGTAACATTTCTCTAGATTTAGCATCCAAAGTGGAATCCAATAAAATTACAACCCCTAAATTTCTCTATGTATTTTAGGAGTAATTAACTTTTATTAAAAATTAAAGTTCTTTGATTACTTATAAAATATGTACCTAATAAATTTAAATTTTGTACAGTATATTCGTTACTTCAATGTTCAATTCCCATAAAAAAATTTCAAGTCATTTAGGTTACATTAGATTAATAGTTGTCTACTACTTTCAATCATCTCAAGATAAGTTAATGAAATGATTAATTTTAAAATCATAGAATCACAAAATGAGATCAATTAAATTAAGCCACTCATTTTGGCAAAGGATTACTTGAATAAAACAAATAAATTCATTAATCTCAATTATATCACCAAGCTTAAATTAATCTAAGTTTAATTAAATTCATTAAAGAAAATATAAAGTAATTTAAATAAATCATATTAAATAAAATATTTAATTAACAATTGCAAATGAACCTTCTTTGAATTCAATATTCAAAGAATAATTCTATTCAAAAACGCAAAACTCTAAACTTTAATAAAGAATTAAGGACTAATTAAGAGCTTATTGAAAGCTTAATTAATAAAATTAATCACAAAATATAAGGTCATATAAGCTTAATTATATTATGGTTCAAGTCATTAGAAGTTTGGAAAACTTATTATAACTTACTTTAAAGTAGGAAAAAATTATTCTTAGGTAATGAATTTCTAATTAACCAATTAGAATAAGGATATGTAAAGAAAATCTAATTTTGACTTCTTGACCACCATTGCATGACTTGCATTTAGAAGCATAGGCTAAATCACTAATTAAAGTATCCTAAATCTAAATTTTGATTTAAATCATATTCAAAATATTCAAGAATGAAATTTTCTAAATTAAAATGTTGCGCATTAAATTAGTGAAAATATCATTATTACATCATTTAAATCATAATTTAAACAAATATATTTATTGCATCAACTAATTCAATCCCAAATGAATCATTTAATCTTGAACATTTCTTTTTTGTAGTTCAATGTATGATTTGATTTTAAAACCATGATAATTGATGAAGGTAAAAAAAGAGAGTAATTTTCTATTCATACATATCATTGTTAGTTTGCTCCTTTAAGAAAATTGATCTTTTTCATGTATTCTTCATGTATTGCTTTCTTAAAACTTAATATATGCATGATTAAAAATATAAATTGATATATACATATTTCAAGATAGATATGTGAAAAACATTGTTCAAGGATATATGTAAGAGGTGGATAATAAATAAATGGAATCAGCATGAGTTATCGATAAATATATGTCATCTCCAATTATAGCATAATCAAAGACATCATATGGAGTGTAGATCAAAATATTTTTTTAAGTCAATATAAGTGTACAAAGTGATGTTGGCAATATAATGAGTGCATGGCTATCACAGAGAAGGTGATGAGACCCTTAAGAGTGTGCAATTGGTAAATAAAAGTTGGTGGTGGTGGTTATGATAGAATTAGTTTAAAATTCACTCAGCACTTGATCGAGGACCAAGAATATCACTTGCTTAATAATAGTCAATATAGGTGCATGATGTGGGCTATCATTAAAGTGAGTCATTGCACTAGTTAGGAGAGCATGACAACAATAATGGTGGCATGATACCACTACTTATTGTGAGAAGCCAAGAGTAAGGTGTAATGGATAGTGGTTATAAAATATTATGTTTGTTCATGATGCTTTTTAAATGTTATGATTTTTGTGAGTAAGGCTTTATTTGTGATCGACTTATAATCCTCACTAATATAGTTTGAGAGTGATGTCGTGATGTCTTCATGATGTAGAACATCAAGTGGATCAATAAATTAGGGCTCAAGGTTCATTTATAAGATATCAAGCTAAATCCCAAGAAAATTCAAGGAAGAAGAAGGCTTAGTCCATTAGCCTATTAAGGCCAATTTTATGATTTTATCTTTTTTTTTAGTTGTGTAATTTCAAATTTTCTTCTAGAAACTCCATACTTGAAATTTTGAATTTAAAAATTTAAAGCATGATATGTGAGATGGTGGAATCCATATAAAATAATAACATATGAAATGAGTAGATGATATATAATAATAAGGTATCTTAATGCTTCACATTAATATGGCCATCACCTTTCCATTCATATTTTGAATTCTTTTCTATTGAAAGATGATTGAAATTTTTATAAATACCCATGTCTGGAATGAAAGGAGATCTTTCGCAATTGCAAATTATTTGAGTTGCCTTATAGATTGAAACCTTGGTGGCTAAACTTTGGCAATCTTTGGTGGGAGCGCTAGTTATCCAATATATCTTTTTTTATCGCCTACAGTATCCAAGGTAATTTATTTTAATCTTTCTCATATCTCTAAACATCATCTCCAATCATACATTAAGCCTTCTACTCTCCATCATAAGCCTACACCTTCTTTCACTGAATAATACCTCTACTTCATTATTTATGACCTAGTTCTAGTCTTTACACCAAAATAACTACTTAAACCTTATGATTCCCAATCAACTACTCCAGATCATAAATACATATCCTAACCTAAACCTCCATAAGTATTTTTATCCATTTACCTCACTTAAGTCTCATTCCTTATAGCTACATTTTAAATCAACCTAATTTAGTCCAAATTAGACTAGTTTCAAGTCATCCCACTATCATATTATCTTATGCCCATCATTATCCCACCAAAACTTCAAAATAGATCTTTAGATATTAATCTAAAGATTCATGGCTATGTAATTCTCTTAATCTCATCAAAATAAGGAACAACCACCTCCATCAAATTTGGTATCAGAGAAAAACCTTGAAGGAGCAAATTTGGTCAAAAGTTTTTTTCAACAAAGAAAGCATCTCAAGTGGTGGACTTGTCTTCAAACTTGTGAGTTTTTTTTGGACTTGTGAAGTTAATTAATTTCTTTATATCATAGTTTAAATTCATATTAGCTTGGAAAGATATATATTGCTTTCTAGTTTATGGTGATAGCATAGAATTTTGATTAGTAAGCTCCATTATATAATTTAGTCATTTCCTGATTGTGTGAACTTGTCCAAAAAAATAAAATTAAGAGAGTACCTTAGTGAGGTAGTGCTTCACCCTAAAACTAACCTAGCCATTAGTGTAAATGAAAATCTAATTTCTTACTTTATTATTTTATTAATGTTTATGGTCAATTTTAGAAATTTCTATAATTAACTTATGATAACTTGCTTTCTAAAAAAAAGAAGCTCGATAATTTTGAGAATTTTTTTTCATTGCATTAAAATAATAAAAAAGTGCATGCATAATAATAGATATGTGTTAAACTTGGTGATTTTGGAGGTTAAATAAAACATTGTCAAAAAGAGCTAAACTATCTAAGAAGAGCATGAAATGTATGTGGTCTTGTACCCCTCCACACCTGGACTTCTTTTAACCTAAAATTTCACTTTGATTGCACAATTATATTATATTTATTTATTTTATTTCTTTTTTTCTTTGATCCATTTTCATATATCTTTTAAAAAAATCTACATGGCACCAAAATCTATCTCTCAGGACCAAGTTAAAAATTTAACTAGATTAGTTGATGTCTTAGATCTTATGATACATGAAAATGAATTATAAACTCAGTAAATATTAGAAGAAAGTAAGAATCAAATTAAAGAACTTAAAGAACAAATGCAAACTCTTATCTCATCTACAAAATAATAGAGTACCAACTCCTCCTCCAATACTTACTCAGACTGTGCCTATAAAGATAGAAAAGAAGATTCATATCCAAATCATAAAGAAAACCAACCAGTTAGAAGACCACCAATTGCTAGAAATGATGGAAGGGGAGAAAATTATTTCAAGACTACATAAGACTCTAATGATCCATCTCAAAGAGTTAAAGTATAAGCCCCAACTTATGATGGTATACATTACCCAAATAAATTTCTTGATTGGTTATTTCAAATGGATGACTTCTTTGATTAGTATAAAATGTATGATTATCAAAAGGTTACTTTTGATAAAATAAAATTAAAAGGACATGCTAAAATTTATTGGACAAATACTTTAGCTAAAGAACAAAGATTAGGAAGGACAAACCTCACATGGATAGAAATGAAAGAAATGTTAAGAGCAAAGTATTATCATAGGCATCATGATACGAACCTATATAGTCAATTATTAACTTTGAGATAATGTAATCATCTTATAACTCAATACTTGAATACTTTTAAAGATCTAGTTTCAAGAATTGATTGTGTTGATAATAATTGACAATTAGCCAATAAAGTTGTTAGACTTAGAACTTACATTAAAAATGAAGTTGAATTATTTGACCCACAATCTTTAGAGGAAGCATTTTACTATGCCTTATTGGTTGAACAACAAAATAAATATGTCTCTAAAACTAAAAGTCAAGTACCTTCTACTTCATCCCATAGGTCTATTGTTAGACCCATGCATCCAATTGGTCCAACCCCTATGCCTAAAACTTCTATTGAAGAGAGCTCTAAGAGCACTAAGAAAGTAATATGTTTCAAATGTCATAAAAAGGGTCATTTAAAAAATTAATGTAAAGCCCAAATCTTATTTTAGAAGAAATTGAAAACCCAATAGATGATAATCTAGAAGAAGTTTATGATGACACCCAATTATCTGATGAAAAATTAGAATTAACTGATGGCCCTCAGGTTAATATGATGAGGTGTCTTACTGTAATTATTGTAATTAAAAATGAGGTAATAGATTGGAGGAGAAAGAACATTTTTAGCATGTATGTTTTGTGTAATGATGCTATACATACAACATACAGCTCAAACCTAAAAAAACAACCTCACCTTGAACCATTTCATATTACATGGATAAATCATACATATCTTCCCATCACCAAATTGATGTTTAGTTCTAATTAAAAGAGGAAGCTATGATGATCAAATTTGATGTGATGTTTTCCCTAAGGATATTGTACATATTCTCATAGGACGACATTGGTTGTATGATATGAACATTATTCACTATGGTAGGGAAAATACTTATATTTTTAAAAATAATAATAAGACTATTAAACTCCTACCATAAAACCAGTAGAAAAACACCCTCCATAGCTCCACATAAAATAACTTCTGACTTGTAACATAAGCCTTTATTGAAGAAAAATGCCAAACTTCAATTAATTGTCATGAAAATCCTACTATTAAAGTTAATACTACCATTTTTGATTCCTGCTTTAAAACATTTATTCTTCCTTCTTTGACCCTAAAGATAGAAATAATAGGTTCTAGACCTTACAAAAAGAATTTTTGATCTATTTCTCTTCATCAATTATGTCATGTAAAAGAAGTCGTATTAGGCTCTAATGAGACTCGCATACCTATTGTAGTCTCTTTCCTTCTTTCTAATTTTAAAGATAACACACTGATGAGCTACCTCCTCTAAGAGACATTCAACATGTTATTGAGTTCTTACTCAATTCTCAATATCCTAACCTTCCATATTATAGGATGAACCCTATCGAGCATGTTGAGATTAAAAGACAAGTTGCAAAATTACTAAAAAAAGGGTTTTATTCAAGAGTCTTAGCCCTTGTGCAGTCCCGACTTTATTTACTCTAATGAAAAATGGAACATGGTGAATGTGTGTTGATAGTCGAGCAACAAATAAAATTATTATCAAGTATAGGTTTCTTATTTTCCGATTAGATGATATGTTAGATTTAATCTCAAGAGCAATTTTTATCAAAGATTGATCTAAAAAGTGGATATCATCAAATTCAGATTATATCAAGAGATGAGTGGAAGATAACTTTTAAAACCTCTGATGGACTTTATGAATGGCTTATCATGCCCTTTGGACTTTCAAATGCTCCTAGCATATTTATGAGATTAATGAATACTATTCTTAAATCATATATAGGTAAATTTTTGGTGGTGTATTTTAATGATATCTAATTTTTAGTCCAAGTGAGAAGGGCATCTACAACACCTACAAAAGTATTGGAAATACTTAGACAAGAAAAATTATATATTAATTTAAAAATGTGTTTCTTTTTGCAATTGTGTTAATCTTTTTAAGCATTACTATATCAATTGTTGGACTTAAACTTGATCCTTCTAAAGTGAAAGTAATCTTAGATTGGTCTTCTCCTAAAAGTTTTACTGAAGTTAGAAGCTTCCATGATTTAGCCACCTTTTATATGAGATTCATCAAGAATTTTAGTACCATTGTTGCAAAATTAGTTGATAAACTAAAATTAGATAAACTTTGTTGGACTCCTAATACACAAAGGGCCTTAGAGCAAATTAAAGTTCTTATCACTTTGCACCAATCCTAAGGCTTCCTGATTTTTTTTAAAACCTTTGAAGTAATATGTGATGCTTCAAGAATTAGGATATGTAGAATTTTAAGTCAAGAGAATCATCATAACCATTCTTTAGTGAAAAGTTAAATGAATCTAAACAACTATATTCCACTTATGATAGAGAGTTTTATGCTGTAACAATTCTTAAGATATTGGCAGCACTATCTCTTATATAGAGAATTTATACTTAATTCTGATCATCATATCTTAAAATTCATTAATACTCAATAAAAATTAAGTAATAGGTATACAAAATGAGTTTTATTTTTAGAAGACTATTTTTTTCTTCTAAAGCATAAGCTTGGAATTGAGAATAAACCTGCTGATACTTTATCCAGGATAAGACTAATGATTTTCTATTTAGAATTGAGAATCCCAGAATTTGATTGAATTAAAGATGATTATATAGTGTGCCTTGACTTTCACCTAATTTATCTTGAACACCTAGATAAATCAATAACTTTACAATGAACATTCTTGATAATAAAAGGATATTTATATAAAGGAAAATAATTATGTATTCCTCAATTTTTCCTTAGAGAATTCCTTATCACCGAGATACATGCTGGAGATGTAGATGGTCATTTTGGAAAGGATAAGACCATATTTTTATTAGAAAATAGATTTTACTAGCCTTCATTAAAATGAGATGTTCAAAAATTAGTAGCCGAATGCTTGATTTGTAAACAGGTTAAACTTATCAAATAAAGATCTGGACAATAAACTACTTTATATATTCCTTATTGGCCTTGGGAAGACCTATCAATGGATTTTATTCTAAGATTACCTAGGATAGCTCGAGAACATGATAATATTTATGTATTAGTGGATAGGTTCTCAAAATTGACTATTTTTTGCTCAAAAATAAATTATGCTTCTTATATAGCTAAATTATTTTTTAAGGAAATAGTGCGACTCCATGGTCTCCTTTTAACCATTATTTATAATAGATATGTTAGGTTTATCTCTTATTTTTGGAAAATATTATGAAAATTATTATGTGCCAAATTAAAATTTTCTTCTGACTTTCACCCACAAATTGATGGAAAAATTAAAGTGATCAATCATACCTTGGGAAACTTGTTTACATGCTTAGGTAAGTAAAAGTTTATAAAGTTGGGATTTATATTTACCAACCTTAAAATTTGCTTATAGTAATACTATCTCTAGAACTACAATTAAATCATCATTTGAGATAGTCAATGGTTAAAACTCAAGATGACCAATAGATGTAGCAAACCTATCATTTCATGCATTTTCTGATGTGACATTCTCATTTGTTAATTCTTTTAAAGCCTCCATGAAGATATAAGAAAGAAAATTACTATAAGTAATAAAAACTATGCTTCTAAGGAAAAATCATAATCATTCAATGAAAGAATATGAAGAAGGTGATTATGTATTGATTCGCATTCAGCCTGAGCATTATCAAACCACTAAATATAAGAAATTACATGCACGGGCTTGTGGTCCTTTTAAAATTTTTAAGAAAATTGGAATTAATGCTTGTCATCTTGATTTGCCTATAAATATGCTAATTCATCCAATTATTAATATTGAAGATATTCTATTATATGACAGAATTAGCAAGCCTCCACTTGTTCAGTCTAACTCTTTCCCATAAGATATAACATTCTACTTCTAGAAGCCCTCTTTCTTTGAAGTTGACTATATTATCATCGAGGAAGCACTCATTAATCTAGCTTCTTAACATTATTTTCTAATTTGTTGAAAGAATAATCCATTAATGAAGACACATGGTTCACCCATATTAATTTGGAGACTCTAGCCCCATAATTAGTAAAAGACTTCTTAGATTTCAAGTCTATGGAGCAAAGTTCAATTAAGCCTAGGGGAGTTGATGTAGAACATCATGTAGATAAAAAATTTAGAGCTCAAGGTCCATTTACAAGATCTCAAGTTAAAGTTCAAGAAAATTCAAGAAAGAAGAAGGCTTAGCCCATTAGCTTGTTAAAATCCATTTTATGATTTCATCTTTTTAGTTATATGATTTTTAATTTTCTTATAGAAAATCTAGGATTGAAATTTTAAATTTTAAAATTCAAAGTATGACATGTGGATGGTTGAATTCATATAAAATAATAGCATGTGAAATGGAAGAATGATATAAAATAATAAAGTAACTTAATGCTTCACATTAATGTAGACACCCACCTTTCCTTCCATCTTTTGAAATTTTTTTTTAAAAGAAGATTGTAATGGCTATAAATAGCCCCTTTCACTGGAATGAAATGAGATCTTTTGGTAATTATAAATTATTTAAGTTGTTCTTCTAGTTTGAGAGGTTGGTGGCCAAACCTTGACAATCCTTGGTGGAAGCGCTAGTTATCCAACATATCTTTCTTTTCTCACCCACAATGCCCAAGGTAATTTATTTTAATATTTCCCATACCTCTTAACATCATCTCCAATTATACATTAAGCCTTATACTCTCCTCCATAAGCCTACACCTTTCTTACACTCAATAATACATCTGCTTTATTGATAACGACCTAGTTCTAGTCTTTACACAAAATAATCACTTAAACCATATAATTTCCAATCAACTACTCTATATCATAAATATATATCCTAACCTAAATCTCTACAACAATGTTTAGCCATTTACCTCACTTAAATCTCATTCTTTATAGCTATATTTTAAATCAGCATAATTTAGTCCAAATTGGACAAGTTTAAGTCATCCCACTATCATATTATCCTACACTCTTCATTATCCTACCAAAATTTCAAAATATAACTTTAGATATTAATCTAAAGATCAATGGCTATTTAATTCTCTCAATCTCACCAAAAGAAAGAACACCCACCTCCATCACTTCCTAATCTACAATATTTCTTAAAATAATAAGTTTATTATTGCAATTTCAAACAAGTTACATAAATTTTATGATTATTTGATACTAATTTGTAATATTTTTAATTAAATTAATGATTTATTTGATTTGTCCTAAGAAGGTTTGGCATGGGTATGGGCTAAAATATTTTAGAAGTTTCATAAGATTTGTTGGAATAGGTAAGAAAACGGGTGAGGGAAGTAAAGAAAGATTTATTAAGGGATCTATATGTGAGTATTATGATGAATCTACGTGTTATAAATGTATTGAAAGATGTTTTGCCAAAGGTGGTGATAGTGGCTAGTCATTGAAGGTGGGAACTATCAATAAATCATTTAAGTTCATGCCCAACGAGGATGACATGAAATTGATCCTTCCATTGTAACTAACTTATGAAGGTAGTTTCATGAAATTTTAAGAGAAGTGATTGATAGGTTTGAATAAATGATTCTGTTTATGTGTAGTAAGTATGGTGCCTTAGAAATTTATGGGAGAAAAAAAATGAAAGAGGTGTAGTAAAAAGATAATCGAGAGGAATTAGTTAGGTCAAGGAGCTTTACACAATGGATTAATATAGGGTCAACCACAATTGTAAGTCAAGCGAGGAATGGTGGGAGAACTGGAAAAAGGATTGAGTTAACATCATGCAAGAGCATGAGAACCTATGGAGTAAGCACACTTAAAATTATGGTGACATGCAAGACAAGACAAAATGTGAAGTCAATTGATATTCTATGTGGTGTAGAGAATCTTTTATAGGAAGAAGAGCAATGATTGTATATTGAGATAGAGATTTGTTGAGGTTTTGATATCTTATAATCTTTAGGAATAATGACATACTTTTTTTCCATTGATTGAAGGGATTATAAATACATCATTCAAACTAGATAATTCATCTAATCTCAACACAAATCAAACTAAGCATAACTAAATGCATATCAAATACATAAAAGGAATATTAAAAAATAACTAAATAATTATATTATTCCTTTACACTAGAGCATTCCTCTATTTGAAATTGAACCTACTCATCTCTTCTCTCCTCTCTTAATAAGGTGATTAGTTCCAAAATTTTGAGAGTATGGAATTTGGCATCTCATACAAATAAATTCTCTATTCTTGATATTTTCATAGAGCTTCTTCATGCTTGATATTTTATTAGAGTTTCTCACTTTTGAATTATATAATTCTCAATTAATAGAGAGATTTTTATCTCATAGTTTCTCTCTTATGTCCTTCATGGTTGATCATAATTTGCAATAATATATTAGTGTCTTTTCACAGACAACATTGGATCCTACATGTAGAGATACAAATGAACTAATCGCGCTTTATAAGGTACTCATGGCTTAACTAGATTAGAGCTCATTCATGATCATTTAATAAACAAGTCAAATAAGCTTGAATAATTTTTAAAATATTTGATTGATAAATAAATAAGCTTAAATAATTGTGCTTGATTTTTATGGCCATGAATATTCTCATTTAAAAGTCATTAATAAACTTGATTAAGGCTTGATAGTACTCATTTAAGACATAATTATTTGCCCGATTAAGACTTGTTTATCAATTTATTAACATATGATTATATAGGAGTCTTGGATTGTATTATATTGCTTATTCATGCACATAAACAAGTTCCTTATGCTCATGAAAATACTTGTTTATTAAATAACTTGTTCAACAAACTCTCATTTTAAGCTCTACAATTTACTCATTAATAAGCTCTATAAGTCCTTATTCTTTAATAAAGATATTGCTTATTTGTTGTACTTATTAATAGACTCAATACAGCTCATTTGAATAACTAACAAGTTACTCAAGAGTAAGATTGAATAACAAGATCACACATGCTATGATAATTCCTTGATAATTATAATCTGAATTGAAGTCGAATGAGTTCATACCAAGCTAAACACAATTGTTTTGAAAGAGATAAGGTAGAATGGCATCACAAATGCAAGAATCAAACTTCATCGATGACTTGGGAAAATAAGTGCCTACCTGATTCATTCATTTGCAACCCTAATTATATCCATCACAAATTTAAAATTATTAAGATTCAAAATTAAAAGATAAAAATATTTATTTTTATATGCTTGAAATGACCATAAAAATATATGATGTTTCATTAAGGATCTGGGAAAATAAATTATTCAATCCTTTGAATATTTTTTACTAATTAGACATCAAAGTCAACCATTGCAGCAAGATATTGGAAAATCAGTCTTAAGGATCCTCAAGTCAGAATAGCAATATGATCGGTCAAATACCAATGAATAAGACAATGATAGCAAGGCAATTGCTGGACAAGCACGCAAGGAAGCAAACTATGCTAGTTCAAGTGAAGGAAAAAAAAATTTTTTTTTTAAGTCATCCATTTTAGCCTCTTACTAATCTTCACTTTAGTCTAACCAGCATACTTCTATTCTTGCAAAACAATAACAAGCATAAAATTAAAACAAATCAAATTAGATTTACAAACTCCAACTTTACATGAAAAAAAAATGAAGCCCTAAAGTCAATTCCAACGAATTTGGAATCAATCCTCATCATGAATCTCTGCAACTGTGCTCAACACCCTGCGCAAGAATCCCACGTCCCTCTTCTTCATCTTATCCTCCTTCAGCTCCGTAAAAGGCGACACCTTTATTCCTCGCCGCCTCCCTACCCTCTTCAAAGCCACGCTCGCCCGCAAAGCAAGCGCTGCCACGTCGGCACCTGTGAGCCAATGTCCGAGCTCAACAAGGAGGAAGTGATCTGCCAACTCCTCTTCAGGTGGCAACAGCAAGAGCTTGTCTGAGTTGCAGAGAATGCAACCCTTCCCATTGGCTTCAATCACTTTGGCAGCGGTTATACCAGGTAAAGAGAGAACTGTCTACAGAGAACCATTGTCGAAGTAGTCTCATCAATAGTATGCGATAGATGAGAGGCAGCCCATGAGAACATGTGATAGGAGGTCAGGGTGAGAGAATGAGCGGAGGTATTTAATTAGGGTTTTTATATAAGGAAACGAATAGAGGGCGGGGATGGAGGGATGACGTGGGGCTACGGTGATGGAGGAGAGAAGCTTGGGCGCTAAGAAAAGAAAGAATTTGAAGGATTTTCTTCCTTTTTCTTCGGACTGTTTCCATGAATTTAGTCTTCGTGTTGTGGCATTGATTTTTGTGGGCCAGATATCCAGTTCTCTGCAACCATGTAGACGACGCGGTGAAAAAAAAAATCAGATCAAGAGCATTTTATATAAATTTTATAAAAAATGAGATATGTATAAAACATTAATTAGATATTTATACATAATATATAATATAGTTTTTATAACATATATTCAATATATATATATATATATATATATATATATATATATATATATATATATATATATATATAGTATCAATAAAATACATTTATATCATAACAACAACAACAAAGCCTTAATCACATAAGGAAATTTTTCATAATTATATGTCAAATTCTATTTAATTCAAGTATACTAAGATTATTTTTATACATCTTAAAGTCTTTTTACTACCTATTTCTAACATAAGGCAAATCTAAATCTACTCATAATGTCATTAACGGCTTTTTATGTGAAACCATAAGGCAATTCTCAATCTTATCTACCATGATTATTTTAATATACTCATTTTGCATTATCTCTAAGAGCAAAGCCACTCATCCAGAGCATCCTCATTTTAACACTTAACTTAGATATGCTTTCTTTTAAACATTCATATGTCATTCTGTCTTACCACCATCTTATAAAATTTTCCATTAAGTTTAAGGGGAACTTTTCTATCACATAATAGGCCAGATGCACTTAAAAAATAAAAAGAATAACTCCATTGAAAAATGGGAGTAGGCTCACAATAATAAAGGTTCTCATGCGATCCACCATATAGCCTAAGTTTAAGCACCATCTGATTATAGCAATAGGGAAAGAGCTACAAAAATTTTGAAAGATAGAGTGGATCTAGAGAGGCAACACTCAATAACATTAACTATCATAAATAAAAGGTGAGTGGCAAGAAATTGAATGATATAAAAAGGATATTAGGGTATATGAATCATCATAAACTCAAGACAGGATAATAGCAATTTCAAATGGTACAAAAAAAAGAGTATGCAAATTAAATATTAAGTATAAAACACATCCATAAATGATAAAATACCAAAAATCTAACTTTTGAGCACAAAACCAAGTTCTTGAACAAAATATCATCAAAATAGAAATACTATGAATAAGAAGAAATCAAAATTATCTGATGTAAGAGGAGTAATCCTGAACAAACAATCACCCACCATTAAGAGAAAGACCAAAATAATTAAAGCAAAATTCTTCATTTAATACATAAAGCATCATGATACTCAAGATTTTGAATAGTATAAAAGCATACTTTAGATTTAGTAGTGTTAATCACTGACCCAGTTAAAGTAGAAAAAAGAGTTATGTTATACTTAGGGAGTAGATGGTTTAAACATTAGCGTACTAATAAACAAAAGATCATCCGTAAAAAATAGATGAAAGATAGATGAATAGTTTATCTAATATGGGTTTATCTTTTTGAAGATAGAAAAAAAATATATTTGTAGTAATAGTGAAGAGGAGAGAAAGCATCATTATCTCAAGCCATTTAGAAGGTTTGAAGTAGCCATTACTTTGTTATTGGACATAATAGAGAATTGATAGATAAATGTAGCAATCCATTTAATAAAGACTACATTGAACTTTTTTGGAAAGTCTTGATAAAATGGAATACTTAATGATGCTATAAAAACTCTTCATAAGTTATGTATAAGCTCATAAGCTAAAGTAATATTATTCATAATGTCTCTAATTTTAATAAAACTAATGAAATGGAGAACCTCTTTGAGATGATTGGCAAGAATTTTTGTGTCAACAATATCAAAAAGTTGTTGCACAAGAGTGTAAGTCTAAATTAAGCTAACTAATTAGAGTGTTTTTGCATTGAAATGGGAGGGATAAGCTTATGCTTGACCAAATTCGACAAATTGCTTTGAGAAAGTTGTAGATAGCTAAGAGAAATTATTTTCAAATAATGTTATCAAGATGTGAAATTTTTCACAAAAAAATCATTTAGACCTACAATTTTATCAATTTTTACACGAAAATTTTCAAAATTAATAGATAGAGAATAATAATATGGAAACATAAGAGAGAATATCATATAATTTTGACTAATTTTATATTAAGAATACCTCATCTAACTTTTTTTTTTTCTACTTTTGTATATAGAAATGATGAGGTTGCCTTCAATTTTTTTGGTAGTAGAATTGGCAATTTTTTCCAATTAGAAACCTATAAAAATTTATAATTAACTCCTTTCCTAAATGAGCTTAATATGAAAAAATTCAGCTTCAACATATCAATTTAATAAGAAATCAAGTATGTATGTGTATGTGTATAATTGTCAAATATATTATAGACCATACATTATGTACAAATTATATATTTTAGTATTTGATTAAATGATTTAATAAATCTTAAAAGTTGAAGTATTTGATGATCATTAACTTGCTTTTTTTTCATTTTGCTCGACTTGATAATGAACTCGTTGACACAAGTATTAATAAACTTTCTTAAATGCATTTGGCTTGATAGTAAAAAAAATCAAGTTAAACAACTGCCTAGTATTGAAAGTATATAGTAATGAAAATATTATCCATTAAACTAAGATCTTATATCAAATCACCAATAAAAATAAGCCTAAATTGTTAATCTTTACCTTTTATAAATCATATTCCATTAATGAGATGTCTCAAAAGTCCAATAATAATTCCTGAATTATTAATGATTTAATAGAAATAAAAATTTAGCATATAATATATAATTAATATTAATATTAATATATAAGCTCATATTGGAAAAATTTTAACAGTTTCTGACTACGACCACATTTATCTTTCGACAAATATATAATATTACATAACTTTAAATGTTTAATATTGTTATCTTCATAGACTATATATATAAATAATCTGGTCTATTATTAATATCAATATAAGAGAGAATTGATATTTATCACAATTTTTCCTAACAAAATTTGTCATGATCAATGGTTATTATAATGATATGATTAACATAAGTCAAGTACGGATGTGTATAATAAAAATTTTATGTATTATTATTTCATATAATCTTATATATTTACACATCTAATACCTAAATTTTAATTTTTTACATATATAATATTCTAATCTTTAATATCATATCAAAAATATCATCATCGTTCTCTTTTTAAAAGTAAAATATACATTTTTTAAGTATATGAAAGAGTTAGATTACTAAATATTTAACTTTAAGACTTAGATATATAAATAGATAAGAATTGTGTGATATGTATGTAAATCTTTTTTAAAAGATTGGTTAATTGGGGTGATTCACGTCAAAGACATGGTGGGCTCTAAAGTAGTGATGGGCAATACTATATAATTTCAACAAGTCCTATTTTTGAATTAAATATTTAGAGCTTCTTGCGTGACGAACAGGGAATGAAAAAAAAAATATTATGTAAGAAAAAAAAATGTTATCATTTTAAGAAAATGATTAGCAAGAACAAAAAGAGAAATATATCTAAAGATGATATAATTATTTTGTTCACTTTCAGGAAGACTCCATTAAAACCTTAGAGATATTTTGATAGAGGTGTAAAGATATTTAGAACAAAAAATAGTTGGCACAAATCTCTATTTGATAAGGTTGGCAAAGTTTTTAATCCATTACATGATATTAGAAATTAATATGATTCAACAAATAAATATTAGTATAAAAATGACATTTTTTTGGTAGCATTAACTCAAGAGATATATATCTCCGAATGCAAGTTTGCCATTAATGGACCAACAATTGATGTTAGCATTAGATGAGAAAAAAAAAGACAGACTATAAACCCTCAAAGAGAAGGATTAAGTCCAATAAAGGATGGTGACTACAATTAGCATATAGAGGTAATGGAAAAAAACTAATAACATTTTTATTGAAAGTAGAATTTATGTTTATCTTATAAATTGATTGTAATTTATCATCAGTGATCATCATATTTACTTTGCTAATGAGCATTCGTGTATAATATCAATTAATATTCGAAACTTTAGTTAATTTTATGGATCCTCATTCACATTTGGTTAATGAGAATCACTTATTTGATAACTAGTTTTATTTTTTAAATATTTGATGTCAGATAAAGTCTGTTCTTCTATGATTTGTTTTTTACTATGATATTCATGACTGATTTTCTTATAATTATGTATTTATGGTTTGTTCTTTTTTTAATGCTCATCTCATTTTGAATGACATTGGTGAATCTGTAGATTGTTGAAATTAGAATGAAGAAAGAACATTGTCCTTTAGGGGCTGTTTGGTTCCGAGTAAAATGAGTGTAATGTAATCCAAATACGCGTAATTTTTCCTTTTCCGTGTTTGATTCTGAGTAAATGTAATTATCATATAAAATTTTGAAGTATTTTGTTTTCCTTTTCAGGCTAATTTCCGTGTAAATGAAATCTCATTTTGCGTATTTGTTACCATGAGGAGGCGAGAGGAGAGGAAAAATTTTATTTTATTTTTCTTTTTGGCGTGGAGGCGATAGGAAAACGATTTTTTTTAATATTTTTTTTTCAAATTATTTGAATCCGTAATGTTAATTTTAACTTTAATTAAAATAAATATTATTATAAAATTAAGATTTAATAAATATAATTATGTTTATTTAAATTGATGATAAATAATTCATGATAAATCAAAAAAATTAAAATAATTATTAAATTTTAGTTTATTTAGTAAAAAAAATTAATGAGTAAACTATTTATTAAAGAAAAATATTTAATAAAATTCTATTAATTAATTAATATTTAATATAGTAATAAAATTATATATATATATATATATATATATATATATATATATATATATATATATATATATATATTAAATTTGGGTCATTATGTTAATATAAAATGATAATATTCAAATTTTATTTATTTGTAACACTAATAATTAATATCTTAGAAAATTTATAAATTAATTACTAATAATTAAATATTCGAAATAAATTTTATTTGTATTTGATTTTATTTATTTTTTAGTCAAGAAAAAAAATTTTATTTACATTTTATTTATATTTTATTTGATAATATTTATTTTTTAATTGAATAATTTAATTAGTGAATAAATTTATAATTAATTTACATATAATAAAATTAATACAAATATTTACTTTACATTCATCCAAATAAACAAAAAAATAGTTTTATGTATTTACTTTACACACAAAAACAATGATAAAGTATTCGATTCATTTGTATTCACTTTCTTATTTGTATTCTTTTATCTTTAAATTCAATCAAACACCTAGAATGAATGAGGTTTCTTCACATACTACTATTAGTGAAAGTAGTAATATAAAATCTAAACAAGCTTAAATAGAACTTAGAAGATATTTTAGCAAATCTTGTATTAAAAAAATCAGAGTATCATCCTAAAGATCGTGATATATAGAGTTTGAAGAGCTATCTTAAAAAAAAGGTTATACTAGCCTCATGATCATGAGTCCTGATGTATCGATGAAAAAACAAATGGATATTGTGCTTCATTATGTTGATAAGAGAAATTGCATTATTGAGCGTTTTCTTCGAATTGTCCATATTGGTGAAAAAATTGCTCTAGCCCTTAAACACACCTATTGAAGCACATTTCTCAAAGCATAAATTAAGTATATCATCAATGTGTATCCTAGATCATAATAGGAAAATAATATATATGGTGAGTGATGTACTAAAATCTTTGATATTAAAATACCAGTTCACATTATTATATTCACTATTTTGCTTATTAATTATAATTACAATCAATTATTGTGGCTAAGAATCATATTCAATTTACTTTTTTTTATAACAATATATCTAGTTTAATAAACGTTGTTAGGAATTCTTGCAAAATAAGAAAAATTTTATTTGAAAGGCATCTAAACAAAGTTATTAAGTACAAAGTGAGCGGAGAACTATAAAATGAAAAAGGTTTAAAATTAAGAAATTACTCTTTAATGAGCTGAAGATACATGGTGAGGATCACATTATGCTGCATTGATTAATATATTTATTTTGTTTGGATATATTATAGATGCTCTAGATATAATAGTAGAAGATGATTTGAACAACGAACAAAAGGTGAAGCATATGCATCTTAGCTATAATAGTAGAAAATTTTTTCTTGTTAGATGAAAGGGGACAATCTACCCACGAAAAAAGCAAAAATATAGGAATCATCTTAGCTAGTTCTAAATGATGTGATGCAATTCACTAACAAATTATCTGAAGAAGTTCGAAGCATTCATGTAATAACGCAAGTTTTGTGATTTAAAGAGTATTAATATTTTTCCTGTGTGGAAACAATTGCTTGGATCCCGAGTCAGTGACAAACAGTATTCCTGAGAGTTCATTAAAATTTCAAACAATATGAGGGACCAGGCTTTTCTAACAGTCTCGTCAAAGCAAGTTGAAAGATTGATTTATGCATGCAAGAATTTAAGGCAGAAGTACTCACAATAATGGCAACAGACCTCAGGAAGATGAGATTACTCTGCAGTTGAAGAAAATCATGAAAAAGTATGCATAGAAGTCAGAAGCTTCAACGGAATCAGAGACCTTGAAGTGCTCTCTCTCTCTCTATTTTCGGAGCTGATAAATAGCTTATAATTTGATTTACGAAGTGAGAACTCCAAGCACTAGTCAAACATCAAAGCTACCCACATCTCTTAGCTCGATTGGTGGCTCTTAAACCTCTGGACGCGTTGATTCTCTTCAGGCGGCGCTTCTGGAGGATATCAAGAGGACGTTATCATTTGTGATGATACATTGTAAAAGATTATTCAACCCATCCACAAAATTGGTGAAGTGTTGGATGGATACCCTTCAAAAAAAAAGAAACACCAAAGCTAGGTGAAAAAAATTCCATTATTATAATATTCAGAGGATGAATTAATGCTAGATAAGAAATGAAAAAAATTATATAAGCTTATGTGGTCAAAATTTTAACTAGAATAAATTTTAAAATTCATTAATTTACTTTTAGATGAATAAAACAAATAAATAATTAATATTGTATTTATCTTATATAATATTTTAAGGATTTTAAGATTTATAGTGAACAATGAACACTTTTTTTTAATCAATATATCTTTATACAATTTTCTTATACCGCATCAAAGTTTTCAATGAAGGAACTTCAAGAATATCCTTCCACGCATAGTTTACTTGAGCCTGATTCCCATAGAACAAAACATAAAAAAGCTTCTTTTTTATTTATCAGGATATCCTGATAAAAAAAATTGTAATAGTTGAATCTCAACTTTTTTTATTAGTTGTAAAAAAAAATCTGAACCAGTTAGCTTGAAAAAATACTAGAAGATGAAACCAGAGCTATTAAATTCAATATACAGAAGCATTAAAAGGTTCTTCCAGCGGCCCATTCAGAACATTAAAGACAAGCACCAATAAGGAAGCAGACAATAGCCACTCAATGTACTCAGCTTGTGTGTGGTTGATAGTACAAAAATCTTCTGTAATACGAAAAACACAACTCATTATTGTGTTTCCAAAGGAACCACTGCACACCCCAGCGCCCCACCAGGCCTACGCAATTACTGAACCCACAACTTTCACAGGGAAACAACCAAAGTAAATGAATTTAGAAGGGTACCAGAAATTTTAAGGCCAAATAGCAGCGGACCTTCCCCCAATGTTTCACTACAACATGTCTTCTTCTCATTAATCCATCCAAATGATAAAGAAAAAAAAAAACAAATCTTCATTTATAATCAAAGAAGCTCCAATGGCTGTGCTAAATAAATAAAGACTATAGCTTGATATAGCAAAGAAGATAGAGGCAAAAGAACAAAAGAAGCATAGGCCCTCAGAATAGCAACTATTCACAAGCACATGTAACATTCAACAATAACTTCAATGATGGTATCCATAATTACCTTCTTCAAACTTCTCCTTGGATCTTTCAAAAGGACTCCAACTTCTCAATTTGCCAAGTTAGCTTTCAGTGAAAAGAAGCTGAACAAAGTTTAACCTACAGAAGCAATCGCCATTGAAGATCATTTTTTGTGCAGATTTCCAATTGTTTTCAGCTCAAATTGCTTGATGTCTTCAGCTAAACGCCTCATGTTATCATCATAGACATAAGGGACCTTCTGATGCCATGTCAGATTGCCTTTGGCAGGCATTTGGACGAATTCTCTGCATGGCTCACCCAGGACATTGATGGAGTTGTGATAGTGGTAGTATCTGATCATGGATTCAGTCCTATGTGTGGTCGGTCCGATGACATTTTCAGACATGTGCACTCCAGTAGCATAGGCGTTCTTTGCTTGGATTGCGTATTTCCTATCTCTCCTCACTCCGGTGATTGAGTTTCTGAATACCAGCTTCTCAAATCCCCATTCCCTGATAACATACGGCAAAAGAATTCAGAGTAACACTTTGAGAGTGAAGAAGTTCACCAAAGTGGTTTAATGGTAATAGCAATTCAATTTTTTTCACCCTTTTGTATATTAAGTGAATGAAATACAGCTAAACAATTCAGTTAAAGGGAACTATAACATAAGGTTTTCCCAGATTCAATACTACATTGAACTTTTATGGGAGAAAATGCAATACATTATACCACCGTTCAACTTGCTTAAACAAAAACTATGCCAGGAAATCCAGAAGACGCTCAAAACCAAGAAAGAAGGCAGTCAAAAGAAACTTTTTCCCATATATCTGATGCTAAAACGCCTATACGTCAAAATATATAGGACAATTTCAAAGAACTCACCGACATAAAAAATAACACACATTATAACCTTCTGAATCCCCTTCCCTCTGCTCCATATTATAACATAATGGAATTACAGGCACTCCTAGGATTCTCAAATCTCAGTAAGAATGTCACCTTTCAGTGATCTAAAATTATAAGTAACAAAGAACTAGAATCCCATGCATCTTTAGAGAAATAAAACTTAAGTAATATAAAACAGAGGCAAAGCAACGAAAAGGAGGAGACCTCATCTCACCTTGAGTAATCCTTACTGGAATCCCTAACACAGAGAGTACTTGACATCGGATTCTGCTCAATCGTGAACTGTGTGTATTGGGAAAGTTTACCAATCACTTCCTCAAGTGTTCTCCCACCCGACAAATAGAGATACTCATCCACATCAAAATAGAATGTCCAGTTCGCCGCATGTTTGTAACGATGAAGACAGTCATTGACCACCAAGAATTGATTATAGTAGTACCCATCATACTCCGACTGAGCCCTGATATCCTGAACCGTGGCCCGGCCAAGCTTCACCCAAGGCTCTAGCACAGCCCTCACCGACTGGCTCACACCGCCAGCGTCATGGAAGACAAAATGCGATCTTGGGCCGAAGAAGTGAGCATGGTAAGCCATCCACTCCCGGATTCTGCTAGCGCTCAAGTTGCCGTAGAGGGAGGAACCGCAGTAGAGGTACTCGTACTTGTAGGGAGAATGGAAACGAGTCTGGTTGTAAGAGCCGGGAGCTTCTTCGAGGGCGACGATCTTCTCGTAGCGGCGAGGTGAAGGGGAATAGTATGCGTAAAGAAAGAGGCGGCCGCCAGCGCTGTCGGCGTTGAGAACGACGGGGAAGGTACAGTTCACAACGACCACAGTGTAGATGCGGCCGTAGCCCCAGTCAGGTAACATTTTGTATGCTTTGGCGCGAACGGAAGGGGATGTTTTAGAGTTGGGAACCCACTCGCACTTGAACCATGGCTTACCGAAAACGTGGGTGGGCTTGGAAGCAAGCCCGACGATGGCAAAGGTGTTGGGCCCGCCGCGATAAGCGCCCATTTGGACGAAGAGGGCGGCTGCACTGCCATAAGAGCGGAATGTGCGTATCCTTGGGTCACCTGCGACAACGGTTGAGTTAAAGAGAGGAGGGAAGCCGGAAGAGGAGGAGGAAGAAGTGATGGAGGAAAATGAGAGGAGAGTTGAGATGTTGGAAGTGATAGAAGTTGCAATCTTTTTCTTGAGAGGGGACGTAGAAGAGGAGTTGGAGATGGGGCAGGAGAAGGAGAAGAGGAGGGGTTCGTAGGGTTGAAGTTGCCAAACGGCCACCACGAGAGAGAGAACGACGAGGGTGACGACAAAGGGCTTGACGTCGAGGCGGGAGAAGGAAAGAAAAGAGGAGGTGGAAACCACCACTGCTCCAATTCCACCGACGTCCTTTCTCATCGCGCTCTCTCTCTCTCTCTCTCTCTTCCACAGCAAGGTTCTTTGTTTTTACTTCACCTTCCTTCACATTCACAAGTTCTTGGCTTACATTCTATTTTGGCTATTGACAGGATGGTGATCCAGGACAAAGAAAGAGAAGAATAGAAGCCTGTAAGAAGAAAGTACTGCAGAGACAGGAGGCAGGGAGAGTGGTAGAAGAGGTAAATTTGCGGTTTATAAAAATGTCGATGGATAGTGAATGGCTGGATGATGGAGAGGAGGAAAAGCTAGATGAGGAATCCTATGCCATTGATGCTGCCAAAATATACAGTTGTAGCAAGCAAGAAAGTGAAGCAATCGGGCAATCGCTCCTTCTCTGAGAAGCAACGCTGGGCTTAGTGCAAATTCTAGGGAGATGCTTGGGTTTTTCATCGTTATAAATGCCGAAATAAAGTTTACTTAATTTTCTGTGCAAAAGTTGTTTGAGCTGAATAATTTCCGGATGTTTTTTTTTGGAAGAATTGAGGGCGTAGCCCAAATATATTAATCCAAAAGTGCAAAAATAGTTACATGTTGGGGCTTTCTGTCATACCACAAAACACAGAGGACTAAAGATAAAGAACATGGAGGAAGCATCCTCCAAAAACTAAAAACAGAACTTAAAACAAAAACAGAAAACTAAAGCCAATTACAGTAAACAGATTAAGTAGAATAGCTCAAAGGACTCAGACCAAATCTTGCCGGAAGTATCAGGCAGCCCACAAAAACCAACAGTGACAATATCATAGCACAGGAGACCCGCGGTTTCCTTCACCGACCAATGGAGTATACACACAAACCATAAGTACTGGTCCGGGTTCTTTGGGAAAGCGCCGGTCTCCAGCCAAATTCCAGTGGGTCATCATTGTCCCCGTTAATAAAAACCACCCAGCATACCAGATCATACGAGGAAGGAGAAGTAAGAGCGCATCACAGAAACAGACAGCTTATGGAGGGTCGAAATCTCTCCATTTGTTTATCACATTCAACACAGAAACTGGCCACTTATCTTTAATCTTCCACTTTTAATTTGGCACTCTCTCTTTAATAGCAATTGAAATAGAAGAAAGTGAAGAGGCAGTAGAAGAGAAAAGCCTAGCATTACGTTCTCTCCAGATTACATAGACAATTACAGCAGAAATTAGATAATGTAATCTGCTCAATACCGCAGCAGTTGATTCATCAACAAAACTAAGAACTTGTTGTAGTGTTACCTGCATAAGAAAGAACCTCCCATTGGGTATGAGGCTACGTATCAATTCCAAAGAAAAGGGGCACTCGAAAAAGAGGTGGGTATGTGATTCCAAAGCGGTTGCAAAGACACAAGGTAAGTTTGTCCCTAAACCTCTTTTTTGCCAATTTGTCCGATGTCTTAAGACCCTCCTTAAAAGCAAGCCAAGTATATAATGCATAGTTTATAGCATTCCCTTTAAACCATATACCATTACTCCAACTAGAATCAGCCGTCAAAACAACTTTTCTAAAATCAATAGTAACAGGAGAAGCAGAATTGCACCACAATATTCCATCCATTTCATCCTTTATCGGGATAGCTAGAATTAAGTTTGCAATGCTAGGGAAAGTAGCAGAAAAAAGTGGGGGGAGAACCCAGCAATTATTATGTATAATAGAATTCACCTTTGCATGTGAATGTAACCCCAAGAGCTGAGTTCCTTTAGATCCCAAGGTGTTAAAAAGAGAGGCATTTCCACACCAAGGGTCAAACAAAAGAGAAGTCTTCTCACCATTTCCAATCTTATACATAAATTTATCCTTGAATCTAGTAGCAGTGGAGGATAAAGCTCTCCAAAGTAGTGATGCTTTTCTAGGCAAAGTTTTCCAAATGGACTCATATTTCATATAACACCATTTAGCAAATAAAGAAGCACCTTGAACTACTTTCCAAGCAATTTTTAATTTGCATATCAAATTAAGAAGAAGCGAGATAAGACACTGTTCCCCCTTTCTCTCTAGGTAGAGTGGTTTTGTCCCATGCAATCGTGTGAAGTTTTTTTGTTTCCCCTGCATGGAAAAAGAAGTTTGCCGTGAAGGAGTTAATGCGTTTAATGATACCCTTTGGTATGGCTGTGGATCTGAACCAATAGGACAAAAAGTTATTAACCGATGATCTGATCAATTGGTATCTACCTCCCAAAGAAAGGAATTTGCTCTTCCAACCGGCCAACCAAGATTGGAGTTTGTCAAACATAGGGTTAAAGTGTGCCAATTTAATAGGGCCCGTGACTAAGGGCAAACCCAGGTATTTTAGAGGGAATGTGCCCTGAGAGATACCAAGAATGTGTTGTAATTCATCCACTTGTCTGCTATTTTTGGAGAAGCATATCAAGGATTTATCAGCATTAACCTCTAGTCCTAGATAAGTTTCTATCAAGTCCAAAGAGTTTTTGAGAGATATAAGTGTAGTAGAAGAGGTTTTGCCCATAGCTAGTAAATCGTCTGCAAATAAAAGGTGTGATATATTACAATTTCCTTGCCAACATGGTTGATAGTGATGAAGGTTCACTTCTCTCTCAATGAGGCTAGAGAATGAGTCCATAGCTATTGTAAAGAGAAAAGGGGAGAGGGGACAGCCTTGTCTTAACCCATTGGAAGAGGTGAAAAAACCTTTAATGCTACCATTTAACACAATTGAGAAAGGAACATTCATAATGCAAGCCTCCACCCATTTTGTAAATTTGGTAGGAAATCCTTTGGATATAAGTCTATGGATTAAAGAGAATCTGTTGACCTTGTCAAATGCTTTCCTCAAGTCAAATTTTGCAAGAAAGTAGCCATTAGCAGGAGGAGAGGTGAACTCATTGCAAATCTCATAGGCCAGGGCAAGATTGTCTGCTATATCTCTTCCCTTAATGAATGCAGATTGGGCAGGGTTAATAATAATAGGTAAAAATTTCTTCACCCTGTTTGCTAAAATCTTTGCAATAACTTTATAAAAAGTATTGCAAAGAGAGATTGGCCGGAAGTCTTTGATCCAACAAGAGTGTTTAACTTTAGGTATAAGGGTAATCAAGGTGTGTTTGAATTTTTGGGGGAGCTTATAGGTTTGAAAGAAATAGTGGACTGCTTTAAGAAAATATTTGCCAGTAATTTGCCAAGTAGAGGTAAAAAAGTGAGAGTTGAACCCATCTGAGCCCGGAGATTTGTTCTCATCAATACTTTGAAGAGCTTCTTTAATTTCTTGGTCAGTTATATCAATAGCTAATTCAGCCCCTTGAGTTGAAGAGAGACACTCCCCTTTTGGGATATCCTGTATAGGCAGAGTGAGAGCATTGTAGCAGTTAAATTGTGAAGAGAAGTACTTACAGAGTTCCTCAGCAATGTTATTTTGATCATTAATGGTACCAGTAGAGGTATGAATTTCCCTTATAGCATTGGAATTCCTTCTCTCTTTAAGAGAGCAATAAAGATATTGAAGATCATCACCTTAGCTAGCTGCTGTTGCTTGGCTCTTTGTCTAATCCATTTGCTCTCCTTGTATAGAAGTTCCATATATCGAGATTTAATATCCTTTGCATCAAGTAGTAGTGATTCATTAAAAGGGTCATTGTCAAGTTTACTCAAGATATGTTCTTGATCAAGCCTTAGTGAGTCGATTTGTTGCTTTAGAGAGAAAGGATCTCTAAGCATGCTAGTGAGGGCTCCCTTGACTTGTTTCAGTTTGTATGAAAGGACAAAAAGAGGATCCCCTTGTGAATAGCATCTCCAAGCATTAGCTACAATGTCCTGAAATCCAACATTATCAACCCAATAATTTCGAAAAAGAAATCTGTGAGGGTGGTTAGGATGAGATTGGGTGAATGTCACAAGTGGTGAGTGATCTGAGGAGAGAGGGGGTAGAACTTTGTAGTGGGATGAGGGGAAAAGGTCCAGCCAATTAGAGTTGCAAAACACCCGATCTAGCTTGGAAAGGATAGGTTTATGTGTTTGTTGATTTGACCAAGTATAGTATAGACCATCACTAGAGAGTTCAATCAACTCACAATCATTTACACAACTTTTATAAGCTAGAGTATTATTCAATGAAACCGGGTTACCTCCAACCTTATCCTTGCTGAACAAAGTACAATTGAAGTCCCCCATAAGGATCCACGGCTGATTAGTGGTATTGGCAATGTCTCTTAGGGAATTCCAAAGATCTATCCTGTTTTTAGCATCATTATCAGGATAAACACAAGTAAGAAAAAAGGAGGATTACCCGGATTTGAGATCCTTCCATGAATAAGCTGCTCGTTCTTTGTAAATAAGTCAAATGAGAATTTCCACTTAGTTCCACTTAGATCACCACCGTGGAACAAATAAGTTTGAAATGCTAGATTCTGAAGGGAATAGAGAAAGGTTGTTGTAGAGAGAGGAAGGTTGGGGAGGAGCACTTTGGAGTTTAGTTTCTAGGAGGCACAGAAGATCTAGTTTATGATCTTTTATGATACGAAGACAATCGGACTTTCTTCAGCTGAGAGACCACGCACATTCCAACAGCCAAAAGACATCTCAATCATTGGGAAGAGGATATGGAGGGCTTCTTGCCCTTTTTTTTGTTTCCTTTAAGGGGGGTTGGGGTAGGATCGGGAGTAGTTTTTGTTGAGTTCTCTTCATTAGTTTTCTTCCCAGGAGTTTGAGGCATCTTATCAGGCATTTTCGCTTGATTTGCACGGCTAGGTGACAAAGCTGCCGATCGAGTAATAACACCAATCGTATGGGAGTCTTGTTCATCTGCTGCAAGGGAGCCAGATAGTTCCTGACCCTGAATTATGGTAAGCTCATCTTCCTGGACATTGCCACTGTCCAGTGGGGGTGACTGGATTGGAAGCTGATTGAGGTCGGAAATAGCTTTAGAAGAGGAGGGGATATTAGTGGGTACCTCTTGAGCCCGTGATTGGAGAACAGCAGTATCAGAGGAGGTAGAGGGTAATAAGTCCTGAGTCGCATTTATAGAATCCCTAAGAGGAGGAGAATTATTTACTGGTTTCTGCAAGGTTCTCCCAGGAGGAGCACGGCTTCGACTTCTGCCTCTGTTATTCCCGATTGAAGAAGGATTTGAGGGACAATTTTTATCGTCATGAGAGAACGTCTTACACTTAGAGCAACAGGAGGGTTTCCAGTCATATAAAATGTTCTGAAATTCCATCCCATTTAGGTTAATAGGAATGGAGTCCGGAAGAGAGGATAGAGTGTTTATTTGAACACAAACCCGAGCAAATGTGATCCTTGCTTTCGTTGCTGTGAGGTTATCAACAGCCAGTGGAACTCCTACCCTGCTTGAGACTTTAGAGAATCCCGCTTCATTCCAGAGACATAACGGGAAATTGGGGAGTTTAATCCAAATCGGCATTTCGGTGATTTGCTCCTTGGATGGACGAAAATTCCATTTCCATTTTTGGAACACAAATGGACGGCCATTGAGGAAGCATGGGCCGTGATCCCATACTTGATCATAGTCTTCAATGCAAGTAAACTTAAAGAGGAAGAAATCACCCTCTAGGGTAAGAAGCTCAAGATTACCTTTAAATTTCCATTTCTTCCTAATCGCAGCAAGTAGTGATCCATAATAAGGACGCTTACCAATTGCATGGCCAATCAATGAGAGATTCCACTCTTTTTGTCCTTCGACAACTTCTTCGAAAAAAGAGATAAGCGAGGTGGGGATATATATGTTAAGGGAGGTTTTGGCTTTTTTCATTCTGCTAAGAGAAGGTCTTTCCAAATACTTGGACGAGGAGAAGGAGCATTCGGTGCCCTAGGAAGGGAAGGGAAGAGGGATTAGAGGGAAGGCCGATTGAACGAGGAAGTCATTTCACCATAATAAAGAGGGTCCGACCTCACACACGGAGGTAACCCAAGCTGCCCGCAAGAGAGGAGTGGAGGAACAACAAGGAAGAGGAGAATCCACGGGAGGAGGAGAGGTTTGCCCTAGCGACCATACGGGAGTTTCTTGATTAATTTCCGGATGTTGTAACGCTAACTATCATTTCTCTTTTGCTGAGATAACTCAACACTTTTTTTCTTTAATTTATTATTATTATTATTATTATAAGAGTCCTATCCGACACGTTCCCGACATGCGTCGGATAGAGAAAAATATCTTATTAAAATAATATTATAAAATTAAAAAGATATATATACATATATATTCTAAATAATTAAATTAAAATTTTATAAAAAAAATATTTTTAAATATAATTTTTTATATTTTAAATTATACTAAAAAGTTTTAAAAATTTAGAAAATAAGATTTAAGATAAAATAATAATAATAAAATATATTTATTATAAATAATTAAAATTATAAAAATTTATAATTAAATTTATAAAAAAAAATTAATAAATTTATTCATTCAGATTATTAAAGTAATAAAATAAATTACTTAAAAGTATTATATATATATATATATATATATATATATATATATATATATATATATATATATATATATATATATATATATATATATATATATATATATATATAAGTAATGAATTTAAAAAATTTTTAATTAAATGACTTATATTTTTATTATTTTTAATATTTTATTTATTTAATTTATATATATTATTCTTAATTATTATTATATTATTATATTCAATGTATATCCTTGTCCTATATTTTTAAAAATATAAGTGTCCCATATTCGTGTCGTATCGTATACCATGTTTGTATCGTATCATCATGATCGCAATAGGTGAAACGACAATCGTAAGAATGATGATTTGATGATGCTGGTAAGTAGGTCAAATATATATTTTTCAGTCAACATCTAAAGAAGAATATTACATATTAAAATAATTACTATAATAAATGATAAGATTATTATTTTAATATTAAATGAAAAATTAATATGATAATATGGTGACTATCATAAGGAATGTAATTTAGATTACCTAATACTAATAGAAGGGTAACTATTAATGGATGTTAGTGGCAATTGATAACAGACTTTGGGCGTTGGCAAATACAATCTCTGATTAACAGAATTCTCCTATATAGGAACTCCCTCAAAGTGTAAGAGTAAGATATATATATATATATATATATATATATATATATATATATATATATATATATATATATATATATATAGGAGCATTTTAATTACCTTGATTAGAAATTATTAATATTTTTAGGTGAACTTCTTTCATCATCATCATCCTTGCTTTATTATACCAAGAACATGCTGCTACATCAAATATTATCTTTCACATGCCCTACAGTAAAATTAACTAACCAATAGGGTAAAAAAAATCCTTCCCACCTCTAATTCGATTTATCCAAATAGAGATAGTTAACCACTTTAACCTTTTAAAGGGAAAGATTAGAGATCCTTTTCATAAATTATAAATCTTGAGTGGCACTTAAAACATTGCCTATAAATGATAATTTGATATTTTTAATAGAAAGTTGTATTATAGAGCCTGCTAAGAAAAATACACACTGCCTATGCAAAAAAAGTATCAATCCTTTATATAGAGAAATAGTGGAGCCTACATTATATATATATATATATATATATATATATATATATATATATATATATATATATATATATATATATATATATATATATATATATATATATATATATATATATATATATGATAGTGTCTAATCTCTTTTAAGAGAAAAAACTTGAATCTATAAAAGAGAAATTGTGAAGGGTAAAATTTTTTGAACGAGATATTTATTGAATATATTATTTCATTTTAAGAAGTATCTTTATGCTTTTATTAAAAAAAAATTTAAAAATAAAATTAATTCTGTTTTAACACTTGGGAAAGTGTATCATCATGTCACACATATTTGAATGAAAACATGTGCCTAGAAATGGTCATCTTCATGCCATATATGATGCTATGGGCGCTAATGTCAACATCAATAATAGTTAATTGGTCACTCTATCCGGCTCAATCCAAGTTATATTTTGGACTTAAATAGGGGAATTCATGAATTTTTGGGTCTATGTAGCCTTAGGCTATATTTTGGATATAATTTAGCTATTTTTCAAGACCAATTTAAGGATATGGTGAATTATAATTTTATAGAATTTTTTTGATTCATTGGCTCATGGAGTGGTTTACATTGGTATCAAGAGAGTGATCATTCATCTAATTTTTTTCAATAATTATAATATTACATTTTTAAAATTTTTTGGAATTCAAATTTTTTTAATGATATAGATTTAGATGTTTAAAATTAGCTTGTAAATAATACATCATAAAAAAAATGCACTTAATTAGACAAAAATACAGTGTTGAATACTTTAGAATAAAACTTCAATTTTAGCAACTTATAGTGAAAGTAAATACCTTAATGAGATCATTGATGGTCACTAAAAGTGTTCCAATCTAGTTCAAAAGAACTGTTAAACTTTACTCAATATTCAATGATGATAATCACTATCGATGAGTAATCATCGTTACACGATAATCATTGTATGATCGTCACTGTCTAATTATCATATATACTATAATCACCTAATCATCATTGTCAGTCTATTGTCACTCCACAACTATCACCTAATTGTCATCACCTATTTGACATTATCCAATCATCAAAACCTAATCATATAACGCATCCATCATTGCTTGATTATAATTTTTTGTCATAGCTTCTTTATTGATTATTGTCATCTGATCATTATCTCTTAATCATCATATTACATTTCATTACTTCTCCAATAATATCAATTGCAATCACAAGAGATTAAGTATTTTAACTTCATAATTCCTATCTTTCCTAATTAAGAGAATGAATATATTCTTATAGTCTATACTTGAATAATAAATCATTTTATTTGAGTAAGATAAACAATTTTTCTTTTTGAAATTTTCATGTAAAATTTATAATATATTCTATATTTTTTATCTATATGCATGATGGCTCTTTGTGTAAAATTTAGATATAAAATTCTCTTCATCATCATAAATTTTATAGCACATAGTATTATATTTTGATAACTGGTCCTCCACATTAAAGACCGTATGGCTAATTCGAGCTAACTCTTATTTAGTGCAAGTTGTCATGGAGAGACTTTTCCCAAGTCGCCCATGCGGCCTTAGCACTCCTTCATGATGCTAAGTTAGCCTAACCCCTGCAACGCAGGGATAGAATGCTCAAAACTCTTTAAAGAGGAGAGATTAGAAAGATTGGAAAAGCACTTCACTATGCAAAGGAATTTTTCAATAGAAGATTGCTTGGAAACCTTGGATGGTTCTTGCTTATTGCTTGGTTGGTTGGTTACAAATGAGGGGTGATGACCTCTATTTAAAGTCCTCCCCATGGCCCTAGGAATAATCTAGAAAGAATATTCTAGAATATAATATAATATACATGATCTAGATCATTCCACACCACTCTTAACATAAACAAGACTTTCTAGAATATTCCACACTATCCTAGAGTTCTCTTGAAACATTTCTCTACCAAAGCCTTCTGGAATTTGGTAGAACCTTCTGAAGTCCTCAAGATTGTTCCCCATCCTTCTATAATTCTCTAGAAACTTCCCTCCGTGTGTATGGCTGACCTCCCTTAATATAGTTCCGTGACATTCTCCCCCACCTAAACCCGCAATGCCCTCATTGCGTGCCTTCTTCTGAATCACCACAGAGTGTCCTTATGTTCTTAATTGGCCTCACTATCTAGCAACTCTTTCCATCTGATGAGATAATTTCTGTAGTTTGACACTCCTCTCCTGTGAACTTCTATTACTTCTTTATCAAAAGGAGTACTCACTAGTATAGGAGCTCGCTTGATACCTTTAGGTGCCTCTTTTTCTAATCTCCATATTTTCATGCCCTCCTTGCTGCCTCGTGTAGTGTGGTCCCATGTATCTCTCTTTTGGGTGAGAGCTCTTTTGACAACTCTGCCAGTGAGATGTCCTTGAACTCTTCAAGTTTCACTCTCACCTCCCTTAGCATGTCTTCTTGTGGCCTTGGTTCTTCATCATCCATATCATGAAGAACAACCAAGTAGTTTTCTTCTTCAAGTTGGATGACCGTTAGGATTTTGGCATCCCGCTTGGAGGCTCTCATTATGGGCACCATGCAAGTCTGACTACTTTCCATGATGCACATACTATTAGAAAATGACATTGGGAATATCTTTGCCCGTTCTAGAAAATCTAATCCAAGGATAACTCTATAGTCATCCATTGGGATGACGAAGAAGTTTAGCATACCTAACCAAGCTCCAGGTTGGTCTTCACTTCTCGTGCTATGCCATGAATTGGCTTTGCCCTTAAGTTGACTACCTTGATGGAGCCTCCTCCTCCAACTTTTGGTAGTCCTAACCGCCTTGCTTCTTCAACAGAGATGAAATTATGAGAAGCACCCGTGTCTACCATGATAATAGTAGTCTTTCCCTCAATAATCATCTCTATAAAGAGCAATCCATTGGCTTGCAGCTTTGGGGCAACCTGAATCCCATTCAATAGCTGCACAGATCCCACTTGTGCCACCATATCATCTCTCTTGGCTTCCACTTCCTCTTGATGACTGCTAACAAGGAGTTCAAGGCATTCTTTTGAGGACACTCCCTTGCCCAATGAGGTCCTCCACAAAGGAAGCAATTATTATGTGGTTAGCTCTTTCCTTCCTTCTGCCTTCCCTTGTATTTTTTTTTGAGTTGAGGTTGATTCTTGGCGAGACTGCTCTCTTTGTTGTTCTTTATCTCCCCCACCATTGACATATGTACTCTTCTTCTCCTTCGGCTTTGTGGACTCTTTAGTGTAATCAATCAAGCTATCGGCAATGACAATGACAGTTGCAATATCTTGCACTCCACGCTTCCTAAGCTCGGTCTTGGCCCTTAGTTGAAGTCCATCCATGAAGTTGAAGAGAGAGTCCTTGCCGAACATGTCAGGGATTTCAAGGACTAAACTAGTGAAGTTTTTGATGTACTCCCAGATCGACCCTTATTGTTTGAGCCTTCTTAATTTAGCTCTAGCCTCATCCTCCGCATTCTTAGGATAAAACTACCTTTTGAGTTCTCTCTTGAAGTCATCAAAGGTGGATATGGTGCACATACCTTTCTCCATATCTCCTTACCTCCTCCTCCACCATAATATGGCGGTGTTAGAAAGTTAAAGAGTAGCAAATTGGACTTTGACACCTTCATCAATGATGCTCATGGCTCCAAAATATTGTTTTAGTCCCCATAGGAAATTGTCCACCTCCTTTTCATTGCAGATTCCTCCGAAGCTCTTTGGTTTAGGCACTTAGATCCTCTTTCCTTTAATGGCATGGCTGTTGGATCCGGTTGCTAGTGCCCTCTTGCACAAAGTGATGCCCCCTCATCTCCTCTATGTCTGCATGTAGATTAGTCATCTCATCCTCATGAGATCACTGCATCCCATGGAGCTCCCCCATTAGGTCCTCCCGCATCTTCGCCATCTGATCCAGAGGGATTCTTTCAACTTGGCCAACAGGTCTCTGATTGATGAGTGGATGGTGGCATCCTCCTCCTCGAGGTTATTCACCTTTTCACCTAGATCCTCCATTTGGGCATCCATCCCACTCATAGCCTCCTCCACCTGAGTAAGGCGTGCATCTAAATCAAAGATTACCTCATTGGACCTCCCACATGGCTTGGATGTAGCAGGATCACGCTGCTCCTCATGACCTCGACCTTGTTGAGATGACTCCACATTCGTGGTCTTCGATCCAACAACTTGTTCCTTACTAGCCTTCGTCATGCCTCCAACCTTAGCTCTGATTCCAACTATCATGGAGAGACTTTTCTCAAGTGCCCATGTGGCCTTAACACTCCTTCCTGATGCTAAGTCAGCCTAACCCTTGCAACGCAGGACTAGAATGCTCAAAACTCTTTAGAGAGGAGAGGTTAGAAAGATTAGGAAAACACTTCACTATGCAAATAAACTTTACAATGCAAGATTGCTTGGGAAGCTTGGATGGTTCTTGTTTATTACTTGCTTGGTTAGTTACAAATGAGAGGTGAGGACCTCTATTTATAGTCCTTTCCATAGTCCTAAGAATAATTAGAAAGAATATTCTAGAATATAATATGATATGCATGATCTAGATCATTCCACACTACTCCTAGCATATACATGGCTTCTAGAATATTCCACACTATCTTGGAGTTCTCTTGAAGCATTCCTCTACTAAAGCCTTCTAGAATTTGGTGGAACCTTCTGGAGTCCTCAAGGTTGTTCCCCATTCTTTTATAATTCTCTAGAATTCCTTCCTTATATGACTAAAAGAGCATGATTGACCTCATTTAATATAGCTCCATGACAAAGTGCTCCTATTATATGTCGATGATCGTGATGCCTTTTAAAAGGGTTTCAAATTTCTACGCTCACATCATTCTCATTATTTTAATTAAAATTTTACTCTTTTTTGAAAAAAAAAAAAATAACAATCTGACTTTTTTCGTAGTAATTTCGCTACTAGAGTGCCTTCTTACATGTATTGAAAAATTTGGCAAGTCTCTATCCCTAATGAGTATCATCAATATCTTCTCTGGCAGCGACATCAACCACGTTTCCACTGGCATTATAAGGCATGCGAAGGCTCCACCACCATCGTCTTCAACTTACAGCAGTTGCGAATGGCCATGAAGAACCACAGGGCAGCTTGGCAACAGAGATTTTATCTCTGTTAAGAGCATCTTCTTCTCTAGTTCACATTTTCTAGTCCACCGATATCGAGAAATTTAGCAAGTCTCTATCTCTAATGAGCATCATCGGTATCTTCTCAACTTCAACCACATTGCCATCGAAAATATAAGTCATGCGAAGGCTCTACCACTATTGTCTTCAGCTTATAGCTGCTGCGACTAGCCATGGGGAACCACAGGGCAACATGGCCACTGAGTTTTTATTTCTGTTAGGAAGATTCTCTCTAGTTCACATTTTCTAGTGCATTGATATCAACTGCACCTAGTTATTCTCTATTGCTTGGTTATCGGAAATCAAGGTTTAAATCATGAAGATAGAAATGGTACCTATGCTGATTTGGGAGAAAATATTATAGGTGGAGTTTGAATATAGAGTTACATCTAGATCTTAATAAAAAATTGATATATGATGTAGGTGAGCAATCAATATTTTATTGCTTTGGAAAACGATAATGAAACCGGCCAACTCGAAATCAAGAAAGTTATGGCATTTGGAAGCAAGGGAGAATTTTGAAATAAATACATTATGGGCTTAGATTATAGAGTTAAATAAAGAAGAGGAAGAAGAAACTGAATTTGACATCGAACTAATGAGAGAAAAGAAAAAAAATCTCTCATTACAACTTAAGAGAAAACCATGAAGATTCAAAATGAGCAGTAGAGTGCTTATTTGCATCATATGGAGATTAATTTACTGATGATGAAAGAAAAAAAAATTTTCATTCCAGCTGAAGAAAATGCCGTGAAGATGCAAAACGAGCAGCATAGAGCTAATCAATATCATATGGAGATCACCTTAGCTGATGATATTATAAATGTGAACTCATCGGCACATTTCTAACACAATTGCATAAATATATTTATTTTGTAACACTGTTCAGTGTTTTTTTGAAACTACAAGTATATATATATATATATATATATATATATATATATATATATATATATATATATATATATATATATATATATATATATATATATATATATATAATATTTATATATATTTATATATGTAGGTCAATGAGTCAAAACATCGGTGTAATGATGAAATTCTTATGCCTTATGAGCTAATTGCAGACACATTCTTTAGCAACAATGTTCACAATGTAAATGTGACATATGAATTATATTGTTGTTCTACACATTAAATTGGATTTAGTGATTGAAAGGATCATGCTAGTTAGTAGCTAAATTCAAAGAAATTAAAATCAAAGAATTTTTTATGTGCAAAAGTAATTTAAAAAAGGACATAATCTAAATTACATAGTGAAGTTTCAAATGTCAGATATTAGAAGTGATTGTCTCACTATGATTAGATTTATTATTGATCTATATGGGAATTAGAATGTTAAAAAATGTATAGAAAATCATAACTATTAATTAGCAAAGCTAAGTGGCCAACATTTTTTGAGATCCTATCGGGGCATCTGTGAAGAAAAAGAAGCTATATTGAAATCAATGATAAATATAATAATTAGAGTGACTGATGCATACATCTATTTTATTAAAGAAGTAGGCAGAGTAGAGAACATTATATTTACAAAAAATAAGATGCATTCAATTATATTCAAAAATAAAGAGGAATAGGGGATTGAGAATGGTGATATTAATGCATTAATATAAATATTCAAGGAAAGAGAAGTTGAAGATAGTATGTTTGCATGATGAGTCAAATAAGTTGGCTAATTTCTTTTTAGCACTGACATGGCAAGGTTTGCCTACGATTGCTTTAGAGATGTCATAATTTTTTGATACAAGCTATTGACTCAATAAATATAATTCTATTTGTATACATTTTATTGAAGTTAACCATCATTTGCAAAATAATTTATTTGAAGTAGCATTTTTATTAGAAGAAATAATTGAATCATTCACATGGCTATTCAAAATATTTCTTTGGATAATGGATGAGAGGCATCTTTTAACAATATTCACCGATCAAGATCAAACAATAATAAGAGCTCTTGAAATTGCATTGCCTCATACTCATCATGGATTGTACCAATAACATATTTCTAAGAAAGCACTTTCAAAAGTACAATACTTCAATGTTAATAAAAGTATATAGAGTTTATTTTATACATGCATAAGTAAATATGATTCAGAAGAGGAGTTTGAGCAAGCATAATTTGAGATGCTAGAAGAAAGAAATATCTAAAATCATCATGTTTAACTAGCTAAGTTATATAGAATTAGAAGCAAGTGATCAACAACATTCAATAAAAATTCATTTTGCATGAGAATTTTATTTGCACAATGAAATGAGTCCACTGATAATATATGTTATGAAATCTCTAAGCCTACAAGCTCTATCACCAATTATTTTTTAAGATTCGAGAATGTCATGGATACATTGTGACGGAATGAACATGATGAAGCTTTTAAATATAGTTAGTCTGTAATTATTCTAGTTGTTAGAAGTAGTCTTATATTGAATCAAACTGTTGCATTTTATACAAGAAAACTCTACATAGTTTTTGAAGAAAATATTTTGCATGGGGTAGGTGGACTAGCAGTAGATTTGTCTAATGATAATCCAATAGAATATTTGATAAGAAATTTAGAGAATAAGAGAATTTATAAAACTTAAACTATTCACTTTGATAAAACATGTTTGAATATAAGTTATAGTTGTAAATAATTTGAAATGATGAGATTACTTTATACCCACTACATTAGAGTTTTGAACCAACAAGATATTATGAGGATCCCAAAAAAGTACATTCTGATGTGATGGTCTTCTAGATAAAAAAAAGATAATTACATTCGTAGTGCCTATAAAGACTTAAATATTTATAAAGAGCAGTTGTCCCTTTGGAATCATATTTTAAAACCACATTAGTAGATATTTATAACAAATCAGTACCACTGCACAAGATAATAAAGAAGCTGAAGAATATATATTAGATTCTGCAAAGAAATTATCTAGTGATGGTGATTTAATATTATATGAGAACTCACCTCCATTAGAGTATATAAAAAAGAAAAAAAATGATTAATATAAAAGATTCTAATTATAATATCTTACTCAAAGACCCAACTAAGATGTGACTAAAGGGTGTTTCCAATACAAAATTGAAAGAATATTGGGAGAGAAAGAAGAAAGTTAATAGTAATTCTTCTATTAATTTTTAAACATAATCTTTAAATATTACTGTGTTATTTTTACTCATTATCTATTCTTCTATTACAAAGAAAAATAAAAAATCCCCAGTAGTTGGAGAACAGTGAGTCAACTATTGCAACCCATTTCTCTATAATGCCAGAGTGCTTATCAGAGATAGGCAAGCCATAATATTTTCTTAATATAATATTTTAGTTAGATAAAAATGATGATTTTGTATATCAGGAATTCCTATCAAGATCAACTATAAGTCAGGAAAAAGTAGAATACACTAAGATGATGATGGACATTGTCAGATGGAGAAATTTATGATCCTTGAAATAGATTGTCAATTTTTTATTTACTATTTTTAATGTTTTGTTCAATTTCAACTTCTTTATGTTTAAATCAATTTTTCTATGTTTAGTTCAATTTGATTAAAAGTATTCGACTTTATAGTTAATAAATTGTGTTGAATAATGCCTAAGTTACTTCAAGCTCAACTTCTTTACACCCTTATCCCTAAGAATTATGCCTTCTTGTCTTCAAAAATAAGGAAAGTTTAGTTTTAGAACTTAATTTGCATAGGAGGGAGTTCAAGGCATTCTTTTGAGGACACTCCCTTGCCCAATGAGGTCCTCCACAATGGAAGCAATTATATGTGGTTAGCTCTTTCCTTCCTTCTGCCTTCCCTTGTATTTTTTCTTGAGGTCATTCTTTAGAGACTCCTTCTTTATTGTCCTTTGTCTCCCCACCATTGACATAGGTACTCTTCTCCCTTTGGCTTTATGGACTCTTAGTGTAATCGATCAAGCTATTAGAACCAATGCAGGGCAAGATCTTGCACTCCCCTAAGCCTCGGTCTTGGCCCTTAGTTGAAGTCCATCCATGAAGTTGAAGAGAGAGTCCTTGTCGGACATGTCAGGGATTTCAAGGACTAAACTAGTAAAGTTTTTGATGTACTCCTGGATCGACCCTTATTGTTTGAGCCTTCTTAATTTAGCTCTAGCCTCATCCTACACATTCTCAGTATAAAGCTGCCTTTTGAGTTCTCTCTTTAAGTCATCAAAGGTGGATATGGTGTACATACCTTTCGCCATATCTCTTCACCTCCTCCTCCACCATAATATGGCGGTGTCAGAAAGTTAAAGAGCTGCAAATTGGACTTTGGCACCTTCATCAATGATGCTCATGGATCCAAAATATTATTCTAGTCCCCATAGGAAGTTGTCCACCTCCTTTTCATTGCGGACTCCTCCGAAGCTCTTTGGTTTAGGCACTTCGATCCTCTTGCCTTTAACGGCATGGATGTTGGATCCGGTTGCTAGTGCCCTTGCAATGTAGATGTCCCTCGCATCTCCTCTATGCTCAAGACATAGATTAGTCATCTCATCCTCATGAGATCACTGCATCCCATGGAGCTCCCCCATTAGGTCCTCCCGCATCTTTGCCATCTGATCTAGAGGGATTCTTTCAACTTGGCCAACAGGTCTCTAATTGATGAGTGGATGGTGGCATCCTCCTCCTATTCACCTTTTCACCTAGATCCTCCATCGGGCATCCATCCCACTCATAGCCTCCTCCACCGAGGCATCTAAATCAGAGATTACCTCCTTGAACCTCCCACATGGCTTGGATGTAGCAGGATCACGCTGCTCCTCATGACCTCGGCCTTGTTGAGATGATTCTACATTCGTGGTCTTCGATCCAACAACTTGTTCCTTACCAGCCTTCATTATGCCTCCAACCTTAGCTCTGATACCAACTGTCATGGAGAGACTTTTCCCAAGTTGCCCATGTGACCTTAACACTCCTTCCTGATGCTAAGACAACCTAACCCTTACAACGCAAGACTGGAATGCTCAAAACTCTTTAGAGAGGAGATGTTAGAAAGATTGGGAAAGCACTTCACTATGCAAAGAAAATTTACAATGCAAGATTGCTTGGGAAGCTTGGATGGTTCTTGCTTATTACTTGCTTGGTTAGTTACAAATGAGAGGTGAGACCTCTATTTATAGTCCTCTCCATAGTCCTAAGAATAATCTAGATAGAATATTCTAGAATACAATGTGATATACATGATCTAGATCATTACACACTACTCCTAGCATATACATGGCTTTCTAGAATATTTCACACTATCCTAGAGTTCTCTTGAAGCATTCCTCTACTAAAGCCTTCTGGAATTTGGTGGAACCTTCTGGAGTCCTCAAGGTTGTTCCCCATTCTTATATAATTCTCTAAAAACTTCCTTCCTTGTGTATGACTAAAAGAGCATGACTGACCTCATTTAATATAGCTCCATGACAAAGTGCTCCTATTGTATGTGGATGATCGTGATGCCATTTAAAAGGGTTTCGAATTTTTATGCTCACATCATTCTCATTATTTTAATTAAAATTTTACTCTTTTTTGAACAAAAAAAAATTAACAATCTGACTTTTTTCGTAGTAATTTGCTACCAGTGTGCCTTCTCACATGTATTGAAAAATTTGGCAAGTCTCTATCCCTAATGAGTATCATCGATATCTTCTATGGCAACGACATCAACCACGTTTTGACCGGCAGTATAAGGCATGCGAAGGCTCCACCACCATCATCTTCAACTTACTACAATGGCCATGAAGAACCACATTGGCCCCGTGAGATTTTATCTCATAAGAGCATCTTCTTCTCTAGTTCACATTTTCTAGTGCACCAATATCGAGAAATTTAGCAAGTCTCTATCTCTAATGAGCATCATCGGTATCTTCTCAACTTCAACCACATTGCCATTAGAAATATAAGGCATAAGGTTCTCTACCACTATTGTCTTTTATAGCCGCGACCCATGGGGAACCACAGGCAACATACCTGAAGTTTTATTTCATAGGAAGATTCTTCTAGTTCACATTTCTAGTGCATTGATATCAACTGCACCTAGTTATTCTCTATTGCTTGGTTATCGAAAATCAAGGTTTAAATCATGAAGATAGAAATGGTACCGATGCTGATTTAGGGAGAAAATATTATATGTGGAGTTCGAATATAGAGTTACATCCAAATCTTAATAAAAAATTGATATATGATGTAGGTGAGTAGTCAATATTTTATTGCTTTGGAAAACGATAATGAAATCGGCCAACTCAAAATCAAGAAAGTTATGGCATTTGGAAGCAAGGGAGAATTTTGAAATAAATACATTATGGGTTTAGATTATAGAGTTAAATAAAGAAGAGGAAGAAGAAAATAAATTTGGCATCGAACTATTGAGAAAAAAGAAAAAAAATCTCTCATTACAACTGAAGAGAAAACCATAAAGATTCAAAATGAGCAGTAGAGTGCTGTGGGATCCGAAAATTCACACCACATCTTTCGAAAAAAAAAAGGAGAGAGTTTTAAGTGTCGGTGATAATTTCAAGTATGAATAGATAGATAAGACACTACCAGAGATTTCGCTTCTCATTTGGTGAGAACTTTTATATCTGATTCGTTTTAGCGCAAGCCCTATAGTTAATTACCCTCCCAATACCGAGAGAGCAAAGGTTGGCCAATGAATCGTTGAATAACGAGTATATAATCAGGAGTGGAGTTTAGAACTTATGAAATTTATTATTTTAACTTAAAACTTTTGTGGGGGAACGATGACCTGATCAAGATCCCATGGTTCCTATCCCGTCGTCGCGATCCCCGTCCGCTAAGAGGTAGACCCAACCCGACAAGGATCCTTGGGCACGCCGTCTGCCTCCTTGTAGACTGGGTGGAGTTTGTAAGGGGACAAATAAGTCAACCTTAGCTAACATAGCTTTTGCCCAACCAAATACATTCTACATTTCACGTACCAAAGAGCAAAGCCGCTGGGGAACATAATGGCGCGGACCGTAATTGGTGCCATATCGCGCAACCACCCTGGCCGAGGGCTCAGTCAGAACCGCCATTTATGTGGTGCCATATCATGCAAAACCAACAGAGGACACGCCACGCCCCACGCTTTAGAATATTTGAGTGTGAAGGTATTATGTATTTAATTTGACATTGGCTCTTTGTGAGCAAAAGTTTTCTTAATTTGTCACCAAGACAAACATCATGAGGGTGAAATTTTTTTTTTTTTATTTTTTAGTTTTTAATAATTAATTTCATTTATTTTATTTCCTTTTGTTATTTTCTTTGAATTTTGATCATTTTATGATTTTCGATTTGAATATATATGATCATTTATCATTGAAATCTTAATTATAATTACCCTTCGATCATAGGTAATATCAATTGATAGACCTCTTTCACTGGCCCAGCTTTTCTACAGAGGATCGGGTCTAAATTCATCATCTCAAAAAGTATAATCCTTCAAAACCTTGTCCACTGGGCCAAACATGAGGATCGGTTTGGGACTTTTCTTCTAAGAATTTGAATTTTAGCTATGTTGGTTCATGTCTATTATATGAGTTAGTTTCTCGATATTATTAATTTGAAATTTTATAATATCAAATTTTTAGGTTTTGTTAACTTTAACGTCCAAGACCAAACCGGATTATGTATTTGTTCTTTATATTTGACTTAATTACTCCAACATGCATATGATATCTGTTTCTTTGAAAATTGTATGGACATTAAGATGTCTAATGTTGAAGTTTCGTCAAATTTTGATTTTGAGTTTTTAACTCGACCCCAAGACCAAACCGGAAGTATAAAGACTGCTCTTGTTTTATACCTGACATGTGTTTGTTTGAACACTTCAACATACATACAGTATCTGCTTTTAAAATGTTGTATGGACATTGAATCGAAGAAATGTATTTTGATTTTGAGTTTTGTTAACTTGACCCGTCCAAGACCAAACCGGAAGTATAGCACTGCTTTCTTTGATTTGACTTATAGCAATCATGTTTGGCGAGATTTAGTTAACCCTGACTATCCAAGACCAAACCGATAGTAAAGATCTGATTTTATCTAAGACATGTCCCTATGTACAAATCAGCAAGCAAAGGGGTGAAAATAATTGAGGGCTATATTCATAAGTGTAATGGCCCAAAATGGGCTTAGCATTTGATTAGCTAATATTCTCTAAATAAATCACCAACATAAAGGTGAAAATAATTGATGAGGCCCATATGATCATAAGTAAGTAATGGCCTAAAATGAGCTAGTAATTTGATTTAAGAATACTCTCTTTATCAAAATCACCAACATAAATACTGAAAATAATTGATTTAGAGGCCATATGATCATAAGTAAAGGGCCTAAAAAGCAAATTTGATTTGTTACAAATTCTCTTTATGTCAAAAGTATAAATGGGCAATTGCTTAAAGCCCATATGACCATATACCATAGCCCATTTATTTCTCTTGAAAAGGAAAGGGAATATAAAAATATGAGTAGATGTCATATTTCATTTAAGAGAGGCAAATTAATTAAAATCCACCTCCTCACATGCAAACTCATGGCAAGTGGGGGACATAAACTCATTAAATTTATTAAAGAGGTATGGAAAGACTTTACTTTCCTTTTCAAAGAAAGTGATAAGGGCATGCCACATGTCCATGCATGCATGCAAATGACAAGTGGCATCACCTTAGATAGTTCCCTCATGCAATTTATGACAGCACATGTCCATTCCATAAGAGTAGATGGCAAAAGGAAAGGCCAAGAAAGCCTATAAATAGAGGGGTTTCCTTCACAAGACTTACATTTTCTACTCTCCTCTCTCTTGGCCACAAGTTTAAGTTCTTTCAACCTGTAAGGAGGATTAAGGTGTGCCACATACTTGTGAGTTTCTTTCTAACTCAACAACAATTTTTTATCTTCGATATATGTTATATGGTAGATTTAGTTTATTTCATATTTTTTTCAAGTCTTCACTATATCTCATTTATATGTAAATCACGGTGAATGACAAGTAAAGTAGAGAGGTATGAGTATTCATATATAACCCAAAGAAGCACTTTAAGCCAACATGTGAACCTACATTTCATCCTTTCTTTCTATCTTCTTTTTTTTTTTTAAGTCTGACCTCCCCATATCCCCCATGGGCTACTGAGACTGTTTTCCCACCACGCCAAGAAAGGCGGCATGGTAGGTGTCGGAGACACCCTACAAAGTTTATTTACCCACCACAAGAAAGCGTATGTTAGATAATATATAGCTTTTAATCCTTATCTGTTTATCAAAGTTTACACAGCCTCCCCTCTCCTCAGGGTTGATGAGAGATCTCACCACGCCAAGAAAGGCGCAGGCATGGTGGTGTCGTGAGACACCGATAAACTTTGATAGCTAGATTTCTATGATCACATATGCAAGTATGCAAGAATGAAGCTCATAGATAATAAAGAATGGTATAACCAAATCCCTTCGCTTAATTTGATTTCAACTTGCATATGAAAGAGGCATGATATACATATAATTCCCTTTATATGAAATAAATTGAATCAAAGTAGAAGCATGAAATTCATGGAGAATAGCATCATATCTCATCAAGCCAGTTAATTGATTAGATAAGAAAGTTTAGCAAGCATGCTTAGATAACAAGCTAATAGTTCTCCCTTCATAAATGCTTTGCATTAAATAGAAATCGATTTAGTTTCCCTTAGGTAAAAAAAAATTTCAGCATGCACATACCCATTACAACAAATTAATTCATTTTCCTTAGGTAAAAAGAAAATTTCAAAGAGAAATGTTGGGAATTTTTCAACAAATATTGCATCATGCCTTTAGACAACAAAATGATCTAATCTTTAGCTAAAACCAATTTCAATTTCCCCATATGAGAAATTTTTCAGCAAGCAACATACTTACTAACTAATGAAACAATACAACTTCCACTTGATTTCAGAAGATAAATGCATAGATAACAAATTAATAGCTTTCCCATCTTGTAGACATGAATTCCACAATTTCCCTTTGCAAACACCACATTTCAGCAAATGACACACTTCAAACAACAAATTAATTATTTCCTCTCATAGAAATGATTTCAGAAACACCACATTTACGGAAAGCAAATCGATTTGGTTTCTTAGGTATAATCAATTTCAGAAAAAATAGATCGTAACTATCCCTAGCAGCATGCAACATGACATTGGGCCATACATCATCCCAAAGCAATTTTAGTAGGCTAAGCATCACATAATCAGTGAATAAAGACAATAAGAAATGAGATTTGGGCCATACATCATCCCAAATCCCTAAAGGAAACTCTTAGCATAATCCCAAGCATAAGACATAGCATGTTTAGCAAAAGCCCTAATTTCCAAAGAAGCTCAAATGCATAAAACAAGCTTAGGGTTAGAGAGAAACAACCTGGAGGCGTCGATTTACTAAAAGAGAGGGAGAAGGAGAAGTTTCGGCCGAAAGGGGGGAGCCGTGCGTCGGAGCCGAGAGTTGAAGGAGAAGAGGGGAGCTCGTGCGTTTACGGGAGAAGCCGAAAGAGACGAGTCGTGCGCTTACGGGAGAAGCCGAACGGAGAATGCCGAGAATCAAAGGAGCGTTTACGGGAGAAGCCGAAGAGGAGAGTCGAATCGTGCCGAAGAGGGGAATGCCGAATCAAGGCTTACGGAGAAGCCTGAGAATAGAGTGCGCGGAGGAAGCCGAGAGTCAAGGAGCTGCCAACCGAGAGAGCAGAACCAGAACTTCGAGGGAGGGATCGAGAGTATGCCGTCGCCGAGCTCGACGGAGCCGACAGAGGTCGCTCGAGGGATCAGAGGAGATGTCAGAAGAAGGAACGTCGGTGCTTCACAGAGAGCCAGAACAAAGAGGAAGGATCCAGAGTAAAAGGAATGCCGAACGAGAGCGAGACCGAGAGAGAGAGAAGGATCGAGAGAGACCGTGAGCTTCAAGAGAGCAGAGTCGACAAGGGAGGAGACCGAGAGCGTGAAACCGTAAAGGATCGCGAGAAAATGTGAGGGTCAACGCGTCGTTTTGCCCCTTTAGGGCCGGCCGTGGGAATGAAAACTTTCCCCCCCCTTTTTCCCCTTTTTTTTTTTTGGTTTTAGGGCTTAGTTGGCGCATCTCGATTGGTTGAGTGGGCGCGGATTAAAAGGAATTAACGCGATTAAGAGATAATTAGCGATTGTCAGTTAATCATTTTAATTGTAATTTTATTACTTTTGACAAACCCAGCAATATGGGTGTCAATTTAAGTTGTTTCAATTGTGCAACGCAATGGCGATCAATTTCGCGATCGCGTTTAAATAATGTCGGCGAAAGTAAATTCAAGTCTAAACAGCGCCGTCTTAAATTAATCGACTGCATACTTTGCCGATTCGACCGCGGAAGGTGTCGTTTGATAGATTTTGACCTTTCGGCGATGACGGCGCGATTTATTTTGCGAACGGAGGTGGTTTAGACGTCGTCGAGGCTTCCCGACTTCGATATGCGCACAATTTCATGATAATTTGATTTTAATTATCCGATCGATCCTAATTGATTCAAAATTTTCTCGATTAATTCATTTTAATATTTTCGACGTTGCAATAATCGTCGAAGTTAAAACGAATTTGATCGGTCGGATCGCATTTAAGGGATTTTAAAATCCACCTTATTTATTTAATTTAATGTGGCAACAAAGTCAACAAACACATGCGCGCATGGAGCGGACCGTGTTTGTTGTACACTAGTTGACTCTTTCCTCTTTCTTTATTCTTGTCATGCACTCTTTGTACCCATGTTATTTGAAGAAGCATCTTATCAAATTTGCAGTGATCCATGCTTATTCACGAATGCGGATTATTCTTTAAATATTCATTTGTTGTATAACCCTTTCTAGGAAAATGTTCCACTGGAGGAGATCATCGGGTTTGGCTTCTGACGAGCCTACCGAGGATGTCATTTGGTCTATGATTGATTCGCACGACCCCAACAACAATGTGGACGTTCTAGATAGACTAGAGCAGTACAACGACATGCTGCAAGGACGCGATACATTCAAAAACTTCTTCACTCGCTCTCCCGTTCTTCCAGATTGGAGAACCCGCGGAATTTGACAATCCTCCGAGTGGGTGACTACTATCAAGTTAAAATGCGTGAATACAATCCATTGGATAGACCGCTTGATCAAGTAAGTCATGGGCTATGTGAAATTCTTGAACCACCGTAGATAAAGATTGAGCCGACGGGCCAAGGCTTACTTCCACCACCAATTACACTAGAGTGGCCCCAAAACTCATCCATAGGAAGGATTCACGCCCAAATAAGGGGTATGTTATTCGGGCCGATATATCCTCCAAGCTCATAAGGATATCCTAAAAGCTGAGTATATAAGGCGCTTTATGCTTCCATGTTTGATTTCAAAAATATCCCTTCGTCATGGATAAGGGGTTTGATTGAGTTCTGGGACATTGAAAGTAACACTTGTTGGGTAGGTCCTCAAGAATTGACCATTACTTTGAGCGACTTGCAGGCAATATCTGGACTTCCTATCATGGCAATCACTTTCGTGAGTGCATTCCTCCGCATGTGAGCTCTTTCAGACCTTCCACGACAAAATAGACAAGGTGAGCGATTTTACCCTTAATCTATCGCGCTGCTTCATTATCAACGTGACCTACGTAGGTCATAGCTTCCTTCACGCCAAGGGTAAATATGCCTACGTAACTGGATTAGCCTTCTGAGGGAGGACTTATTACCCGCTCTCGCTCTATCAGACGATCCTTTGAAACGGGTATACCGTTTGGTGGTCATTTATCGGAGGAAATTGCTGAGCCATGCTTGCCACATGAACATTTTCCCCCCTCTCACTCTGGTATGGATGAAGATTTATGTTTAGCTGGTTTTTTAGTTACTTGGTTATGCACTTTTGTCTTGCCCACCAAAGAGGGGTTTGTTCGCTCCAGTGCTCTATTAGCTGCAAGTAAAATCTCTCAAGGTGAACGCCTTTCCTTGGCTCCTCCTGTTCTTGCTAGAATGTTTAGAATTTTAAGAAGCATATCAGAAGCAAGTACACCCGAGTCACATGATTTGATTTTGCCTTGGCAATACGTTCATGCTTGGGTTCATGTTCACGTTCGCGGGGCTTTTGCTTGTTTAGAATGTCCTTCGTATTTCTTAGAAGGGGGCTATCCCGTAGTTATGCAACTGTCACAAGCCTCTTCTACTTTGGAACGAGAAAGGATACGTTTATTTTTCTTTGCCCCACATCTAGTCACCGATAGATTTCAGCTGATTCATCAACTCGAGGTTGCCAGTTTGCCTCCTAGCTTAAGGGAAGTTGATATACTAGACGGTATTGACCATAGAGGTAACCCCACTTTGATTCATACTAGTCGATTTCCGCGGAATATTTCATTAGATGCGCCCCGTCTTATGCTATCGATCTCGTCGCTTAGTTATCCTAGAGGGATATCAACCAAATCGAGTGGCCCGGCAGTTCGGATTCTCGCAAGCGACTGCCTATAATGGGCGGCCTTTCATTCCTGGCGTTGTTAATGCGCGTCAGATGGATACAGTCCCTATCGAGACTCGGTTGTTTTCCGCTTCAATTGTCTGGCTTCACTTACTCGTGCTGACCAAGTTTCACTGGCCGCCTTTCGCCATTAACGGAGTGAGCTATACCCGCTTAACTTGGGTACGCTTATCCTTTGCGCCGATCTTGGAACGTGGGCCCGCAAATACTAACGACAGTGGAGACTTGGAGCCCCTCGAGGGCAACAAGCTCGTATAGCTACAGAGGTATGATTTCTATGTCTTTTATTTAAACCATTATTTAATTCCTCTAAACCCCTTTTATTCCTAACATAATGATGTTTATATTTTCAGTGTGATAGTGAGAGAGGGTGTGTCAATCAACAATGGGAATACACTTCCTCGAAAAGGACTCGAGAACCTTCCTAGTCATGCGGAGGTACCATCTTCATCTCATCGATGAGACGCCCGTTATGAAGATCCCCAAGAGCTTCAACCGATTGGTCCCTAGTGCTCCACGACGCCTCTTAACTCAAGAAGCAAATCTGGGCCAAGAATGTCTCATAGCATGGAGCCGCTTTCCTTTGGGATTTTGGAGTTGACTTTCCTGATGCGTTAGCTTGCTCGCTACGCCGATTCCATTTGAAGATTTTGGCCATCTTCCTCAAACAAATGTAACCTTTCGCTCCCACCACTATCGCTCCTTTGGACCTTCCTTACACGAACTTTTCTCGCTTCTACCCGTGAAACATCGGGATGAGAGACCAAGATTACGTGAGGCTTCCATACCTTACGATGAAACTAGTAGGTGTCATAACGCCAACCTGCCGCCATCATTTGAAGGAGTACACCCTCATGTTGCTTTTAATTGGGTATGACACGATAATTCCCTCTTTTCTTTTTAACATGTTACTACCTTTCCTTATCTTCCTCCGCTTTCTAGAGCTTGAAGTCATTACTCTTCGAAATTATCGAGGCACGCATCACATGCGGACCCACGCAATGAGCGTATTTATGAAGAGAATGTGACTTTCTTACGTGAGCTGATCTCTCGGTTGGACCCTGGCTCGCCAGTATCATTCGACCGCTTTTCAAGAGACGCCAACATAGTGCTGACTTCCGCTCACTTTGATTGGGTGAAGACGAATTGCGCTTATTGGGGAGGCTTTATGTCGAGGTCAATTTCTAGTCCCACGATGAAAACCTTGGCATAGTTCACAAAGAGTTTCATTGTCGAGTGAGAGAGCGTTAGACCGCAGAAGCGGCCGACTTTGCTCACGATGAATTAAAAGAGCTCTGCGGGGTCCTCGGTGAGTCTACGACATTGGGGCCCAAATTGAAAGCCGCCACCGCCAAAATTAAGCCTCGAGGGAGCTCAAGCCGGTGTCATGCAAGACACCGCAAGCGAGCATGATAAACGAACTCGACGAACACAGAGGGAGCAACATGTTCCCCGATCGCATGTCGGCTGCCTGATCGAAATGTAGAGGATTTACAAACTGCCGAGACGGAAAGTGAGGCTCTTGTTATTATTGTATCTCAGCTTAGAGATCTACAGTCTCGTCTACCTTGATGTATTTACTTTATGTGTCATCTCGTATGTACTTGTGTAATTTTCATGAATAAAATCTAGACCAATAATCATGTTGTCCCATGATTTCTCTGCTCACGAGGTCTAATGATCTATTGAAAAGATGAAAATCCCATTGGTTTTATGCTTTGTGCCTTGGTGGACTTAGTGAGATGAGAATATCTTCGGTCCCGTGCTTTGTGTTTTGACGAACTTGTTGAAGATTTCATCTCAAAATTTGGATTTGTATTTTCCTCCGTCGCTTTGTCCCAACGGACTTTGGAGTTGATGAGATAGAAATGTCTTCGGTCCGTGCTTTGTGCTTTGACACTTGTTGAAGATTTCATCTCGATGATTCAGATCTTGTGCCTCCTTTATCCCGGCTTCATGCCTTGATGGATTTGATGGAGTAAATCAATTATCGAGATTTGTCGAAATTACCCCGCCTTCGCCGCTGGCTTGTAGAAGGATAAATGTCGACACCTCTCGAGCTTGTGTTGGATCAATGGCAAAGAGTCATCGTCCCGGCTTTGCACATGTAATGAACATCTTGATGACAAAAACTCCTTAGTTCGCATTTAGCCTTTATACTAACATTGGGATAGCTTCTTCTGGCCCTCCCGCTTTTGCTTTATCGACTTACTGAAGAAGATTTTCCTCTCTTTGCTTCTCGCTTTGATAGACTTATCAAGGAGTTGAGATTTACATTTGTATTTGATTCCAAACTCGCAAGGCCTCTAGTAAGGATATCTTTGTTTGTTGTAGAATTTTGAGAAATGACCTACCACCAATAGGAATAATTTCCCGCCTGTCACTTGAACTCACCAAGTTGGAGAGATTTGGGATTTGGATGCTCTTGTCTTGAACTAACGTAGGAGGATCCCTTACTACTTTTGGTGGTTGAGTAAGCAGACCGGGCTCCGACACCATATTTTGGCGTGTTGAATCCGACCTTATACACCTACACTGGACTTGAGCAATTGATGAAGGATTTTATCCTCCTAACGAGATGGGGATCTCTTACTGCCTGTGGCGTGTTGTTGGTGTCCGACCGGCCATTGTTTTAGTCCACCTTATACACCAACTCTTTTAGATTTAAAGTGGGATGATAAATGTATATCCAACTTGGTTTTGAAGTTTGTAGACTTGAAAATTTTCTTTCAATAAGACTTTAAATTTGAGAATTTGAATACATAATTTTGAGTATGCATGGGGATCTGACTAGTAACGATGTCAAACCCAAAGAGAAAGAAAGGCCCCCCTTCCGCCAGAACGCACTTTACTATAAAATTTTAAAATGCCCTGCCTAACAGGGGATTTTATTTTATTTTGAAATGCGTTCTTGTGTTACAAGAGAATTTCCAATGAAAATTTTCATAAGTGTTTGACAATAAAGATTTTCAAATGCGATTTGTCCAATCACACTTTCATGTAATATTTCTTTAAATGTCACCGCTGATTCGGCATTGGTCTTTCACCTTGAAGTCCACGAGTGATAGCTCTCCTTGATATACCTTTTCATAACAAAGGTCCTTCCCAATTAGGTTCAAATTTACCGCCAATTCTGGATGAGGGATGATTGGTCTCTTCAAAGACTGACCACTCCTTCCAAAAGCTCGAGGGCTGCATCAGATGATCGAATGCTCCTGGACATTCTCGCGATATACTTCTAGATTTTGTTTGAGCTTGGCGACTCGTCAAGCGATCAAGCTCTTCCATGTAGACGAGCATTCTCATCTTGGGTAAGAGATTTTGTTGAATGGCTACCTGAGCAAGGTAGTTCAACTGGTGGCAAATCGCTCCCCAAACACTGCATGTGGGGTGACTTTGTAGGAGTTTTGTAAGTGATGAAGCCCATAACGCCTTCAAGTTTGGTATGCCACCCCTTTATTTCTTGTGAGAATTTTTCTAAGCAATTTGACTAGTGTTTTATTAAATGCCATTTGCTCTGATTATAAATTGACGAATATCGCCAATCAATCTTATGCCGACAAATTTATAAACTTTAGCTTTTGAAGGTCGATGCGAAATGATTCGTGGACACCAAATCTATAAACAATATTGTAAAGAAGTTGGTCACTTGTTCACCAGAACTTCTTTAAATGGTGCCTTCACTTGGAGAAATAATCTGCTAAGATGAAGCGGTGACCGATGATGGCGGATCGAATTGTCCACTACATCCCCCCCTCAAACGGCCAAGATGCTATCGTTGGATGCAACGGATTTGGAGGTCGATGAATTATGTTATGGACTCGCATTCATGGCATCTTGGCATGATTGATACAATCTTTACCATGACGCCAATAATATCCAATTCTTTTAATTTTGAAAGCCATTTTAGGACGATTGGTGCACCACAAAGTCCTTGATGGATTTCAACAATTACTTTGTTGGCTTCTTCTATTCCCAAACATCGCAAATACATCAAGGATCTACGATACGTAGTATTGCCAACATAAGCATATAGAAGCCTTTTCTCAAGTGCCTATCAACTTATTACTTGGCAATTTGCCTCAAGTAATGACTAAGGGCCTCCGCCTTCTCCTTCTCTTCTACTATAAGGATTTCATTGGTTTTAACTTCCTCGTTGAAGTCTTCATCCTGAATGGTTTGAAGCTTGTCTTGTTGACTTTGAGAAGTAATTTGTAAGGAGTAAGGAGCAACATGACCACGATTTATGTTTGATGACCCCTTCCAAATGGGATCTTAAATTTATCTCGGATGAGTGCACACACTAATAGTATGTAGTCGTGCCATCCATACTGCCATTTCTTTAGCTAATTTAGCTAAGCAGCCATTCCTTCCTGGAGACTCATAATGACATTTGGAATTTGCTTCATAAGCTCGAGAACTGCTTTGATAAGAGGCCAAGCTTGTTGTTGATTTTGTAAAGGCCCAACACTTGATTAATGACGAGTTGAGAATCGCCATAAATTTGCAAATTCTGACTCCCATGGAAATGGCTTTCTAAACCCGCCACCAACGCTTCATATTCTCGCTTGTGTTGGTTCGGGTTGAGTTAATTTATAAGAATGTCTCAGTATGCCACCTTCAGGTGTGATCAAGATGAGACCGATACCAGAGCCTTTGGAAGATTTGAGGGTTGAGTGTATCTAATGGACGAAGCTCCATCAAAATACAATTCCCACATTTGTTGCTTTTCTTTTTCATATATGTGCATGATTTGCTCATCGTGAAGATCATCGTTAAGAACAGTCTCCGGTATGGGATGAGGAAGAAAATCGCTGAATTTGCCCCTTCACCGGGAACATATGTAATATCAAATTGCGTAAGAACAAACATCGCGTTGCGACGCCAACGCGTTGGTCTTGTCATCAAGAACTTCAACGGATCGATCCTTGAGATAAGGTAATTTTATGAGATAAGATGTAATGACGTAACTTTTGGGCAAAGAAAAATTAACGCCAAACAATGCTTCTCAATTGGAGAATAACGCGCTTCGCTCTATTAGTCTTCGACTATATAGAGCATTCTCCTTCCTTCCTCATTATGCTGCGCCAACAAAGCACCTAGAGATTCTTCTAGTGCTGCTGTGTACAATATGAGAGGCTTTCCTGGGATTGGAGCTGCAAGAATGGGTGGGTTCAACAAATATTTCTTGATACTGTCGAAGGCTTCTTGACATTCTTCATCCCACTTGAAAGGAGTATCTTTCTTCATTAATTTTGCAAAGGGTCGACATCTGCCTGACAGATTTGATATAAATCTTCTAATGAATGCGAGATGTCCTTGTATGGAAGTTAAGACTTTGGAGGAGGCATTTCGACAATCGCTTTGATTTTGTTGGGATCGATTTCAATCCTCCACCGCACAACATATCCAAGGAACTTTAAGAGACTCCAAAGACTGAGAGATTCATTCATCTTGAGATCATATTTTCGATTCTTTCAAAGACAATCCTTAAATCATCGAGATGATCTTCGATCTATACTCTTGACAACGAGGTCATCAACATAAGACTCTACTTTTGATGAATCAACTCGATTCGTGTCATAGCTTTGGTATGTAGCCAAAGATTCTTCAAGCCGGGCATGACTGTAGCAATATATACCAATTGGCCCTGAATGAGGTATGTTTCATCTTCGTGAGCCATCTTGATTTGATTGTAACGACGATCCGGCCCATAAATGAGAACATGTCGTGGTTTGAAGTGTTATCCACCAACATCGATAGAAGCGGAAGTCATCCTGCTTTGTTTTAAATCAAGTCACATACGAATGACCACCATTCTTCTTCTTTGGGACAATATTAGCTATCCAAATATTTTTCTTCTCGAATAAAACCTTCAATGAGCTTGGTTTCGCAATTACCGTCTTCTTCAACCTCCAATCTCATTCCAGAGAGCTTGCTTGACCGGTGATACATCCGCTTAATTGCTAATTTGTGAACCGCTATATCGGGGATAAGCCCGGCATTTCAGATATGTCCAAGCAAAGCAATCCCCAATTCACAGCAAGATTTTAATTCTTCCATTTATCTTGAGTAGAGACCGATGAACGCGGGCGAGGATCCTCCTCGTTCCCAAATTAACTTCTTTAAGTTCATCCATAGTGCCTCTCCCACCATCTTCAAGCTCTTCAGCCCGGCTTCTACTTCTTCATTTGTGAGACTAACATTAAGAATGACATTCTCATCTTCATCATCACTCAACTTCAATTCCTCATACAACGTAATGTGTATATCCTTGGACCTTGTCTTGGATAAAACCAAGGCCTTTAGTAGTGTGTTTATTTCTCTTACCAATGGTTTGAGAACCTTTGGGTACCACATCATTTCAAAGAGCTTAGTCCTTTGCTTACTCGCCCATGGACCCCATGCATGCATCGATTTTGCATCTGAGAGTAATATTTTGGCATCCTGGGCATAGCTTTCTTCTTCTTCGATAGCATTACCCAATCAGATCTTCTTCTTGACACCCCTCGATTTATAAAAGCTCGCCCGTGCTTTCCGGTGGAGAGGAGGTACATAGAAGGTCACCACCCTCGACTTTGTGAGTTTCTCGAGGGTGATTTCTTTAAAATGTCGGGGAGGAATGGGAGTGACTACGAGTGTTCTGATGGATCTATGATTGTTTTAAAGTAGGTGCATTGCACCTTACCTTCAAAAGCGATTCAACTCATAATCGAGTCAAATGTTCTTCTTCGAGCTTTACTCAAGAGTCATGCGACCTTTGGATTTAGAAGGAACACATTCATCTTCTTCTTCAGTATCACTGCCTAGATGAGGGACAGTGTTATTGATTTTGGACTTGTTCTTTATATTCCTAGGAATATTTGGAACAATCTCCTTTCCTTTATTCATTTTAGCTTCTCCCTTCTTCTTAACTTGTTCTTTTATGGGTTTTGAAGTAGATGCGATTTTAGTTGTTTTGTTAGCTTTGATTCCCCAAGGAAATAACGGCATCTTGATAAATCTTCATTTCATGCACCGCAAAAGGTTGCATGTCACCCAATTTGGCATTCTCCATCCTTTGTATATTTCATACATCGATGCAATGTAGATGGACAATGCCATACTTGAAGCCATGGTCACCCGAAGAGCTCAATGAAGTATCTGCAATCACATGAAATTTAGCTTCGGTGAGGTCTCCAAATTTAAGAGGAAGGACGAATGACCATAGTTTTCTGCCCTTCTCATTGAAACCTTGAACCATGACTTTATCTCGCCCATGTTGTACATCTAGAGATACCATCTAAGAGTTCTCAAATTCATAAGATTCAGAGGAACCGGATCAATTAAGATCCATGTATTATAATTTCATCACTTTCACCGTAACATGAGGGATCTCTCTGCCCCAGCATTAGATCATCTTCTGAAAATGTGACGATTGGAGGCTCTTGAACATGCAAGGTCTCCGTTAGACAGCGTTCAACAAAATATGCTTCAAACTTTTCCAGCTCTTTGAGAGCTTCAATTAAGGTGTTACGGAGATCTTCCGACATTAGAAGTGCTTCATATACACTAAGCTCTGCCAGAATTTTCCTTAGATGGGATAGAATATTGTAATGATCCCTTTGATGAAGGCTTCTTATTTGAATCCTTAGGGATAACTTTTCATTGACTTCAATTTCTTTTCCTTTATCTTTATTCATTGGCTCTTTCCTCTGTTGATGGTAAGACTCGACCACCTCAACCGTACTTGAGCTACTTCATTTGCATCAATCTTCGATGACTCGCTTCAAAGATTCGCTCACCTCGCCTAATGATACTGAAGATTCAATCACGCCCAATTTTACATTTTTTATGTTTGTTGATATGGTGAGCTCGTTCATCTTCATCTGGAAACAGTTCCTCTAAGCCGTTATCAACTTCATGCATCATCAAAGACTCGAAGTTCGATCTTCCCCGCTTCTTCATCGATCCAAGATTTAATGAATTCTCGCAAGCGTGATAGGTTGCCTCCGATTGGACATAATCTTCCATATTATTGATGATCTTTTGTGTTACGCTATGACCATCCATAATAGTAGTAACATTTTGTGCTACCGCTCTTCTTCTTTTATTTAGTTTATTTTTGTTTGTGTTTCTTAGCCTTCCATGGTATTTGGCTGCGTCTTCGTGAGATGAACTAGCCTTCCCATAACTTAGGTTTTGTCTCAACTCAAAATGCTCAAGTGGTGATTTCCACTAATACGAACACCTTCCAATTGCTTCAACATTTTAGCCTTTTTTAGAGGCTCCGCCATCCTTCATCATCCCGCCTTTCTTTATTATTGCTTGATAATACTGGAGATGAGGTGATTATTTTGGTGGATTCTTTCTTCGGACGCACCAATACACTGTCCGATAATGTGAATTCACCGTTTCTATATTTTCGCTCTAGCCAATCTTTGAATATGTAGCAATCTTCAACAGATGGCCGACCCATGATATGGACAAGTTAGATTATCTGCTTGTCCAGCCTTTGTCTTTTACACTGGTAGTTGGAGACCTACTTTGAGTGCATGTTTAAACAATTTTAATACACTTTCCTTTTAAAAGAATACTCTTTGTTTTTTCTTTTAGGTGGGTCATTGAGTCATTCGCCTTTTGTTTGTTTGGTCGCCTTCTTCACTGCGACCTCGGGTACATCATCATTACCTCCAAGTATGAGCTTGGGTTGTGAGCGATTGAACGACCTTTGGTTTTTCTTGATAGGCTTTTTCTTTGTCTACGTTATAGATTAATCGCTTTCAGATCCTTGTATGAGGTGAAATGCGTTTCACCTTTCTTTCGTCTGAGCTTTTGCTCTTTTGAATTTATCTTGTCCTTGACGGATAAATTTAATTTCTCAAATTTAGCCACCCTATCAAGCCTCTTGAAATGTGGTAATTGAAGCCATGCAAAGATAAGCCATCTTATCATCGATGTTGCCCATCGAATTGAATTTTGCATGCTCTTCTTCTAATTGTTGTTCACATTTCATACTCAAATTTCGCCAACGCGTAATATATCGGGTCACTGACTCATCTTTCTTCCTTTTCTCAAGGAGAGATCGAATGGTTGTTTTGATCTAATCTTTTAACAACATATTTTCAAGTTCAAAAGTTTTGATCGAGTCATTCGACAACTCAAAGATACCATTCGAAAGCTAAGTTAAACATCGAATGAATCTGGAATAATAATGCATCATTACCCGTTACCGCAGGATGCTTTGAATTGGAGCGTCGCTTGGGATTACCATTCCGCCAATAGATTGAACTTTGGCATTGAATATCCCTTTGATATGGAATTTGATCATACCGCGGATATGGACCTTTGCTCACCAATTTTCGCCGCTCCGCTATATAACAGCTTTGATCTTCTCATTCAATATAATATCAAGTTGAGAGATGCCACGCCGATATAGTTTGTATATTCGAGAAGCGTTGCCGAATTTTATTTCAATCCTCGCCGCTCATTTGGACCCTTGAAGCATGTGAGATCATTTATTGGAGGTTGTCATCCGGAGGCTTGATGATTATTTGGGGACGTGTTGGACTCGCAATATTTCTCTCAGATAATCGCATCATCGAGTCATCTCAGATCATCATTTCGCTCATTTTCATTCAACGGCGATTTCTTTATCTTTCATCTCGACGGAATTTGTCTTTGCGCCTCTGCCAAAGTAGTAGTATCAGTGAAGGTGGGATTCTCTTCCATTTCTTCTTCCTTCTTCTTGTTGTTCTCTCCTCAAGACTGAGGATGCTTCCTCTATTTGAACATTTTGTTGTTCTTGTTGAGGTGGAGGTAACAGACGACGCCAGTTGATATTGGCGATACTGATGGCTTCACCAATTGCTGCACCATATACACTACTTCAGCCGTGTTGCCTCCTCTTCTTCTTCGTCCTTGGACACCAATTTCGACGCCTGAATGGACTTGTGGAATCAAATTTCTTCGCCAGAGGCTTCGATCAAGTTAACCTCCTCTTGATGGGATGGAATTGACGGATCCCCGGAGGATTCTCCAAGGTGTCTACCGTCACTGGGGCCCTCTTTTGTGTTCCCATCACGATAATTTGAGTTTGGGCGGATCTCCTGAATTCACACCATGTCACGCCATGCCTTGCCTCTAGAGCTTTTGAGGCCTAGCCTCCGTGATTCTTACCTTCCGACCTTCGGCGGTGGATTCTCGGACGCTGTCCCAAGTGTCACACCCCGATGTTCACCGTGGGACATGAATATGTTGCCCCGCCATTTGAGTTATGGATGAGGTCTCCTCGAGGAGCAAAGCATCCTTAATAACAGACCTTGGTATTTTCTTTTCATCACTCTCGCTACTTGAGAACCCGATGCACTCGTAAGTTAGTCTGCTCTCGCAGGAGGAGCCGGAACCGATGTTGTGGGTCCGTAAGGACCGCTTGAGTCGACCAAGAGAGTCGCTTAACCCACTTAAGGTTATCAAACCGACATGGTGGGAACACTCACCGGTTCCACAATTGGTTTGTGAGAAAAGTGTTGAGCATGCTCAAGATTTCTTTTTCTTGCCTCCGCTTTGCCTCCAGATGAAGAAGCTTCAAAGATCATACCTCCCTGAGCTAATGGTTCACCGGCGGATTGTATTATTCGAGGGACAAAAGAGACCGTCCACCAAGAATAACCCTTTTCATGATTGGTGTTCTCCGGGCCGAGCCTCTCAAAGACCGATTGTTTTTTTGAAGTGACCCTACGCCAGCAGGGTCACAACTCAACGCCTTTTCAGAGATTGTCGATGGCGCAGTGAAGAAGACTTCAAAGAAGTCGAGGCCTAGCAACTTGCTCGCTCAAGATGGTCGGAAATCCACGCTACCAAACCGGATGGTAGCTCGGCTTCCAAAGATTAATGACAGCGGCCAAACGGATGTTACGCACCGCCGAGAGTAACAAAGGACGTTCAGAATGCCATTCTGAATTTAAAGGTAAAATTAGCAATTAAAATAACTCACTATCACCTTACTTCCAAAAATATGGATGATAAGATAAAGCATACTAAGCATATGCACTAAATAAAATCTCAAATGACTTAAGACTTTGAGTAGCAAGCTTAAGTTGTCAAGTTTAACTTATCGCTTCCATTTCATTTTCATTTCATTTCATTTTTTTTTTATACCCACCGCAATTATAACTTAGATTTGACTAGCCAAAGATGGAAAGAGAAACCTATCCCCAGCGGAGTCGCCAGAAATCTGTGGGATCCGAAAATTCGCCACCGACATCTTTCGATAAAAAAGGAAAGAAAGAGTTGTTTAAGTTTGATAATTTCGTGGCGATGAATAGATAAGACACTACCCAGAGATTTCGCTCTCATTTGGTGAGAACTTTTATATCTGATTGTTTCCTATAAAGCAAGCCCCTATAGTTAATTACCCCTCCCAATACTGAGAGAGCACTTTCGACAAGGCTAGTCAATGAATCGCTAAAGAACGAGTATATAATTGCAAGTGGAGTTTAGAACTTATGAAATTTATTATTTTAACTTAAAACTTTTGTGGGGAACGATGACGCCTCATCAAGATCCCATGGTTCCGTTATCCCGGGTCGCCGATCCTCGGTCCGCTAAGTCGAGGAGGTAATGACCCAACCTCGACCGAAGATCCTTGTCAAACACATGGGTTACGCCGCCCAAGGTGTCCTTGTAGACTGGGTGGAGTTTGCCTAAGGGGACAAATATAAGTCAACCTTAGCTAACATAGGTTTTGCCCAACCAAATACATTCTACATTTCACCAAAGAGCAAAGCCGGGGAACATAATGGTCACGGACCGTAATTTATGCCATATCGCTGAACCACCCGGCCGAGGTCGTGTAACCGCCATTTATGTGGTGCCATATCGCAAAAACCACGACAGAGGACACGGGCCACGCCCCACGCTTTAGAATATTTGAGTGTGAAGGTAGTTATGTATTTAATTTGACATTGGCTCTTTGTGAGCAAAAGTTTTCTTAATTTGTCACCCGAAGACAAACAATTGCGGAGGGGTGAATTAATTTTATTTTTTTTTAATTTTTTTAGTTTTTTAATAATTAATTTCATTTTATTTCCTTTTTTGTTATTTTCTTTGAATTTTGATCATTTTATGATTGATTTTCGATTTGAATATATATCATTTATCATTGAAATCTTAATTATAATTACCCTTCTCGATCATAGGCTAATATCAATTGATAGACCTTGTCTACTCTGGCCCGCTTTCGCAGAGGATCGTCTAAATTCATCATCTCAAAAGTATAATCCTTCAAAACCTTGTCCACTCTAAACATGAGGATCGGGTTTGGGACTTTTCTTCTAAGAATTTGAATTTGCTATGTTAGTTGGTTCATGTCTTGTATTATATGACGAATTAGTTCTTTATATTATTAATTTGAAATTTTATAATATCAAATTTTAAGTTTTGTTAACTCTACGTCCAAGACCAAACCGGATTATGTAAGTATTTGTTCTTTATATTTGACTTAGTAATTACTCCAACATGCATATGATATCTGCTTTGAAAATATGGACATTAAGATGTCTAATGTCAAGTTTTTGTCAGTTTTGTTAACTCGACCCAAAGACCAAACCGGAAGTACTCTTTCTGTTCTATACTGCACATGTCCCTTGTTTGAACACTTCAACATACATACATCTGTTTTTAAAATGTTGTATGGACATTGAATGTCTAGTTGAAATGTAAGTGCAATTTTTGATTTTTGAGTTTTGTTAACTGACGTCCAAGACCAAACCGAAGATATAGTTTTTGTATTTGACTTGATTGTAATGCAATCATGCGATATGAGATTTTAGGTTTTGTTAACTTTGAAGACCAAACCGAGAAAGATCGTTTTTTTATCTAACTTGCACATGTCCCTATGTACAAAATCATAAAGAAAATAATTGAAATATATGTTCATAAGTATAATGGCCCAAAAGAATATTTAGGCTAATAGCCCTCTCTTTACAAATCAGCCATAAAGGGCTGAAAATAATTGATTTAGAGGCCCATATGATCATAAGTAAAATGAGCTTAGTAATTTGAAAGCAAATTTCTGCAAATCAGCCAACATAAATGGCTGAAAATAATTGATTTAGAGGCCCATATGATCATAAGTAAAGTAATGGCCTAAAATGGGCTTAGTATTTGATTTAATAAAGCCTCTTTATGTATAAAATCAGCAAGTATAAATGGGCAAAAACAATTGCTTTGGAAGCCCATATGACCATATACCATAGCCCATTTATTTATTTCTTGAAAAGGAAAGGGGAATATAAAAATATGAGTAGATGTCATATTTCATTTAAGAGAGGCAAGTGGATTAATTAAAATCCACCTCCTCACATGCAAACTCATGGCAAGTGGGGGGACATAAACTCATTAAATTTATTAAAGAGGTATGGCAAAGACTTTACTTTCCTTTTCAAAGAAAGGGATAAGGATGCACAAGGGGCATGCCACATGTCCATGCATGCATGCAACATGACAAGTGGCATCACCTTAGATAGTTCCCTTGCATGCAATTTATGACAAGGCGCCACATGTCGATTCCATAAGAGTAGATGGCAAAAGGAAAGGGCCAAGAAAGCCTATAAATAGGAGGGGGTTTCCCTTTCACAAAGTACTTACATTTTCTACTCTCCTCTTCTCCCTTAAGCCACAAGTTTAAGTTCTTTCAACCTTGCAAGGAGGATGTGTGCACACACATGTGAGTTTCTTTTAACTCAACAACAATTTTTTTATCTTCTTGATATATGTCAAGTTATATGGTGATTTAGTTTATTTCATATGTATTTTGCTTCAAGTCTTCACTATATCTCATTTATGTATGTAAATCACTGTGAATGACAAGTAAAGTAGAGGAGGTATGAGTATTCATATATAACCTAAAGAAGCACTTTAAGCCAACATGTGAACCTAAGCATTTCATCCTTTCTTTTCTATCTTCTTTTTTTTTTAAGTTTCAGCCTCCCCATCCCCCATAGCTACTGGGAGACTAAGTTCCCACCACGCCAAGAAAGGTGGTGGTGTCCTGAGACACCTCAAATTTACCCACCACAAGAAAGGCACAGTATAGCAGTAGCTGAATCCTTATCTCGTTTATCAAAGTTTACAATGCCTCCTCCTCCAGGGTTGCCATGAGAGATCGATTTCCCACCACGCCAAGAAAGTGCATGGTGTCGAGACACCGCTAAAACTTTGATAGCTAGCATTTCCGCTAATATGATCACATGCAAGTATGCAAGAATGAAGCTCATAGATAATAGCAAATGGTATAACCAACCTTTCTAATTTCGATTTCAACTTGCATATGAAAGAGGCATGATATACATATAATTCCCTTTATATGAAATAAAGTAGAAGCATGAAATTCATAGGAGAATAGCATCATATCTCATCAAGCAGCAAGCTAATTGATTTTTCCCTTAGATAAGAAAGTTTAGCAAGCCTCATGCCTCTAGATAACAAGCTAATAGTTCTCCCCTTTCATAAAAATACTTTCAAAGATGCTTATGCCCATTAAATAGCAAATCGATTTAGTTTCCCTTAGGTAAAAAAAACAATTTCAGCATGCACATACCCATTACAACAAATTAATTCATTTTCCTTTAGGTAAAAAAGAAAATTTCAGCAAGAGAAATGTTGCAGGAATTTTTCAGCAAATATTGCATCATGCCTTTAGACAACAAAATGATCTAATTTCCTCTTAGCTAAAACCAATTTCAGCAATTTCCCCATATGCAGAAATTTTTCAGCAAGCAACATACTTACTAACTAATGAAACAATACAACTTCCACTTGATTTCAAAGATAAATGCATAGATAACAAATTAATAGCTTTCCCATCTTGTAGACATGAATTCCACAATTTCCCCTTTGCAAACACCACATTTCAAAGAAATGACACACTTCAAACAACAAATTAATTATTTCCTCTCATAGAAATGATTTCAGAAAACACCACATTTACCGGAAAGCAAATCGATTTGGTTTCCCTTAGGTATAATCAATTTCAGCAAAAAAATAGCATCGTAACTATCCCCAGAAGGTAGCATGCAACATGACATTGGGCCATACATCATCCCAAAGCAATTTTAGTAGGCTATCACATAATCAAGGAATAAAGACAATAAGAAATGAGATTTGGGCCATACATCATCCCAAATCCCTAAAGGAAACTCTTAGCATAATCCCAAGATAAGACATAGCATGTTTAGCAAAAGCCCTAATTTCCAAAGAAGCTCAAATGCATAAAACAAGCTTAGGGTTAGAGAGAAACAACTGAGGCGATTTACTAAAAGAGAGGGAGAAGGAGAAGTTTCTACGGGGGAGCCGCTGAGCCGAGAGAGTTGAAGGAGAAGAGGAGCTCGTCGCCTGGAGAAGCGAAAGAGACGAGTCGTCGAGCCGAACGGAGAATGCCGAGAATCAAAGGAGCGCTGGGAAGCCAAGAGGAGAGTCGAATCGCCTGGAGGGGAATGCTGAATCAAGGAGCGCTTACTGGAGAAGCCTAGGAGAATGCTAGTCGCGCATGAGGTCGAGAGCCAGAGCGCTTCAACCAGAGAGAGAGCGAGAACCAGGAGGGATCATGGAGTGTCAAGGCCGCTCTGCGAGCAGCATGAGGTCCTCGAGGATCGAGAGAGATGTAAAGAAGGAACGCCACCAGAGCTGAACAAAGAGGAAGGGATCAGAGTAAAAGGAATGCGGAGAGCGGGAGACAGAGAGAAGAGAAGACCGGAGAGTGAGCTGAGAGAGCGAAAGAGTCACTGAGGGAGGACCAGAGCGAGGAAAAAAGGATTGAAAATGTGAGGTCAACGTCGCTTTGCCTAGGGTGAATGAAAACTTTCCCCTTTTCCCCTTTTTTTTTTTTTGGTTTTAGCTTATCTCATTGGTTAGTGGGCGCTGATTAGTAAGGAATTAACGTGATTAAGAGATAATTAGCGGATCATTAATCATTTTAATTAATTTTATTACTTTTACAAACCCTAGCAATATGGGTGTCAATTTAAGTTGTTTCAATTGTCAATGGCGCGATCAATTCGCGATGGATCGCTTAAATAATGTCGGCCAAGTAAATTCAAGTCTAAACAGCCGCTTAAATTAATCCTTCCACCGCATAGTCGATTCCGACCGCGAAGGTGTCGCTTTGATAGATTTTGACCTTTCGGCGATGGCGATATATTTGGCGAACGGAGGTGGTTTAGACGTCGAGGCTTCCCGATATGCGACAATTTCGATAATTTGATTTTAATTATCCGATCGATCCCTACTTGATTCAAAATTTTACGACATATTTTAATATTCGCAGCAAATCGTCGAAGTTAAAACCAATTTGATCGGTTTGGATCTGATTTAAGGGATTTTAAAACCTATTTATTTATTTAATTTAATGTAGGTAGTCAACATAATAATTAATTATTAGCCAATTGTATTAGGTCCTTTCATTTTATAGGATCATTACTAATTTACTTTTCAATTCATTTGCATATCACATTGGCTCATAATAATTAGTTAATTACATTAAGGTAACATAGGTAATGGTTAATTAATTGAGTTAATTCATATCTTAACTTAATTAATCTATAAAATTAACCTAATTATCTCTCATTAAATCAAATTAACTTATAAACATGGGATGGGATTAGGATTAGTAAACTTCTTCCTTAAATGAAATCAAACATGAAATTAAAAGTGACATTAGAAAGCTTTAATTTGCTTTAAGTAATTTTATTTGATATGATTGTCCTTAAAAATTAATTTAATTGAATGCAATTACATGTTTATATTTATTTATTCCCCTCCAATCATGGTAAATGTTGTATGCCATTTGATTCATGCATTCATCTTTTATAAAATTAATTAAATCAAATGGTTTCCTTTATGTCAAGCTTGCATGTGTTGATTTAATTTAATATATGTGTGGCTATTATCACTATTAAATCTAAATCTATTTTTCAAAGCTTATAAATGAATGATTACATATGCTATGAATGCTAGTTATAAATACAAAGGAGATGTATGTGATTATAGCTTAAGTGTATGAAGTAGAGTTTCTTTTCTTTCTTTCATGTGTTGATTTATGTAAGTAAGAATGTTGATGGGTATATAGCCTAGACATCCCGAGAATACGAGGCTTTAACCAGACCTAAGGAGGTCATTTGATTGTCTCACTTCCCTGGTTTAACAACGACACGTACTCCATTTGATTTCATTTTTATATATTTTAATGCTAAAATTTGGATAAGACTTTGTTCCATATGCATAAATATTTTAATAAAATAAAATTACAATTTTTTTGCATTATTTTCTTTCCTTTATTTATGTATACATCCATATGTATTTGAGAAAAGCAAATATTTAGTCTGGACATCCCGGGAATATGAGGCTTTAAGTAGCCCCAAGGAGGTCATTTTATTACCTCACTTTCCTGGTTAATAATGACATGTACTAGCTTATGTCTCTTATACATGTGTGTGTACTTAATTATGAAATTAGAACCCCCTTCTTTTTTATCAAAAATACATGCATTTGTATTTGTTCAAGCAATTAAATTAATTGATTATGTGAATCAATGCTCTCTTTCTTATGTTCATGTATGAAAATTTACATATGGTTGAATATAATGGTATATAGTTTGGACATCTTGGGAATAGGTTTTTATCTAGTCCCGGAAGGTCATTTGATTACCTCACTCCAAGTTAACAATGACACGTATCTATTTAGTTTCATCCCTATGTATTTTTGTATAAGAATTTAGATAAAGTTTTAAATTAATATGATAAAATAATTCAATCAAAAGAAAAATATAAACTCTAAATATACATACTCATATCCATCATTTAAGCGTGCTAAAACATATTATATGTGTAGGTATGCTTAGGATTTAACCATATGCATGTTACATATGATGGAAAGGAATGATTGAACACATGTAATGTGATAGTAATTCAATCAAATTAATCTTAAGATGCATTTCTTTTTGAATAGAATTATTTAAAGTGAATCTAAACTTAGAATTAATTTAAAATGTGTGATGAGCCATTCACTAAAGAGAACCAAATCCAATCAATATGCTTTAGAAATGACTTAATGTAGGAATGAAAGAGAGTAATCCTCTCTTTTTCTTCTCTTTATAACACTTAATTGCTAAGTGTGAGTCAAATAAAATAAAATAAAATACTGAGTAAAATTCTCAAGTTAATTAAACTACATAAAGTGAAATCAACCTCTTATGATTAAACATCCTTTCATAATTAGAAAATCATAATAGAGCTTAATTAAGGTATACCACAATAAAGCACCCACACACATTAATTAAGTCACCACTTTAGCTTTATGAAAGGGTGGTGATGTATATTTTATTTTATGATGTATTATTTTAGATTGATATTAGGGTGCATATTTCATAGACATAATATTAGTCTAATCATGTTGGGGATTGTACTTAAGGGGTGCTTAAAATAAATATAAATACTTCTCTTTGTAGGTTGCTTAAGCATAATCCAAATTAGGACAAGTGGGCTTGATTACTCATGTGCATGGTGCTAAGTCAAAATTATACATATAACTGTTTAGGTCGTATGGTATGTTTGGTATGTTTGGTAACACTTACGGTGTAGTTAAATTTACTTTTATATTTTTAATGTAATTTTGCATTAGGAATTAAGATTTGTGTTATGGGAAAATAAGGATGAATATTAGTTAGAAGGCTTAGTCATGAGGTGTCATGTGATGCCTTGAAACCTACCAAATCAAAGGAGAAAATATATGAAGAAATGAAGTAAACATAAAGGATGAAGGTTTAAAGACCCCCCATAACATTTATTTGTAAATTATAATTATTCTTTCATATTCTAGTATAAGAGCAGGCTACCCATTTCTCTTTTTTTGGGTTGTATGCATGATCACCACCACCTCTTATTCTTTTGCATTAGATTTATAAAATTGATTGATATTATGTTTAGATTGTGTAATAGAAATAACATGAATTTTCATAGTTTCTTTATGAATGATGATTTAATGTAGCTAAGATCCAATTAGGCTCTTAGGGAAAAATAAATCTTTTACCCAATTACAACTCGTAATTAAAGTTTTAAGCAACTCATAATCTCACATAAACCCTAGGCATTAAATCAAGAGAATTAAAAGATTTAACAATCGAATGTTGTATACATCATTATTATATTGAATCACTCTTGTAAAATAAGGGCCTCCGTCTTACATATAGTGACTGTGAGAGCAACCCCTACCGACGGAGCTTCACCCTCTTCTCTTTTGATTTAGCCCACAACTCATTTTCAACATGCATTTAGGCATATAAAAATCCTATGGCCTTGGTCAAAATGAAGTGTCCAAAATCAAGTAAAAATTGAAAAATTTGCATTATACTAAGTCATTGCTCATACCACTCATGCTTTAATCTCTTAGGGAGTGAGTTTAAGGACTTTAGAGTCTTTCTAAATAATAACAACCTAACTATCTTATAAAATCATATGACTTGACCACATGGTTTTAAAGCATAGGAGGAGTTAGCTGGCTGCCACTCTAGGCGATTATAAGTTCAGCAGTCATGTGATTTACTCTCTCTTGTGGATGTAAACCATATACCCATTTTCGCTTAGATTGTCGTGTTTTGGTTTATGCCAAAGCTCCCTAGATTTAGGATCTGAGATTGTTATTTCCATCGGGCTACAAGCATAAATCATCACCTCTTAGGCTTTTTCATAACCTTATATTGATGGATTATAAACCCTAGCAATCTAATAAAATTCAACTCAAACAAAATAATTATTTTTAAATATATAAAGCCAAACTATAAGATAGAGTGAAATGCTCAGTAGGTTTTCTACTATCATGAGTATTTCATATCTCCTTTGGCTTCCAAAATAAGAGTATCATTTTGATCTATCCCGATGGATTTTTCAAATATAACCAATTTATTGATAGACTTAGCCTTAAAAATATTTGGAGACAATAATTGTCATGTCGAGTATTCCTAAGAAATTTACATTCTTATGATTAATCTATGGGGCTTGCTCTTGTAGAGAACTTTAGAACCCGTTTTAATATAAACTCTGCTTTATTCATCCATATAAAGCAAAAAAAAATCTCTCAAGAAATCTGCTTGGGAGTTCTCATTAAGTGATTAGGTCATTTGAAATGTCTCTATCTTTCGAGATAAATCATATCATCCTCATATCGTAATCGGCTTTAATGACTCCTTTGTGTGTCCCCATACATCCAGAAAATAAACACCACACTTCTTAAGAAATATTTTTTATAAATATAATCATAATTAATTGATAATCAAATTAATATTAAGAATAATAAAATAATAAAAATAACTTATTCATGTATCATACTTAAATAATTTTATAATAAATTAGAAAAAATAGAAGTGAAAGTTTAATCTATTAAGATAGCTATTAGCTAAATAAGTGAAAGGACTCATGACCCAATAATTAAAGTAGAAGGTTGTTTCAATGATTTGATCCACATATTTAATAATTTATTGCTTTCATTTAACAATTTTTTTTGTTAAATATTTTTATTTTATTTATATATTTTAATAAATTATTATTTTTAACTCATAAAATCTAAAGTTAATTAATATAATAACAATAAATAATTTATAAAAGTTGAATTATAACTAAATAAATTTTAATCATGAGAGCTATTTGGTGTAGGTATGTTTTTCACCTTCATAAATATATTATATCTTATGTATTTTTAAAATACATATATTTAATTATTCTTTCATTTATTATATATTTTTATATTTAAAACATCTAATGAAAAAACAATTAAAATTTATTGCTATACTCCAACAAAATGGGGACTTACTCCAATAACATTAGCATTCTCTCTGAAAAAAAAATACCTGGTCGCTATTCTTCGCTCTGTCTCTTCAGTGTTCCAAGGCGTGGGAGAATACAAAGCAGAGGGGCATTTGGAGTAGAAGGAAGAGGACACTCATGGATGTCGGATTCTTGGGTCTTGGGCAAGGCAATGGCCCTCAATCTCCTTCATAGTGGATTCCGAGTTACGGTCTGGAACAGGACTCTCTCCAAGGTCGACTCTCTTTTCTCTCTCTCTCTCTTTCTTTCTTAAACTTAATTTCTAATCAGATAGGGCAATTGGATGTTTTTTTTTATCTTTGTTTTTGTTTATATTTATTTGAATCTGTTATTAAGGTAATCCTTTTGCGAGTTTAGATTCTTTCGTTGGATGTCATTTGTCTTGGCACTGGTTGATTAGTTTTCTGAAATTCTTGTTTCTGTAGTTTAATATTGATTAATTTGTATTGCTTCGGCTATCAGTCTTGTGTAGGAGTTTTAGCGTTCATTGATTCATGAGTGTAATCTTAGGCCGTCAAAGTTTGATTCACTTCGATTTCATTTCTCTGAATACACATTTAATAGATGGAAGAAAACGAGCTGTAAGGGATATTTGTCTGCAAGTAGGATTTAGTAAATTTTGTAAATCTTGTGCAGGTTAAATCCTGAAAACTATTTTGTAAGATAGGTGTTAGATATTTTAAAATACATACTTATTTCAGAATATAATGATTTATATGGTTGTGATATTTTATTATATTAACTTAGTGATATGAACATCAATATAGAGAAATATTAGAAGCCCAAGGGAGAAGAAGGCAAGCTAAAGATTCATAACATTTGTTATAACAAATATCCAAAGAAGATTTACAATAACAATAAATAAATAAGTAAATAACAAAAAAATACAAACATATTTTAGATCCAGATTACTTGCTTTTATAAAGATAAAGATAACATTTAAATAGATTACTACATACTAAAATCAAGTATAAATAATATATCATATAACAAAGGATAAATCAAAATCAGTAAAAAAAATGACTTAACAAAAAATAGAAATTTAAACTCAAGATAAGACCACAAAAGATATAAATAGAGTGAGAAGAGAAGGACAAGGATGGAAAATTTATCTCAAGAACTCCTCCTGTTTTAGCTTCTTCTTCTTCTCCCTCTGCTCGAAATCCTTCCTCTCACATTTCCGGTGGAAGTCAAACCTCCCTACAAGAATGCATCTCCCTCAATAATATCTTAAACCCTCTCTCAACATGTTTTTTTATATTACTATCTTCAAATTCGACTATCGAGATCTCCTCAATCAAATGTTAGATCACCTCGAGATTCCTCCATCCGCTTCCTTGGCCAACACCAATCCGAGAAAAGCAAGAAGACAAGCCGTTTGATCAAAACACACATCCAAGAATCAAACCAATCCAACGGTTCAAGAAAACGCTGAGTAACTCAATCCGTGATCAAATCCGGTTGAGCAAAAGGTGCTTATCCAGCGGATCGAAGCAGATATAGCTCAAACTCACTCAACTCAAGTTCGCTCGGCCATCTTCGAGCTGTAAGCGGATAGATTGAAGGACTTAGAACTTATCCAGCAGTATCAATCTTAATTAGATTAACTTGTAATTAGCATAGGAGAATATCTCTATTGATCATTAATTAGTAGAGGATTTGCTATATATCACAATTTATTTACATGTTTAAAAGTAAATCCATATATTTACTTATCAAAATTTTAAATAACATTACAATACCACTAATATTTATCTTTTAAAGTAAAATACACATTTTAGTACATATGTTTTGATGTGCTTAAGGCACCAAAGTTTTATAAAAGTAAATATAAAAGTTTACATATTAGATATGTAAACTATAAGAATTTATAGTATAAATGTAAATCCTAATTAGTAATTTCTTGAGTTAACTAAACAATAACTTATTTAGTCAAATTAATTAATATCACTTAAGTTAATATATTTTTAATTTACTAATATTGATCAGTAATGTGGATTTAATTATATTTTTTCAATTCTATTATACTAATTAAATTATAATTTGCATAAAATAATATATTAATTAATCATTACTTCAAAATTATAAATCTAATTAGACATTATATGTCTATTTAATCAAATTAAACCACAATAATATTAATTCACTCAACTTAACATATTTTAATTAAATAATATTTATTATTAAAATTATTTTTCAAAATTTTAATTTAAATTAGCTAATGTTTGAAACCTTCATCTTTCTCTCCCTTCCTCTTCTACCCGAAGTCCTTGACAAATAAGAATCAAGGAAGTCAAGGAATGAGCTCACTGATGAAGGCATCAATGCTTCGTGTGATTTTGTTCATCTAAGTCGGTTAAATCCATGTGTGATCTGGCAAATCTTGGATTTAAAGCAAAATAGTGGTAAGCCAAGCATGCCTTAGTAGATATCTTGTAGGAAATATTGATAAAACATTTAGCTTGATATGCATTGGGAATGGCTAGTTGACTAAATTAAGCCCCATGTACCAATTTAAGAAATCTATGAGGAGAGGTAATCATGGGTTAATTTATATGAAGTCTATAGCATTAAAATTCTTATAAAATTATGGCAAAATCTCTTTTCATAATTTGCAATCTAATTTATCTTTTGAAAGTTTGACTCATAAAATAAACTTCTCTCATGAGAGCTAGGCATGAATTTTTGAAGCATAACCATTTTTTGTTTGTTGGGGCAAACTTGTGCTATATAATGTTTAAAGCTCAAAAGGATTCTTGCACACAATCAATTTAGTTGAAGGATATCAATTGCTAAGGACTTTTGTCATGAAGGCCCTACAATACTTGAGTCAATGTGTAAACAATGTTGTCTAAGTTCAACTAAATTGGTGATTTTTTCTTGAAAACTTTGAAGAGTCACATGAATAGGCTGAATTTAATAATAAGGGTAGAAGTTATTTGAATGGTTATACTTGAGCTGTAGTGGCTTGGCATGCACTCTTTGGTAAGGAATAGACTAGGTGGGTTTGAGCTGAGTGAGGACAACTAGAGACTATAAATTCTTGTTGTTGATGATGAGATAGATGGAAACCATCTATAGCTCTAAGGGATGGCTTATGGTGCCAAGATAGCTTGACTAGAAGTTATAGTGGAGTGGGCTTGGAGATGGTAGTGGAGGATAGATTTGAATTTATGATGATATCGAGCTCAGAAGTAGTGTTGGAAACTAGGCTCAAAGCTATAAATGAATCGACTTGAGTTGTGCTAGAGGAGCTTGAGCTTATTTACCAAAAGCTTGTTCGCATTTAGCTTGATCTTGATTCGAGCTATTGTGATAGTCAAGCATTGTTTGCTAAAATTCATAGTTGTTCGAGCTTAATTCATTTTTTGATTATCATGCTTTATGAAGAACTGATTTAGAAACATAAATGTGCTTCTTTTTCAGCTTTAATGGAGTTGAGCATTAATCTGAGCTACACAAAAGAGTAGTGTTATTTATTTTGAATCTAACTTATCATTGTGACCCATGTCCCCATTTAATTTTTCAGCAAGAAGGTTTAAATTAACCCCTTGGAATATTCCAAGCTGCTCTGTAATTTTCAAGCCATTTACCTCTTTCTTCCTATTTAAAATTACTAACTTTTACCTCCACATGATGTGTTATTAAATTCTTAATGCTATGATCATAGCTTTGGGTGTTAAAATTCAAACTATTTCATGAAAATTTTGGAAGCATCTTCAGTAGAATTTCTATAAAAGAATTATTGTTTTACATATTTAAATACTATATAATGAACTAAATACTTTTATATTGGTTAGAACTGAGCATTCAACAACTTATTTCGACTCGCCGTTAAATGTTCGTTCGTTTAACTAATCAAACGAGCTTGAACACTTTTGTAAATATTGATTCTTAAATGAACAAGCAACAACTTTTGATTCTTTATCATTTATGAATATTATTTAAATCAAGCATAAGCTCGATTAAGCTCAATTAAAGTTCTTCATAAACAATATTATTTATATTTCTCAACGCCTAACAAGCTCGATTAAGGCTTGTTTATTTTCGCTTTTGTTTGTTAGATAAGCTTAAACCGAGCTCAAACAAGATTTTTTTAAACGAGCTCGAGCTTGAACACCATCCTAAAAACTCGAATCGTGCTCGAGCCAAGCTCGAGCTCAATAATGATAAATGAGCTTGAACTCGAACAAGCCTCGGCTCGACTCATTTGCAGCCCTAATATTGGGTTTTAACTTAATTATAGATAAGTTAATTAATCAAGTGTTAAATGTGTGAAGTAGTATACAAAGCTTTAATAAAGCTTTATATTGAATATTGTATTATGCCTTAATTGAGCATCTTAATGAGTTTCACCGCTTAAATGATGTTATTTATGATCATAAAAAACTAAAGTAATAAGTTATACTAACATATTCATTCAACAACTGAGTATTTATGAAATTGTTCAAATTTATTTGATTAGTCAAGCAACCAATCATTAACGAGCTCTAATCAATCAAGCAATAAGTAGCTTGTCAACATTTTGTTCATTTGCAAAGATGACAACAAGCATTAGGTTTGAAGACATTGAGGGATGTTAGCCTTAGAGGTATATTATTTTTTATTTGAGTTTTAGGCCATAGATTGAATTAAGCTCCCAAACCTTTTAGTTCTCCAAGAAAAAAGTTCTAGAGGTTAAAAAGGAGAATTTTTTTAGTACATTAGGGCGAGGATTTTGATATACCTAGGAGAGCTTAGGCCAAATTTCTCTCTCCCCTAACTACCTTTTGGCATTATAAGCATGGAAGGGAACGATTAAATAGCCTTCTTGAGAGTAGGGATTACTTGATATAACCTAGTGATCTTAGACAGAATTTAGTATTCCAACTTAGTGTTTCATATGATGAGGATTTTATGGTCCACTTGAGAGCAAGGATTTCAAATCCCAATTCAAATGTAATGAAAATAATATATTAATGGACTCTTAATAGATTTAATCAAGAGAAATTTAAGAATTACCTAAATGTTGTTGATGTTCATCCAAATAATGTGACTGCTATTATGTCCACTTTGCTTTATGCAAATAATGCAAAAGGTCAAATTTCACTTTTGTTTTATGTTAGATCTTGACAGTTCCTCTCAAGAAAACTCTTTTGTAATGGAGGTCATGTTGGGGCCTCTGAAACAACTCAATCATCAAAAAATAGAGAGGAAGATTCAAATAGTGTTTGTGAGAAATATAGCTTTTTTTTATTTTTAAGGTAAATAATAAAGCATTGTTTCTTAAATAGATTTGATCCTTCAATTCAAAAGAAAATTATGATTTTTTTTCTCATCTTATGAAGATTATTTTGAAGTAGATGATGCTCTAATGAAGAGTAGAAAGGCCACAACAATAAGGTTGTGCTCTTTTTTATTTATTGTAGTCAACGATAGGCTCACTACCACTGTTTAGTTCTTAGGTTGGTTTGTTCACATGGGATGTCATAGTTCTTATGCTAGAAGCTATACATTTTGGTGGCGCTTAAAACGTTAAGTTTGTTCTATATGCTAATTGATTTTATTCTATGGCCTGCTTTGGCTAGTAAAAGATCATTCTTGCTGATCCAAGCTTTATTTTGAGTGATTTGAACATGTAGCTAGTCCTGTTTGGTCCTTATGGGGTTAGCTTTGCTCTGTACAACAGTTTTTTGATTGGCCCAAGCTCATTGGAGCTCCAGTTTGACTGATTCAATAAAGCATATAGATATGCTGAGATTTGTACTTCCAAAGGATTTTTATGAACCCAACTAGGTTGATCTTTTCTTTCGTTTCTTCCATTTTATAGTTTCAGGGTTTTCTATTGTCGATCCATTAGTTTTCTTATTTATTTTATTTATATAATTTATTTATAGGTTGTTTTGCTTCCAGTTTGTTTCCTTTATCATTTAATTGCCGGTTCTATGTTTATGCACGTTTCATAAAGAAAACTTAAAAGATATACCATGCATATTTAACATTTTGCTTTATAATTTTGCATCTTAAACAAGCTATAAAGGTTATTTCATCAAACATTAGATCTTGATGACTAATTCATCATCTCAATGGCAGTTAACTGAAGTAACTGTTTTGTATGTTGATTTTATACATCATGTTTCAGTGTCAGGCTCTTGTTGAACATGGGGCCTCCATAGGAGAAACTCCAGCAGCTGTTGTTAGGAAGTCAAAGTACACCATTGCTATGCTTGCTGATCCAAATGCTGCTCTCTCGGTGTGCATAATGCTAACTTACACATTTATTAAATCGTGATATTTCAGCTCTGATACTTTCAAAACCAGTTCAGGTTGCATTTGAAAAAAATGGAGTCCTGGAACAAATTTGTGAAGGAAAAGGCTACATTGACATGTCTACAGTTGATGCTGCTACTTCATTAAAGATTAGTGAGGTTAGAACTTTTGATGAGCATGCTATTATGATTTACTTTTTATATTTCATTTATTGATAGTAATATCTTTCTCTTTCCATCTATTATACCATTGAAGTGTGCCTGTAGTTTGCTTTTCCTTACCACTTGGACGGATCAAGTTGTGGAACTATATTTGACATTATAAGGCAGCAACAGCTTGTCATGTATAAGTAATGCAAAATTAGAAAAGAATTTTCGTTTTCATGTTAGTTTGGGGTAGTTTTTACTTTAATTTAGACGATGTGGTACTTATAATTACATCTCATTATTGTGATTAGTATAAAGACGATTCTAACCATTCAACCCCTGATTAATTTATGGTCCTGTTGCTTCTTCCTTTTGCATTGAATCCCTTGCTCCATCTCTCTTATGCTTGTTTTAAGTTGGCTCAATTTGATCAAAATTTTAATTAAAACAATATTTTTACTTAAACAAAGGCTTTTTTAGAAACGTGAAGTTCTTTATGGGATGCAATGGAATCAGTGTCGGCTTCCTTATGAAACTAGAGTCATGAATTACTCCCATGAATGCTGACAATGCAAATTGACAAAAGTTTTGGGAATTCTTCCGATTTACCCAGCAACTATACAAAATAATTTTACCAAAGGCAAGTGCACAACTGACCACAATATAGAGTTAAGAAGGTAGAGACAATGCAAATGCAAATCTAGGTTTTACTTGGTTTGACACAACATTACTTGCATCAGTCTCTCTCTTGGGAATTCTTTTAATCCTTTAGTATCACGTTCTAAAAGCCTTTTGAAAATTGTCTTTCTTACACTAGCAAGAACAACCATTCTTTTACACTTGACATGGAGAACTATTGGTTCCTACTATCTTTAGAAATAAGGAGACCCGCTTATTGATTCTAGGTTTTCCTGAATCATCCTATTGAATCAAGGCAGTAGATCTAGTGAAAGAACAACAAAACCGCAACCTTTAGAAGGATTGGTAAGGATGTTATGATTGATTTAAAGGATTGGCTGAGAGAAAAAGGATGGCTAAGGAAATCTCAAGAATAAAAGGTATTTTTGGATGATTGAGATAATGTCATCCAAAAATAGGGAATTTTAGTTTGTGTTCCCAACCGAAAAAACTCCTCCGCATTCTCAGGGCGCCAACTATGTGTGTATTTGGACTCACGAAAGAAGGAAACTTTTCTTCTACCATTTGGTTTTACGCAACAAAGGTAATAAGAAAAATATTTTATTGATAGGAAGAATAACACAAGAAAGCCCAACAAATCCCAAGCCAGTTAATGTTGGAGTATACTTGGTTTTATGATTCAAATGAGATGTAATATGGCGAAAAAAGGTTGGGGGAACCTGAAACTCCAAATAAAAATAAAACTCTAAACAACTAGCCATGAAACCTCAAATAATTCCCTATTTGATTGTAAAGGCAACTGGCTGTTATATAAATTTCAACACAATATACCTTATTTTTTGAGAACGTGATAACTTACTTGGAATAAGCATAATTAAGTTGCATTTGTTATATATTTTGTTTCAAGTTAGGGAGCTCTGTTTTGGATTATAGCATAGAATGCATCTTACGATTGTAGATCATTAGATATATTGCTCATGGATGTGTTCCAGTCAATAATGAATAATGCATTATAGCACTAGAGCTTATTAGAGCCTTAGCGTTAAGTGCAAAGTGAGATGCAAGCACATAAAACAACATTAATAAGAAAAATATGAATAATTTATTTGTAATTCAACAATATAATAGTAACAATGTGCTAAAAGCAAAAAAAAAAAAAAACATCAATATCACATAATAGAACTTAAGATTGCTTCAATATGCATAAAGGTTGATGAAAGAGAATCAGTTTTCAACCATTTGTGGATTTCGAAAATTCACCCCTACCCTCTTGATGAAGAGAGTTTGGATTGGATGATCGTTAAATTTTCATAATACATATGAATATGCAAATAAAGCACTATCCAAAGATTTTGTCCTCAATTTGTGAGGTCTTTAGATCTTGTTCTAGGTTTCCCAAATATGGAAGTAGTATAGTTAATCACTCTCTCAATGCTGAGAGAAAATTTTGATTAAGGCTAGTGTTGACCTCAATGTCAACTACATAAGTTGAATCTCCAAATTCAGACTTGGATCGACGCCTCGGGCTGAAATACACTCGACGTCGTCGAAAATCAATCGAAATAATCTCCGATCGATGAACGGACTTCGTCATCACGTTCAGAACGTTGAAATTGATCAAAATATAGATCTTGCATAATTCGACGATCGAATAATCAGAGGTCGGCTCAGCACGCGTATATCGAGATCGGAGGTTGCGATGTTGCAAACGATCTCCGTTTAAATTCATGCGTTAGCGTGAACGTCGAAACCTATCAAATGATTGTTTCAATTGAATGAGTTTGCGAATATTATATCGAGCGACTTCGTACATATGACGAAATTGATCGATTACACAACAAAAACGACATCGTAAGCTTGCGTCGTGTCAGAACGTAAATTAGAATAGACATCGATTTGGTAGGTTATCGCGCTTAAAATTCTATCAAGATTAGCACGTATTTTGAGATAAATCTGTTTGATTTTCTCTTAATCACATCCGGTTGATATTTTGGAACTCGCAGCCGCCCATTCTCTTGTCTCCACCTCCCATTCAGCCAATAATAGGTTGCCATCATACATCCCATGTGAAGCAACGACTCTTCCTACTTCCTAAGACTCGTCCATCACCCAAGAAGAATAAAAAAAATGGGGATTTACATACATATCATAATTCTTATGTATTTATATATCTAACACCTAAAGTTAAATATTTACTTATTTAACACTTTTCTATACTTAAAAAGTAAATAAAGTAAGATTTTTGATGTGATATTGAAGATTAAGGTGTTATATATGTAAAAATTAAAGTTTAGGTGTTAGATATGTACATAAAATTGTGTGGTATGTGTAAATTTGAGCAAATTCGTAGACAGAAACGACTTAGATCAAAATTCTATTATACGTAATTTGAATAGATGTCTGACTAAAGTTATCTTTAAAATTATCAAGATTAGCCGTATTTTGAGATCGTCTGCAATTATCTCTTAATCACATCTCATTGATATTTTGGAACTCACAGCCCATTCTCTTATCTCACCTCCCATTCAGTAATAGATTGCCACATCATACATCCCATGTGAAGCAACCGACTCTTCCGTACTTCCCCAGACTCGTCTATCACGCGAGAAGAATAAAAAAATGGGGATTTACATACATACCTATGTTAGATATGTAAATACATAGGGATATTTTAGATTTAATGATGGGTTTCATTCACCATTTATTGAACGAGCTCCTCGGGCATCCTCCTTGCTCCCTCCACACGAAATGCTGCAAAAGCTTCCCAGAACTCTCTGCCCTGATTTTCCCGTCTACAGCTCCCAGTCGAACTTCCCCATTCGGCTCTCAAGAATCTGCCTCGCTCCTCACCAAAGCCGAGAACTTCAAACTCCCTTACCGGAAGTCTTTTATTTTCTCTGATCCTTCCCTCGGTTCGAAGCCTAAGCAAGCAACAAGACTCTCCAACCTCTCGATCGAATAGCAAGCCGCACAGCCCTTTCGGGCTCGCTCTCGCGATCCTCTACAGGAAACCCAACTGAACGAGCGAAAGGCCTCATTGTCCCGTCGCAGCTGCAAAAGGAACGAACAGATCTCTCATTCTCGTTTTCTGTTGGACGGGAAGCCGAAGGCAACAGCTCCGTCCTTCCCTCGGGCACAGATTCAGCCTACTACGGACGAACTGCCATTCGGACATGGCCAAGAAGCTCACTGACGATCAGATCTCCGAGTTCAAGGAGGTTTTCAGCTTATTCGATAAGGGATGGGGACGCTGCATCACAATTAAAGAGTTAGGCACTGTGATGCATTCTCTCGGTCAGAATCCAACAGAAGCAGGTACTACTGGAATCTGAAGAGGCCTAGAAACAGCTCGCAGCCATGGAAGAAAGGCTTGAGGAGTCACAATGCCAGCTTGCCAAATTCTCTGCTGCTGAGGATGCTCGTCTCCAATCTGAGCTTGAAGCCCTCCAAAAGTGGTATTCAGATGACTAGGGTATGCCATGAATGAGATTCAAAGGCTCAAGCAGCACCCTGATATGGTTATGAAATCTGAAATATTCTAGGTGGTGGATTCTGAGGCTACACAAACTGAATTAGCAGCCTTGAAACAGCATATGGAAGCTACCCTCTCCGCTATTAAGAACCTTAAAAAGTTCAGATTCACGAGAAAGAGCTAGCAAAGGAAGAGGTTTTGAGACCCAAAAGCAGTTAGAAGTGGCGAGTGCCACCATCGAGAGTCCCCGTTGTGAGGGATGCAGCCTATAAGATTCCTTGAATTCTACAACATCCAAGTTGGAAGAATCAAGAGTTTGAGTCAGGTCATTTGAGGAAATGGTGAAAGAACTCCAGGCTTTTGTGGAAGATGATGAAGTGGAAAGAGGGAAGCTTCAATTTGAAGTTGAATCCATTGCACAAAAGTGTGAACTGGAATAATTGAGGGCTGCACTCGAAGCAGCAGAGGCTAAGCTCCAGAAAGAACAAATTCAAACCATTGAAGATCCAATCAACATTAGAGAATGATCTTAAACTCAACTTAAATAAAAACAATAAATCAAAGTTAAATCAATATTGCAAAAAAAATATGTATGTATATTTTCTTTTATGCAATTATTTGAAGGCCTATGCACGTTTTTTAAGCGTGGTGAGTTTAGAAGACTTCTTAAACCGCAGTGTCACAAGACACTAATTATGCACATTTTTTTAAGTGTGGTAGGAAGGCTATAGCACTCCCGAAACAGCCTTTATGTGAGGAAGACGTCGGGAGATTGTTGAAATTTGGACTGACAGAGGGCTTAATTAATTTAATGTAAAATGAACTATAAGCTCAAAATTAAAATCTAAAATCGTGTATTTGAAGACTATGTTGTTAATGGGTACACGATCGTATGTGTCAGACACCTGGATGTTATCTTCGGTAGGCGGCGAAAGTCGAATAACGCTTTATGGGAGACGGCTAGAGAGATTAAATTCAAACGATATTTAAAGATGATTAATTAGATTTAAATTGAACATAAATTGAATTCAAACTAAACATTAAATGAAAATTCAAAGTTAGAATCTAAGTGCTTTAAATTTAAAAATGAAAGAAAATTTACTAAATTCAAAATTAGAGGCACTCACTAAAAGGCTTGAAGAACTTAAAAGAATCTCTTCCCAAACCACGAACAAAATTTTCTCATGCTTAGAATTCTCAGAACATTTAGAGGAACTGAATAAATTGGAGTTACAATAAGCCTGAAGGCCCATCAACTTGATGCTTCATATACAAGCAAAAGTAATATAAATTAGCTTATCAATAAACATCTATATGCCTTTTCAATAGTCACTAGTCACTTGGCGACAGATGATGAAAATGGGCTAAATACTTTACGGGATTCATGACTTTACAAGCTCGTCAACAAACACGAGTGGAGTCCTATTTAAGTTTGAGAATCCAGTGAATTTGAAACTAAACAAATATTATTTCAATGGATTGAACAAGAGTTGAACGTCTATACCCGAATTGGTAATTCATATCTACAATGGGAGAGCGTTCAAATTAAACATTACACGTCTACGAGACATATTTTTTTGCAAACATTGTGCTTTAAAATCTATGTAAATATTTAAAAAAATGGACTCGTGACATGAATTTTGTAGTAGTGTTACACTTAATTTAAGTTCCTTGAAATGCGTGCGAGCCTTCAAATGAAATTGAAGTGCTTGCATGGATTGAAGTGCTTACATGGATCATAAAATAATTATGTATTCAATCTTTTTGGCATCTACCTGTATGTGAGTATTTTAAGAGATTAATGAATTTTCCAAGATTCACCTAAGAGTTTAAAATGATCGCATGACGACGTTATATCTTAAACTTAGTGTCAGGATCTTTGCGGGTTGATTCTCGGTTGGTTAGAATGTCAGTTAATAAAATCTAAAATCTAATGATGTTATTATAATATATTTAACCTAATAAAATCCGGTAATTAATTCGTATAATGAGATTTGATCCTCTATTATTAAATTAATAGAGTAGATAATTTAGCGAAATAATGAATCGATGATAGTGTTGAAATGGATTTCAACCGAATGGGATATTTAAAATGTGATCTAATTTCAAATCAAATTAATTCAAATTAAGTATCAAAATACTTAAATAAATTCAACCATTAAAAGCTAAATAAATTCCATTCAATCAACTTCATTTGTTTGTGAGATGATAAAATTAAAAAACTACTCGTAAAGTCGCCAAATCAATTTTCTTCATTATTTCACTCAATCTCACGTGTCGATAAGGGCGTGACCCTGTCATTGCGTGGCGCCGTGTCAGCATATGATCGATTCTGACCGAGTCCTTGATTGGGTGGTTTTTGTCAGAAGTTATTATATTACGATCACGGCCTGTAGCAGTATGCTTCCGATGATTCTGAGTTGTATCATAAGGATATCTTGATAGATCCTCTGTAAGGTGAACAATCTTCTTCAACACCTCTACAGATTTCTTGGATGATGTAACATGTGTTGTTGATAAGGATTCTTGGTCGGGTTGGGTCATTATCTCCCCAAGTATTAGGGATCAGGGATCGAAATCATAGGATTTAGATCGGGCACATCATCATTCCCCCAATCATCCGCTTTAAGCTAATGATGATGAATTTCATAAATTTATAAATCCCAAATTTTAAACTCCACATGTTGCTACTATACGCTACGCATTAAGCGATCTAACAACTAGCATTAATCGAAAGTTTTCTCATTGAGAGGGTAGTGCTTATGTTTTGTGCACATAGAAATGCACCAGATCTAAAGTTCTCAAAATGAGGGTGAAATCTCGGGTGTTACTATTTCACTCTCGAAAAGTACATTTTAAATCACACTCTCTTGATATATATGTGGGTGTGGCAATTTTAATACGAGTCATTAGTTAGATGCTTATCATATAGTAATAGCGAATAGAGTTTAAAAATTTATAAAATTTATCATTTAACTTAAAGAGCATATTAGGAAAATAGTGATGCGCTCGATCAAAATCCCATAATTCCATCATTATCGTGGCGCTTGGTTTACTTAGAGTAGGTAGTCGACCCAACCTTATCAAAGGATCCTTATGCAACCATAGGTTATGTCGTCCAAAGAGATCTTATAGACCTGAGGTGGTGTTTGTTTAAGGAGACAATCTTAAGTCCATCTTAGCTAATAGAGGACATTTTGCCTTATTAAATACATTATATACAGCTCAAGAAGTAAAGTTACTATGGAACATATGAGATACAATCGTGATCGTAATTTAATGGTGTCATTTGACGGCAAATCGCTTCGGTCATTAGCTCTAATTATATGATTTATGTTTGTCATATATAGATACCACACAAACAAAAGACGCATGCCATATCTTTACTGGCATAAGATTATTTGAGCATGAAATAATAATATAGTTGATTTGATATTGACTCATTTGTTAGTTAACGCTTTTAAATTGTCACCCTTGACGGTGGGGAATCGATGGACTTTGCTTTAAGTTTTAAATGATATATTTTATCATATTAACATTTTTTGATATATATATATATATATATAATCATTTTATAGTTGACTTGTCAACTCTATTTCTTGTTAGCAAAAGATTGAGTCTAAGGTTAGTATTTTAAGAGTTTAGATTTGATATGATTTAACATTAATACTTTAGAATTTTAAAATTAATACCCTCTCTGGTTGAAATTTACAATAAACATGACGATTATTAGGGTATTTAGAGATAGTCATCTCTTAGTTATTTGATCAAATTAGTTTCTCAAATAAAGAGAGTTATAGCAACTAATAACTTATCCGATTATATGATATAATTAGCTTCAAGATTCTCTTAAGGAGAGAATACTATAAAAATATCGTTAAGTTTTATAAACATGGACCTAGTCCTAAGGCCCAACCAGAAAATCAATCCTCACAATATCTTCGGACACTAAATTTAGGCATGTAACACATATATCGAGGCACACGCTGGTTATTTCAATTTTAGATATCTTCACATATTTTATTCATTTTTTAAAGCATCTGTACATATTTTGAGGCGTTTAAAAAATCTCCAAAATGCATCTAAATATCCTATTTTAAGTTATTTGGACGGGTAATAAAAAATCAAGTTTAAATATTATGTTATCTTATAGCGAATGCACTATTTCATCATTCAAATTATTTACATGTATTTTGATATAATGAGATCGAATACGGAGTCGTCTCATAATACATGTAAATGTTATATCCATTCATTTCAAAGCTTGCATAGTGGTGATAAATAATATATGTTTGGAGCCAAAATTTGCTACATAGTCCCACAAAATATTACAATATCTCACAATATCAATAAATGTTCTTACAAGATCTCTCTCAATAAATAAGCTCTTCAGGATATTTTCATTAATATGTGATATCCAAAACATTCCTATAGACTAAAAAAATGAGTGAGTTAAAAAAATACATTTAAAGAGGAAATCAACCATATATAGTAAAAATTTTATTACGTGGAAACTTAGCTCCACAATTTCAATAATTAGAAACCAAAGCTGCTGCCTTTATTCTGTGGAACGCTAATTTTGTATGTTTGGAAAAACTATCATGACTTTTCTAGAAGCCAGTCTTCTTTAACTTTGTGGTAGAGTAAAAATTATAGTCTCCTTTAATGCAAAATCTGTTCATGATTTTCCATCATGCATGCTGGTGAATAAATGCAACTTTATCAATCATTGTTGGCAGGAGGAATTAACTTTTGGAGACTGTATGTATCCTTTTTACATAAAACTGTACAATTAATTTAGTTCATTCAGTTGGCATATCGACTGAAAATTTATTTAAGATTTTGCACATTTATTCCTGCAGGCTATTACTAAGAAGGGTGGAACTTTTCTTGAGGCTCCAGTTTCTGGCAGCAAAAAACCAGCTGAAGATGGTCAGTTAATCATACTAGCTGCTGGTGACAAGGTGAGGATATATTTCTCTTTATTTCCATTACAGAGATGATTTCCAATACTAGAGCGCTTATTTAGACAATGATTTGAATATATTGAATTTTGTCCCCTAGAAAATTAGATTCAGTTAGGTATGTGCATTGTTTGAATAAAATCAAACCAAAACAATCTTATTTGATGAATTTGGTTTAGTTGTTAAAATATATGTTCAGTTATTTGTTGTAATTTTATTTTTGGTTATTGATTCGGTTTTGGTTTTCAAAACCGATTAAATAAAAATTAATTATATTAAATTTTCTTCTTTTAAGTTAAAGATAATTAAATTCAATTTTCAAGTTAATTATATTTAATTCATCTAAAATCGAACTGAACTAACTAAATTAAAGTTCGATTTATTTTAAATTGTTTAAAAAATAATTTCATCGGTTCCATTTTCTTGAATTTTGCAATTGGAACCAATTAGTTTACTAATGTGTAAACTAAACCATTTAAACTGACTAAATGTACATCTTTAGATTCAATGATTTTAAGGCAGGTAGATTTGCACAGTTCAAAAAGAAACACCAGCCCCTTGTCTCCTCACATACGCCCCTCTTTTGTTACATCATGTGTCTTTTCTTGGATCTCTTATTTTCCATTACAATTCATCATATATTTCATGACCAGTGTTTGAAAAATATATAACATTAAGCATTTTTTTTTTCAATTTAGTATTTGTATCTTGCTTTTTGGTATTCAATAAAAATACTTCAAATTGTATGCAAAAAATTGATTTAAGTCTTTTGAGCCATGGAAGGGTTGTGCTCAAGTCAATTTGGGTTTAATGGGCCTGCTAGTGCTGAGCTGCCCCGTCATGAATTTATGTGGGAATGCATATTAGTCACATTTTTGGGTTATATTTGTCAATTCTAAGATTATAATGGGTGCAGGTCCACTTAGATTGAGTGTGTTGTAGATAAAGTTTCATCTTGGGTTTGCCTGGGACTAATTGGGGGCAGGTTAGTTCACCCAAGGACAGGAGTATTTGATAGTTTTCAGACTAGGTTAGGGCTTGAGAGTGAAGATCAATGGGGATGCTGCTATCAACTGATTAGATGTTGTCTTGGGACAACAGTGGTTGGACTATTTTAATAAGATGCTCTTTAGTCAATTTGAGATCATAGATTACTAGACCTTTTAGAGGTTAATAAGTGTTCTGCAAAGTGAACTCAAGAGATTTCCTTTCATATCCCACACCCATATGCCAATAAGCCACACCTAGCTGAATGGAATCCCCTTCAGATCAAACCACAGCTTCTAATTTTTCAGGATTCTTTGTGAATTCCCTGTAGAAAATAGACAACAAAACTAGTAGCTATGATTTCAGGTGGAACGAAACAATATGCAGCAAAAGAACAAATACGATCATCATCGGGAAGTATGCTGTTTACAAGAACAACAACTAAAATTATCTTTTTTTTATCGAAATTTCAACCTCCTGTTTGAATTTCTTGACTGGAAATTCGTGAACATTGCTGGAAAACCACTGATCTTTCAACATGAGAAACAATTCTACCTGAAACAAGGCTTGGATGACTGCATATGCTACCTAAGAACTCCCTGGATGCTTCCCCGCTGGAATCCTCTACAACAGGCGCTGAAGTTCAAGGCTGCAGTTGGTAATCTAGGCCTTCCACTGCTGAAATAGTGGTTTGAATTCTTACCAGCAGGATCCTTTGCTGGAGGAAGAATTCAAACGCCCAAGAGGTGGTTGGAGAGGATGGGAGGAGTCCATCTTGGTAAGACTCTTGTCCCATATGGATTCCCTTCATCCAAACTCTCCAACAAGGTGAAATCCACCAAAAGAACTATGGAATCCACCCTAGAAAAACTTCAGGATAACCTGAAATATAACACTCAACAAAAGACCCCTCCCCCTCTCATAATGAAGGTATTTATAGACTTTAAGAGAAAAGTACCCACCCCTCATGAAAAAATTACTAAAATGCTCCTAAGTAAAGAAAAGACACTAAATCTAAAATTAATTAAATAATTAAAGGAACCTAACCTAAAGAAGACACGCTGTATCAATAGGATTATTGAGTGAAAGGTTTGGCATAATCTACTTCTAAAGATAGCCTTATAATGATATAATAAAGATCATTAAACCAATATTATAATCATCCACCAAATGTAAATCAAACATGAATTTTGAATTATCTTACATTTGGGTTGGCCAAAGAGATAATGCCAACAATAAAAAAAGTGAGTGGTCAAACAAGCATATTAATCTTCTCTTTAGCGTAGATGAAAGCCTGTTTGTCTTGATATGTGGATGGTTGATTTTATTGAAGTGTCATTATATTTTGGCGAATAAATAAAAGGAAGTGGTTGGATGGAGAACAATGTAACCTTGAAACATTTAATCCACCAACTGCATTGGCTAAGGATCAAGGAGGTTTGGCAATTGTGGGCTCCAAAAATTCGTGCCTAGCCTCTTGATTGAACAAGAGTAGATTTATTCGGAGTGAAATTTTTGAAAGACAGATGAATTTATTTTATTTGTGGATTAAGTACTACCCAGAGATTTCATCCTCATTTTGTAAGGACTTTAGATCTGATTCTAGGTTTCCTATAAGTGCAAGCACTTATGGTTAATTACTCCTCTCAAATTGGCGTGAGAGAACTTTTGATTAAGGCTAGTTATAAGCTCGCTAATTGCTTAACATATAGTATAAGTAGGTAGAGTATCATTTATTCATGAAATTCATCATTTATTAATTTAAACCATATAGTTAATGGAATGATGACGTCTCGATTAAGATCCCATGGTTTTATCGTCCGTATCGTGGTCTCTACTTAGTTAGAAGCTAGTCGACGATCGAATTATTTCCAAATGCGTAGTTGTGTCGTCCAAATTGACCTTATAGACCTGGAGTGGTGTTTGTCTAAGCAAATAATCGTAAGTCTACTTTAGCTTATAGAAAGCTTATACATATCAAATATATTCTATAATTCATAACTCAAAGAGCCGAGCCATTGAGGAACATAAAATACTGATTGATTGTAATATAGTAGTCTTTAGAATCAATCGCGTCGAGCTACGGTAGTAGCATTTTATGTGATGTCATTTATGGGCAAGATCACGATGACAGAGGATACTGATCACGTCTTTATTAGCATGAGATTATTTAAGTTTGAACATAGTATTTTATTTGACTTGACATTAGCTCATTTGTGAGCTAAAATTTTCTTAATTTATTATCCCCACCAAACGATGGCAGATGAGTGGATGAATTATTTGCTTTAAGTTATTTAAAGATTGAATTTCATTTTACTTGAATTTGCATTTAATTGAAGCTTAATTTCATGTTAACTTAGTTCAATTTAAAATTCAAATAGCTTTCGATGAAAATATCTCCTAGGTTGAAATCAAATCACCATCATCGGGATAAACTTTCAACTACTATTCTTGTGAGGATCGAGTCTACTATTTGCATTTATGAATTTAAATTTGAGATGATTAGATATTAATATCTTAAATATTTTGACCCTAATGCTCCCTACGATTGATATTCTTGATCAACACAATCATCATTGGGATAAATTTTGTCAACTCTGCTTAGTAGAGGATCTACAATTTTATATTTAATGAATTTGAATTTCAAGTGATTTGCCATCAATGCTTTGAAGATTTGAATGATAATTATCTTCTCTGGTTGAACTTTAAAATCAACACAACTATCACTAAAGGGAGACCTTATCAACTTTACTTAGCAAAGGATCAAGTTCATAATGTTTGAAATCAATCTTATCAACTCTTATTTTTATGTGAAAGATGATCGAATTGGTTGAATGAGATTTGCAATGACTTAGACTGATCTAAATTTTCAACCTGCGCAGCATTATCAAACCTTATAATTAAATATGTAATATATTAGTCGGAGCACATACAGACGATTTATATCTATCTTATATTAACCCTCGAAGCATCCTCAGACATTGAGTTTAGGTATTTTGTTATTGTGTCGGGGTTCATGCAGGTATTTTAAAACACTTGTATTGGAAAGATAAAGTTGAATTGAAAGTTACTTTATATTTCGTACAAGAATTCATCTCTCTCAAATAATTACACAAATTCTAAAGCATTTGAATTGAGTGTTATTTGACTCCATAATTTGTGCAAGGTTGACATACTTGAATCTCATTTAGAAGTTAAATCAATGACTTATGTCTGCTAGCATGAATGTGGTGCAGATCCAATGGCATTCGAAGGCATTTTAGATTTTTATTGCAATTTGAAATAGCATATCACAATTATATTTGCTTCTTTAATAGTTAAATTTGAAGGATTGAAGGCTATTTCTTATGTTTATTAATAAACCTTCAAATTCATTGTAGATTTTCTAATGAATTCTTTGATTGCTCTTAATTTATTTGAAATGAAATTGTGACAAGTATAATATTCATTAGAATGCTTCTATATACTCAATAATGAGTTACTAAAATTAATATAAATGCTTTATATATTTATTTGAATTGCATTTATATTTTAAAGTTTTATGCTTCAATCTCATTTTATTTTTTGATTTCGATTAAATTAAAATTTAGCAGGCCCCTTTTTATTTTCAAATTTGATGATTTGAATTTAATTTGAAATCAACTTAATTTTCAATTTGAAGTTTCAATTATCATTTTATTTTATCTATCTTGATTTGTTCCAATTTAATTTTATCTAAGATCAAATAAAATTTCAACATTATTTCGACTTAGCAATTCTAAGTTCCACAATTCTTTTTTTTAGTGGGATAAGCACTCTTCCCCTTTGCACGGATCCAAGATCGACGGAGGAGGATTATCATCTCTCGTCGGAATCAAGTTTGATGGCGGAGGCTTTCAAATTTCAAGATTCTTGAATTTTTGTAGAATTTGGGCATTAGGAATGCCTAAAATGTAATTAATGCGGTCATGTTCTTCTCTCTTGCTTTGCATACAAGATCGGTGGAGGAAGGATTTTCTTCTCTAGCCGGAACCAATTTTGATGGAGAAGGCTTTTAGATTTCAAGATTCTGAAATTTTTTACTTTCTTGATATGTTGGAACAACACAACGATCATTTAAAAATTTGAGAATTTTATCATATTATTACTTTTGGCACGAAAATCTGAATGACTGCGCCACTAACTGTCACAAATTTTGAGGCAAAATGAGAGCAGGTTTTCGGCTTATTGGAGAAATTAAAAAAAAAAAAAGGAGAATCCAGTTATTCTGTTGTGTTGGAATTGGATGAGAGGAAATGAGGCATTAATATGAGAGTAGGAGGCTTTTGGCTTTGCTGTGTGACGTGGAAATGGAGATCAAATAAAACAGGCAGGTCAGTGGGTTACTACCGTCCCTAGAGTAATTTGGCTGGAAGGAATGGTGGCCGGCAGGGAAGGACTGGACGGCTGTCAGGAGGAATGCCAGCTGGAGGAATGAGAACATATGAAAACTCTTTTGTAAACGATGGCACACAAGAAAAAAAAATATCGATTCTGTTATGGACCCAGCTGACGGGAAGGTGGAGAACAATTTTGAGTTGGCTGGTATGGGATTGCTGATCAGCTGTTGGCTGGAGCTAGGCTCTGGAGTTTCGGCTAGAGAGAGAGATGAGAATTGCGGGTAAAGAGGTCGGTGGGATTAGGATTCTCCTTTGGGAGGATTTTTTTTTTATCCGAGAGAGAGAGAAAGGGTGAGAGAGAGAATAGGGAGGAGAGATTCCAGAACTCGGTTTTGGAAGAATAATGAGGAGAAATTTTGGGATTTTAAAATTCAACATCAAAATTGGAGCTTATTTTGGAGGAAATTTAATTTATTAATTACATAATATATAGTTAGAGATTTTGAATTATTTCTGAAATAAATCTATCATCAAAATTGGGTTTAATAAATCTCTATATTTTTAAATGACTTGATTGCATCAAAATTCATGCAAAATTTGCCGAAATTGAATCCATATAATATGGATGTCTCTCCTAAGCAAATTTGACACTCTAAATGTATCGGCGCAATCTGTTTTACGATTTGAGATCATTTGAGCCGTGTCGAGATTAACTTATGTGAATTCGAGCTTGATTAATGCGTCACACATTCCAAACTTTGCTATTTGCTCCACATTTAATTGATCATGAAAGGTCTCATTTGAAAGGTTTTCCGTTTGGACAATAGTGCGATTTAGTGAAAGGCTCATTTGGATATTGTCAAGTCCTCTTGATTCCGATTTACCGAAATTAGCTGTAGTTTCTTTCTCCTCATCCATGGCAATTAATTGATGAGAGAGGTCAACCCTAATTAATTTTTATGTCTTGAACACATTGGCGTAGTCAATTTGTGATCAGGACATCTTGCTCAATTTTAGTTGCAATTGGTATGTTACAACTCCAATTTACTTGATACTGCGTTCGATCTCTGTCGATTTCAATATATTTGCTCAATTAAGCTTATGAAATTTATTTATAGGTCAACAATAATTTGAGATGCAATGCAATATTCGGAGGAATGGAAGTAGGAGTTTTTGTGAAGCAAAAGAGTCATTAGGAAATGAGGTGGTAATGGGGACCTAAATTAAGGGTTCATTCATAGCCTTAGGTGTAGTTAATGTATGCGAAGGGGGAGAATGAGTAGGGATCGATGGGAGGGGAAGCTAACATGTGATGTCTAAAGAGGATGGTGACATAAGTGGCCTATATTTAGAGTGAGGGAATGGGAAGGTTAATTTGAGGGTGAAAATCAGTTCACAAGTGAGAGAAAAGGTAGGGTCATAGCTTTAGTTGGAGTGGACATCTGACTTGATAAATTAGCTCAAAATTGTGACAAAGGCAAAAGCATTGGTTCAAGGCAAGCTCAATGGGAGTGCTTAGAGGGAAGGTTAGCTTCAGATGAGATGAGAAAGGAGAGCATGAATGAAATGAGAAACAAAGTTTTGCACATGGCACAAAAGCTATGAGGTGAGCGCCTACACTTGCGGGCATTTGGATGCGACAAAGCTATGGTAGTAAAGCCTCACTTGTCATATACAAGAAGGCAAGCATGGGAAGGGACTGCAAACTAATTAAGACTTATATAGAAAAATGGCATGGTAGGATTGCCAAGAGAAAAGCCCCTATTTTCACCAAGCTTCACTTAAGGTGGTCTTATTGAGTGTTTTTAGAATTTTGATGGATGCATGAGCCTCATGTTATCTTTAGTTTGTCTCATGTATTTTTTTCTTTATACTAGTTGCCCTTGTTGTGGTGTATCTTGATGGTATATCAACTAACTCATTTGGATGTAGTCATATGATACTTGACGCCTTTATTGTGTTGATGTCTTCTAGGATGATCTAAATCCTTTGAGCAAAAAAATATAAATTGCTTATGATTAATCTTTTCTCTCTCTTTTTTTCTTATAGGAAGTCCTTAATTATTGTTCATTAATCCTAAAATGCATATATAAAGAAGAAGCTAAAGGAGGAAAAAGGGAGTGTTATTGTTCACAGAATATTGATTTGCAATTCACTAACTAGTAATTTTATGGGCAACTAGGTTTTGCATTGGGTTTGTGCTAAGTTAGTTTTGATTTTGGGCTAGATAAAGTTAATTAGAATAGTATTAGGATGAGTTTAAATTTAAAGGATTGTTGCTAGCTTGTTGGATGAAATCAAAGAGGTTCAGGAGGTAAGGTGTAGATATGTTAGTAATTTAATTTGGGTAGGTTGAGCTAATTATGTGATGATTAGGAAAGGTTTTAAGAGTTTTGGAGGAGAGAAGGAAAGCAAATGCTTATGGTGGGTTAGAATTATGTTCATGTGAACAATAACTAACGAATTCGTGGGGAGTAGAAATGTTGTAATTTTGAGGGGAAAATGATAAGATCATAAGAATTAATGAAATTTGATCTCAATGCGAACATACTTATAAAATGATCCAAATTTGTAACTTTGATATCAATTTAATGTGGAATGACCATAAAATGATTATAATCTATGATAAAGAAGGGGGAAAAGATTAGAATATTAAGAAATAATAGCCCTAGAGATTGCCTTTCCTATGAGGGTTTTTATCTCATAGATGAAGAACATTCATAGTAAGAATCTAATTTTACCATCAAAACATACTTCAAACTCTATCTATATGTAAGTAGTAAAAGATTAATGAATTGTCAAATTGCTAACAAATTTGTGTTTGACTATAATATTCTTGAAATAGTGAAATGGCTTGATATCTTAATATGTAAACTGGATTAATTGTCTATAACAAAATAAAAATACACATTTTATGTTCTCATCAAAATCCCTCTCAAACTTTTATCCTTGACATCTCTCAATGTTTTTTTCACCTTTATGTGTTAATTCACTAAATTTCCTTTGCAGGAATTATATGATGCTGCAATTCCTGCATTTGAAGTTTTAGGAAAGAAATCCTTCTTTCTTGGATCTGTTGGAAATGGAGCAAATATGAAACTGGTGGTCAATATGGTAATGGGAAGGTATGTTTTATTCTTTGTGATGGATGTTTAAAAACTAGTTAAATCTTAATAAATGAATATATATATATATATATATATATATATATATATATATATATATATATATATATATATATATATATATATATATATAGTTGAGTATCCAATTATAGGAGCAAAGTATTCCATTCTCCTTAAAATCATTTAAACAATTAGCATATGTCATTCTGAAAAATTTTAAGATCATATGATCGATAGTAAGATCAAAATTTTCTCAAAATATGCTACGTATGCATGACAAGGTTTTTGAGTTTCCATTCTATAGTGTCTTTCAAATGACTTGGCCTTAAGTACTAGACATGTTGATGATATTTAGAATTATTTGATCGTTTTGATTGGTAAAGGTAGACAAAATATTAATACTTGGCTTCTTTTTATCATCTATTTTTCATTTTTATTTTTTTTTCATGTTTGATGAATTTTAAATTATTAAAAAAGCTAATATCATTGATGATAATTAGTGACGTGATTTTATTTTAAAGACTGTGCGGTGAAATACACAAATAAAATTTGAAGTACAGTGATCATTAATCTCTTAGGAGGAAAAACACATCACACATATACACACAAATACATACACTATATCATACACTATATCATACACTAAATGAGAGTAAGATTAGAATCTAGTAAGCATGCGGGGGGAGGGTTCCAAGTTGAAATGGACTCCTCTCATTATTTGAGATTTTTAAATACATTGTTATTGTGGTGAAAGATGAGATGACTCATTGAAAACACAAAAGTGAGATTTTTATAATAAGTGCCGCTCTTTCTCGAGTCGAACCATTTATGAAAATAATTTTTATTTATAAATACATGAGTTTAGTTGTTCAAAAAAATGAAAAGGAGGATTTACATACATACCACACAATTCTTATGTATTTAGATATTTAATATCTAAACTTTAATTTTTACATATACAATATTTTAGTCTTTAATATCACATCAAAAATATCATTATCACTCATTTTAAGAAAGTGAGATGCACTATTTGAAGCGTAGGAAAATGGTAGATTAGTACCTAATATTTTATGAATTTTGAAAAATAAAACCTCTTTTTGGCATTAAAATGGTCAGTGAGTGTTCTACTTCTGCACTTAACATGAACCATATTTTCTGTCCTTCTGTAGCATGATGAACGCATTATCCGAAGGACTTTCCTTGGCGAGCTCAAGTGGATTGAGTCAGCAGACGTTTCTTGATATATTGGTAGAGAAACCAACCCAAAATAATGCAAATTTCATATAATTTATTTGAAGACTGTGCTTCTGTATATGGTTCTCTGTGTAGGATCTTGGTGCCATTGCCAATCCAATGTTTAAGCTGAAGGGACCTGCAATGATCCAAAGCAGTTATCCCCCTTCCTTCCCTCTTAAGCACCAACAGAAGGATATGAGGCTGGCTCTTGCTCTGGGTGATGAAAATGCAGTCTCCATGCCTGTTGCTGCTGCTGCTAATGAGGTAATTCTGTTTCCCATTACTAATTTTGCATAAATATCATAGGCATATCTATTATCTAAATCCTTATATTTATTTATATAAAATTGTAATATCTAAGTCATATCAAAATATATGCAAATAAAGTTATATTTTATTTTGGATAAGCTAATATTAGTCTTATTTTTTTACATGATTTAGAGATTATATTATTGTATAAATAAATATAAAAAAATGTAACATAAGAATTCTCTTTTATATAAAATTATTTATATGATTTTGCTGTCTTTTTTTTATTATCCCCTTCTCTCTATTCTTATGTATTTATATATCTAAAGATTTACTTATATAATTAGGGTTCTAAACAAGCTGAACATGAGGTAGCTCTGTTAAGTTTATTTCAGCGTTTGAATAAATCAAAAAATTTTGAAAAATGCGGAACCCGTAGGATTCGAACCTGGGCATCATTTTTGTATGAGAAAAGCTTCATTCACCGAACTATGATGTCTGCTATGTATGTATGTGTATGTGTGTATATATATATTCTTTTTTTTTTTAAAGTGCCGTCTTTTGTTATTTGTCTCTAGGCCTACAAGAGGGCCAGAAGCGTTGGTCTTGGGGACCTTGATTTCTCGGCAGTGCATGAGATTGTGAAGGCGACTGGGAATTCAGGTGATGCCAAGTGATTTCTTATTAAATTATTGTGTTAAAGAATTGAAAAGTATCATTTTTTTTATTGTTAACCTTAAATTATCAACCTTTTTTTTCTATTCTTCAATTGGAACGCATGATGTCATAAAACAACAATTTTTGTTATATTTCAAAGTGTTGTGAGTAAATTCTCAATGAATTGATAGATTCTCAAGCTTTGATAATTGCCCAATGTTCATCTTTATAACAATGATGTATTATAGGTTGAGTTTAGGGTTTTTAAGATTTCTTCATGGCAGTAAAAGGCCACTATGTGTCTATTTGCTAGCTTTTTTATATTTTTTAGGAGAATTTAATGGGGCATTTACATACATAGCACACAATTCTTATATATTTATATATCTAACACCCAAACATAAATATTTACATATATAACACCTAAATTTTTATTATTACAAAAAAATAATACTTTTCTTACTTTCAAAAATGTAAAATTCACTTTTTGAAGTATAAGAAAGGTGTTATATTTGTAAATATCAAACTTTAATGTTAGATATGTAAATGCATAAGAATTATGTGCTATAAATTTCTCAAATATTTTATTGTGAAAAGGAAAATTTTATAATCATATATACTAGAATATATATAGAATGTGATAGTTGTAAGAAAGTTATTTTTTAATTTCATTTAAAAAATCTATTAATTATAATAGCAATTTTTAAAATTTTAGATTAGTATAATATAGATTTTAATGATTTAAATTAATTTATATATATTATATTTATTTTAAATCAATTTAATGATTTTGAGATTTATTTAAATAAAAAAAAATTTCCCCAGATTATCTTTTCTCTCAGTTCACAGGTGGCTGCTCTTTCTTTCTTCTAGGGAGCTGCAATAAGAAATAGCAATGAGGTGATTTATCTTGTCATAATTATTAGGTGCGGAGTCTAAATATATTTGTCAGAAATTTAATAATATAATATTATGTAATATTCATTAATATAAAATTATTATATATTAATTATAAATTATTTATATATTATTAAGTATTAATATATGTTATATACTATTATATAATTAATATTATATTAATATAAATTGATACATAATAGTTTATAATTAATATATAAAATTATATATTAATTAAATATCACATAATATTATATTATTGAATCTCGAATATAAAATTATATCTAAATTGCTCTCTACATTTAAAGTGGAAAGCTTCTGATGAGAAGTAAAGATGGACTACAATTTAGTTTTGGATTGTATCTATACAAATTTTATTGATAAAAATTTAGAGAAAAAATATATATATTTCTAAGATGAATAAACCTTAAGTTTCAAATGTCTATAATAATAATAAGTTTTTATCCTACTAAGTATGGTCGGCTACATAAATCATTCTTCCTCATTATGTTCTATTAAGTATCAAATTTTTATTTAATTTTAATAAATTAAAATCATTTTTTATACTACTTAATTTAATCTTCTTAGGCCTACTTCTAGTTTTTTAATATAGATTAAGAGTCAGTTTGGGAGAGCTGTAACGTTTTGAAAAGTTAGTTGTAAAGTTGTTATAGAGAAAATAATTTTTTTAAAAAGTTTATGTGTGTGTTACAAATTTTTTTCTTTTTGAAAAATTAACAAACAGAACAATCTCTAATCAGATTCAAAAATAATTTTTTCAAATAAAATTTTTAAAAAGCAATCAAAAGCGGTAGCCAAATGAAATTTGTTTGATTTTTAAAAAAAAGCGATCGAAATCGCTTTTCATCCCAATACGTTACATTTACTAATTTCATTAGATGATCGACGTCTTATGTGACCAAATCATCTAAGGCGGCTCTCTTGAATCTTATCTATTGCTGGAACTACTTTAATATTTTTCATGTATATATTCATTTTATATTTTATCTCTAAGTGTAAAACTACTCATCCATGTGAGCATTCTTATCTCTGCAACACTTAATTTCATACTTCTATTTTATTGGCTAATATTCTGCTCCATAAATCATTATAAGTCTTACCACTATATTATAAATTTTCTCTTAAATCTAAATAGTATTCTTCTATCACACAATATGTTAGATACATTCTTTCACTTCAACCATCCAACTTAAAACTTTGTAATAATATCCTCATTTATTTCACCATCATTTTGAACAATCTGAGATATTTAAAATGTTCACTCAATTGCATTAAATTAGAGTGAGTGGAAAACAAGAGAAAAAATTTATTAAAAAATTTTGAGTGAAAAGTTTCTAATTTCATTTTGTATTTGTTCAAGACAAGTGGTGACTTCAGCCATTCTTTCTCCCAACATAATAAAAACTTAATTGGAACAGAGAATTTTGAAGGAAGCTCATAAGAATAAAATCCGCAAAGAGCTTTGAAATTGGATTATTTATATTAAAATATTATGATGAAAGAGTGTAAAAATGAGCCTCAAAATTCTTAGATTTATTTTACATATCACATTAATTTTATAATAAATATAGGAATTTAAATGGAATTTTAGTAAAAATATCATTTGGAGAGAAAAAAAAAATCTCTTTATTAGAAACTGCTTGAGAGAATTAACATTAACGTTGGCGCTATTGTTCAATACATATCTCTCTCTCTCTCTCTCTCTCTCTCTCTCTCTCTCTCTCTCTCTCTCTCTAGGAATTGATACATATATTTTATTTTATTTGGGATAAATTAGGGAAAAGGCTAATTACACTTCTATGAATTCAATGTAGGAAGAGAGATTTTATTAGGAGCACTTTGAGATCATTTTTATTTCTTATTTTTTAAATAAAATATATTTAATAGTGATAAAAATTAATAAAAATATTCAAAAATTTATTTTAATATTTGTAAAAATAATATAATCTATTTTCAAAAGTACAAAATAAATATTTAAAAATATATCGAATAAATCTATTTTTTTAAAAAAAACATAAAAATAAAAATTTAATCACAAACAAATCCTAAAACCTCTATTTAGGATCACTTTTATTTTATTTTACTTCAAAGTAAAATATATTTAATAATAATATTATTTATTTTTAAAAATAAAAAATAAAAATATATAAAAAAATACATCAAATAAATATATTTTAAAAAATAACATAAAAATAAAAACACAAATCATAAAACAAAATTGATACCAAACAGCCCCTAAATCTTCACGCATAAACTTAAATGAGCATATATTATTAAAGTTAGAGCTCATTGGTGAAATAAAATTCTTAAAATTTGAGATTTTAACCTTCAAATGAAAGATATTGATAACTCAATCCTCTTTAGCTTCGTTAAAAAATTAGTTTATGCATAATTCCAAGAATTCTTAAGATAATTTTTTTCATGCATCAAAGATATATATATATATATATATATATATATATATATATATATATATATATATATATATATATATATATATATATATATATATATATATTGCTACTCTTTTAAGCACAAACTAAAATGGCTACCCTATTAGTGCATTTTGGGGCACCATATTGGTGTTTGAGATACCACGTTTCGCCTGCATTTTGAAAAATTTGCTTTGAGAAAACTGCATTTTTTTAAACTTACATGGCTCCCTGCAATGACTGCAATGAAGTTGCAATTTGATTTTTTAAAAATAAAAAAAAATTATAGACCCCAACGCAACTTCTTAAATAACATATTCTTCAGTAGCACTTCCATCACTATTTTTCAAGTAGTTGTAACTATTCTAAATAAATCCTAAGAAATACTTTTGAGTTATAATATTTAGGTATGATCCTCCATATGTTTATAATGAAGTCAACAAAATCTATTCTATAGAATTTTAAATATGATCTTCCACAAGTCATGCTCTAGTTGATAGGACATGCATACTAAATATTTTTTTTTATTTTTTTGCAATGGATATCCATCCAACACCTCACCCATCTTGTGGGCGGAGATATCGTTGTGACTAATCCCATGGGAGCCTAGCGCCGCATTCATCACCCACATGTGTCAGATTCCCACTTACTTTCCTCACCTTAAGTATAGGCACCTCCGCCCTGGAAAGGATTCGAACTCAATCCGGAGGGTTCCCAACCGCGCTCGCTCACCAACTAAGCTAAGAGACGGTGGGTTACTAAATGTTATTCATTAAACCAAATGAACGGTCATGAAACTCTCGCTCCTAGTCAAATCAAAGCAGCTATATATATATATATATATATATATAAGTAGTATATTAAATAAAATCTATAATATAATAAAAGTCTTAAAGGTTTGTTTGGGAAAGGTGCAATCATCTGAAAACACAGCTATGGAGTTGCTGTAAATAAATTATTGTCTAAAAAAATTGTAGTGTTGTATTATATATATATATTTTTTGACGACAGAGATTCTCAGAAGTAAAAAATATAACTTTTTGAATGCAAATTTTTCAAAATGCGGCCAAAATATAATTACCCAAAAAGCATTTAGCTGCATTCGAAAACCTGTTTTAAGAAAGTTGACCCAAACGTTACCTCAGTAAACTCGAAAGCTTCATAAGCTTATGAATCAGTTCCTTTGTAAGAAAAAAAGACAAAGGTGACGACATTCAAAGCAACAATATTTGATCATACTTTTATTACTACAATGAGTGTGCCTATTACACATCACAACTATAGGGGGCTATCAACAATTGCAAATCTGATGAGAAACTAAATGCTGAATTGGAAATAGAAATAATCAAGGGGCGAGGAGAGCCTATGTAGTTAGTAAATAACATTAATTAAAGAGAGTGGTCAATCAAAGGGTTAAGGGTAGAGCATAATGGCTTGAGTTTGGAGAGGGACTGAGGCTAATTAAAATTAGAAGATGAAATTTCTCTTGATATTTCTTATTTAATAATATAATTTACAACAGTTCAAAATGAAATCATAGACCTTAACATATGAATAGTTAAAACGAAATAAAAGACAATATGACTCGACAAATTTAACAGTACTTTACAGCCTGACGCTGGAATGATAAAATACACAAAAATAATAATACAGGTTGGACCCTATGCTCTTGAAATTTCTGACTTGAAGCACACTATCTACAACTGCTTGGGACAAAATCATAGATCTTCATATATGAATAGATAAAATGAAATAGGAGGTAATGATACTCAGTAAAAATGATACTAAAACCAATAAACTACAGCTAAAATTATAGAATGCTAAGGGGAAAAAAAAACTTCATTCCCCAAAAGAAACCTACACCAAAAGAATACAAACCAGGAAGCAAATGAAAGAAGTGAAGGTGAGAATCTAATAATTTATGTTGACGTTAGACACTAGTACTAAATGGTATGTTGTATTGAGCTTCTTGACGTAGTAGTATTAGCAGTAGTAGCAGTTCTTGTCATGGTGGTAGCAGAGGAAGAAGAGGAAGAGGTTGCCATATTGTTAAGATTGGAAGCAAAAGCAATGTTAGAGGCGTAAGAAGACGCACCAGAAGATTCGCCCGTTGTGTAGCTGGAATATCTGAGGTCATGGGATCTTCTTTTGTACTTGGAATAAGGGATCCCTGGCTTGATTGGCTCCTCAAGAGGGCCTGGCTTCCTTGAAAGGATCACTACTACACGACGCATATCTGGCCTCAACTTGGGGTAAGGCTGGACGCAGAGGAGGCCTAAGTGCACGCACATAGCCACCTGCTCAGTATCAGCAGTGGATCTCAATGCAGGATCAAGTATGTCCATGGTCTGTTTTTTGGTATAAAGCATCCAAGCCTAGAAAAGAATAATAATCCAAATCCAAGTATAATCCCAGCCAGTTAAACGAAAATGTAAATAGAAAGTAAAGCATAATAAACACATAAGGTAATTCATCATTTAAATATTTCTTATGAGACTTCAAGAAGCTCAATACAAAATAAAAGGGCACAACTCAATGTATGAAGTGTATAAGTTATGCATTACAACATTTGTGATCATGTAGTTAATAGTTATGTACAAATCTTTAGCATGCTTGATCCAAAAACATAATTTTTGCAGTACGAGTAGTATGTGACTGCAAATGCGATGCATGGCAACATTAATAATATGAGTGACTTAAGCACCCGATTAAATTGTTAGTCTACAAGATGATTACAAAAATATATCGTATTATGCCTAGGTATATATTTTATTATCCCCCAGCATCATATTATTTCTTTCTTGTTTACATGATAAACACTTGCAATTACAATTAAATATTAATGCAAAATTTATATAAAATGGCAAAACCTCACTTCTACCATTCCTTGAACTAAGTGTACCATACGTTATAAAGAGCATGCATGCAGTTTTTTTTTTTCTTCTCTTTTTCATGATGGATCATAATCACTAGCTTGATTTTTCCAATAGCACATATATGCATGACTTCTCAAGCTGATGCCATCCTCTGAGCAACCATGGATCATCCCTTCGGTGTCCATTACGCCATATTAGTACAAAAATGCTCTACATCACAAATTTTATACCATATTTTATATTCATTTAGTGTAAATATGTCAGGCTCGCTATTTTTTTTAGAAAAAACACAAAAAATACAATACTCTAGATAAAGCATATTATATACTCGATATAGGAAATGTCTGTAATAAAGAGTTGGCTACTTAGGACAACTACCTTGCCTCTTCCTCTTCCCTCTCCAGCCACTAGCCTCCTCTCTCACCTCTCTGTCTTATCTGCTTCTAATCTCCATCATCTTTCTCCCTCTTCTTGGTTTTACACAATGCTTCGTCCTTCAAGCTCCATAACCAGGACAATAAATCTATAGTATTTTTGGCATTGGAAGTACAATTTTTTTCTTAGATCCATAGATTTTGGCAAACTTCCATGCCTTCAAAAGTGTTTTTGGTAAGATTTTACTTAAGGCTGTGGTTAGCAATGAATTTTGTCAACTAGTTATGTGGTTTAAGACAACATAATATACTTTTAGGCATTTGGTAGAGATTACATTAATAGTTGTGGAAAAATTCTGTGTACAAACACTAAAAGTAGGGCTTATGAAAAAAACTAACAAGCTAGCGTTCTTAAAATGCTATTTTATTCAAAATAATGTTAATTATTTGTGGCAGAAGAACCTTTAATTTAATTTAAAAAAGTCAACTATTATGTCTTTTATTTTAAAATATTAGTTTAGTTATTTTAATAGATTAACGTTAGTTTCTCTCTTTGATTTATGGACTGCAAATCTTGACATAATGTATTTATTACTTTAATTGGTCAGACATTAATCAATTTTGAGCAAGACATTCAAGTATAGATCATATGTATCTAAAAATGATTAAGATCTGAAGTATATAATACAAGTCCTTTAGAGTAATTTCTTACAAAAGGGTGTCGATAAAATGAAGATTAAGCTCAGTATTTCTCTTGTGACTTAATATTGTCTATTAAAAGGATGCTTTAATGTGGTTTATGTTTACTCCAAGTAGCCTTTCTAGCATAAGAGATCCTTCAAGAAGACCTATAACTAATTTTAGCTTTGGCTATATGATTGATTTTTTTTTTCTGAATTTTTCTGAAAGTATCAACTCATATATGATGGTGTGCACAAGATCATTTCTTGAAGCCATTCTACAACAACAACAACAACAACAACAACAACAACAACAAGCCTTAATCCCAAAGGTGTCGACTACATGAATCCTTTCTCCATATGTATTGTCAAATTCTCATTTAATTCAAGTATACTAAGATCATTTATACATCTTAACCAAGTCTTTAGGTCTACCTACCTTTCTTAACATAGCAAATCTAATGCATCTACTCTCCTAAGTCATTGATGACGCTATATGGCCAAACCATCTGGCTTTCCCTAATCTCTAAAGCTATCAACTTTTTCCCAAACATACTCATTTTGCATTCTATCTCTAAGGGTAAAGCCACTCTAAAATAAATAAATTAAATTAAATTAAATTAAATTATAAGATTCTAAGTCTTCTGTGAGGCACTCAATCTCAATAGCAAGAAGCATAAGATAAAAAAGAATAAGGTGAAGGCATGGGCAGATAGTGTTTAAGAATCCCAAAGTGTTAAGAGACACATAAGCACTTTCATCATATAAGACACAAGCACTTTCATCATATAGGTTAAGAGACACATAAGCACTTTCATCATATAAGACACATAAGCACTTTCATCATATAGGTTCAGTAGCTTGATGTCTTAAGAACTACGATGTGACATATATTTTATGAATATCAAAATCAAGCAAATTTTAGCTTTCTAAGGACTGCTGATTTTAATATCCTTCCCTTACATTCTGTTCCCTAAGTACTATCAGCATGTATTATTCTTTAGTTGGTTGGCTTCATACCCTTTTTGGTGATACCAAGAGAGAAGTTTGTATTTATACCTGTATGGATGGATTGTAGAGAATTTATTTACTTATGTTCCTATCATATAATACGATTGTGTCGTTTATAGTTGATATGATAATTCGATAAAAATTTTATTTGCAAATGTTGAGAGAAGCTTTCTCCTTTCATTTCTCAATCAATGCATGTTTGTCATCACAAAATAGTAGAGATAATAAACCCCATGTGCATATGTTTTGATGATAGAATATAATGATAACTAATTGATTTACTGTTGACATGTAGATTATTCATGTTGGAGCAAACCTTAAGAGCATCAAGACGCTTGAAAAGGTCTTGAACAAGGATGATCCCATCAGTGATAATTCAAGCTTTTATTTATAAATTCCTTATTAAGATTAATTAAAAGCCAGGAGTTTTCCATACAATTAATTTGTGCACTCATTTATAATAATTTAATTAAATGAAATTTATTTTTAAAAAAGTAATTGCACCACAAGAAAAATTCATATGTTTATGTTTCTAACATATATTTTATTTAATATGAATTTCAAATATTGCTTCAAGCCTTCAAAATATTTTTTTGGCCCAACCATAAGATATGGTTTGTATTGTGTATAATACACCATACAAATGTATTATGTATCCAATCCAAAATCCATAAAAATACTAGAACTAACTCTGGCAATCTGTTATATGGTTAATAAGCATAAATACCCTTAACTTCTCTATCTACTCAAAGCATAAAATACGATGTCTAAGCATCCATATGCTTAAAGTGACAGTCTCTAACTGAAACTGAATTTTAAGCATAGTGCAATACACGCTCTGTTTGGTGAATGATACAATAGAAAAAAAATGATTAGTTTTTTATCGGTAATGACTACGGCGTATTCAAGAGGTTTGAAGCAATGAACATATGATACAGTAGAAAAAAAATGATTAGTTTTTTATTGGTAATGACTACGGCGTATTCAAGAGGTTTGAAGCAATGTACATATGTATTTAAACATTTTTTGTCAGGCTTTTACTCCATAAATACCTACTAATAATCTTCTATTCAATATATAAAATTTGGGCAAATTGATCATATAAACTCTCAAATCTTTCATGAACCATTTTCTCCTACTTATCTTCTCAACCAAAGGAAACCTGTGTACAAACTTGCTCTTGCAAAAGTCCAGTTCTGTCAATTTCATCCATCCGTGATTTTTAAATTTGATTGCTAGGCAGATTTACGGGATTTAGAGAAACTAAAGTGCATGAAGAGGGCTGGACGAAAGATACAGAGATACCTTCGATTCTTCTTTGTCAAAATATTTCTTCTCCTTTGCATGTCGTTGGTCTCATCAATGCCATCTTTGGCTTACTCTGGTCAAGACTTCCTTTGTCCTAGTCAAAGCGAAGGAGAAACAAGGACATGGTTTCAGTGCTTTGGGTAGGAGAGAAGAAGAGGAGAGTTACTACTGATTTATTTTATTTTTTAATTTTGATAAATTTTGAATTATTGATAATAATAGGCATTACCCAAAGGAGACATGCTAATTTAATTTTTTATTACTTTTAATAATTAATATTATTTTATTAAAAAAATATATAGTAGTATTTATGATTTAATTTGATTAATGCATCTATAATTTTTTAATTAACTTAGTAATTCTTAATTAATGATTAAAATGATATGTTATATTATGCTAATTATAATTGAGTTAACTTAATTATAATTGATTTAGGCTAAATAAAATTAACTTGATTGAATTAACATTATTTTTATGTAAAATGACTAAATAGAAATCTAGATTGTTAGGATCAAACTATTATAAAAATCTAGTTTGTTTGTTATATCATATTATTTACATTCAAACATTCATATTTTTAATTGTTTTGTCAAACCATTTTTTGTTGGGTGAATTGTTTGACATTGAACATTTTAAGCCTCCCAATCTCCCTCCTCTCCTCTTATCTCTATATGTAAATACATGAATTTATTGGAAGCATATATGTATAGAAGTATGTATGAGTTCTTATTAGTAGTTTATTAGTAGTTTGAAGAAAGAATTTGTCTTGAAAAATTGTATATCGAATAGATTTTTGAATTTCATTAAGCTTCAAGGGTTATTGGTTGGAAGTAGAATTTAGTAAAGATTGATAAAGTTAAACAATTTTTTTGGTATAGAGGGTGTTAAATCAAATTAAATTCTAGTAAACTATTTGGTTACTGGTTTTTGAATTTACAGATTTCTTCGATTATAAGATTTTAACATAAGAAGAAGAGATGGACATATGGTCTTGAACATTGTCTAAAAAGCGTTGAAGCCATATAGGCTCAAGCTTCACTCGATCCAAAGAGGCTTACACCATTTCTATTGAGGCTTAAGCCTCATTTCATTTTTTTTATAATAAGTATAAACAATTTATAATAATATTAATGTATTTTATAAATTATAATACATATCTATCTATTTGTGCCTCATGAGTTAAATTTTTCAACTTGAACAATTAGTCTCTCCCAAATCATGCGAGCGATTCCTCTTCTCCTCCAAGCAACACAAGTCAGATCAATGTCTCCATCTCCCTTCATATTATTAATGTATTATGTTATTTAAAACTATATTGAATACATTGTTAACTATTATAAGGAGTAAAAAAAGTCGCAGTAATTGAAGATGATTAGACATATTTCGAGGGTTACAATTACATATAAAGATTCTTCTAAAAATGATAATAAGATTACAGTAGATCTTGATCCTCATGATACATTTAAAATTTTAAATGAGTGCTTACATAAAATATCATCTGAATTTTATGTTTTATATTAATATATGACATTATAATTTGTGGTTTGTCTTTATGATAATGAATTAGGAGAATAAGTTGATAGTTTGTCATATTTATGATTTTTTTTTTTTTTTTTTTTAGGCTTATGCATCCATCCTCAAGGCTTATACCTCATATCACTAAAACAAAACGCCTCGACATTACCTTCTTAAACATTATTCAACATAAAATTCTTGCTTTTTGAATATGGTTCTCTTATAATATTTATGCCAAAACAATATCACTTATTTGAAAAACAAGAACTTCTACTACAATCATATTTAAACATAATTAAAGGATAGGAAATTCCATTTGTAGCTTTTCTTAGCATTACTTATCTTGGCAGTGTGATGAGAAGCAAAACAACTACATTTTCTTTTGATCGGGACCTACAATGATCAAGATTTGTGTTTTTGCAAGACAATCAGATTGTGTGCCAGGTCCTCAAGGAAGGCTAAGAAGTATGGTCATAACACAAAGGCTGCAGTTCGTGATATTCCTCTTATAGATTGATTAAATTATATGAATTCTAGGATTTAGTAAATTCAAGACTGACAATGAAATAGAGAGTGAAAGGATTCATATTTTCTACAGGAATTAAATTCTCCATACTATTTAGTAAGATTTAAGTTAAATCTAACTTAAATCTTTCCTTAAAGCTGCTACCAAACAACCCCTAAATCAAAATAAATGAGTTCAAACAAATTCAAATCAAGAATGGATCGAGCTAACCTATCTCTAGGCCTGAATTGAGAATAGATCTAAAACTTTGAGCCAATATCATCCCAAGGTCAGATTGGCTTAAGATTATACCGTCCTAAACCTTGATTTTAGGTTTAAAAAACAAGTAATATTTAATGCCAAAAACATATAAATGTAGACTAGACTAATGAAAGATACAAAAAGAGCCTTTGAGACGATTCCTTAAAACTACAACCACTACTAGCAATTATAAGTCTACATGCTTCAAAATCTATGAGCCTGTTCTCGAACCAGAAATAGAATGGCAAACATTAAACAATTCCTATGCAGTTAGCATCAACGGGTAAAAAATCATTCATTCATTCAACTCTCTAGTAGCATGATATTCTAACATCCAAAACACAAGAAGAACAAAAAAAATAAAAAATGAAATGCATAGTTAAATTAGACTGCTGGAAAATACACATACCCATTCAAGGAGTGTAGAAGCATCATCGTTTGGCAAAAACCTAGAGTTCTTCTGACCAGAGACGAGCTCAATGACGAGCACGCCGAAGCTGAAGACGTCGACTTTTGGGGAGAGAGCGCCATTCATTAAATATTCCGGCGCCATGTAGCCACTGGTGGCTAACACGGGTCTGAACATGGGTGAGTTCATCTGGGAAGAGTCGAGCCATGCCGAAGTCTGCGATTTTTGGGTTCCAACGCTCGTCCAGAAGGATGTTGCTTGCCTTAATATCCCTATGAATGATGGGTGTGTGCGCGTCCTCATGCAAGTATAGAAGGCCTCTTGCTACCCCAGCAATCACTTCGAACCGCCGTCTCCAATGGAGAACATCCGCCGCCTCCTGCCTCTCTTCCCCTGTTTTTTTTTTTTTTTGGGGAAAAAAATTCTAAAATAAAATACACTATCATGTATATATTTTGATATAATTTAGACACTAGAAAATTATACAAATAAATAAAATAGACAAAATATTCTATAGTATGTAATATGCAATCCTCCAAAATTAATTTATTATATATTTATTTATTTATTTAATCAATATATAATGAAATTATTATACTTTATATTTAGGCTACAAATTTATGAGTTGAGTCGAATATGTACTCATTTTAATTTAAGCTTGTTTACTATTATTGAGTTCGGGCTCTGCTCGAGCTAGATTAAAACATTTCAGACGGTGTACAAGCTTGAGCTTGTGGCTCAAATTACATCGACTTTCTCAATGAAGAGTGATTTAAAATGTCAAAAATTTTCATAAGATAAATGGAATAGTAGATAAGACACTACCCAGATTTCACCCTCATTTTGAGACTTTTGATATTGGGTTTCTCATAGTAAGCACCTATAGTTAATTATCCCTCAATGAGAGAGAAATTTCGAGCTAATTAAATCGCTTATCGACAAAGATAAGAAGATGCGGAAATTTTGAATTTGGATTTATGAAATTCATCACTTTAATTTAAAGTGGAGGGTTGGGGGAACGATGACGCACTCAATCTAGATCTTACATTCCATCCCTATCAGCGGCCCCAAGCCTACTTATAAGAATAACACAACCTCAGAAAAGATCTTATCGCCAACACTTGGTTATGAAGAAATTTTTAGACGCAGGTGTTTTTCAGGAGATAATCTTAAGTCTACCTTAATGACAGAGGTTTTTTTTGTCTTATCGATTCACATTCACATCTCAAAGAGCATTAAAACATACAGCTACGTTACTATGATAACGACGTATTTGGCGTAACACCCTGGCAGGACTGAACTACATCATGGAGACCAAACCACGCATCAGATACCCCACGCCCTACTCGGCATGATTGTTTGAGAGTAAACATAGTTATATACTAATTGACTTGACCTTTTGAGCTGTAGTTTTAATTTAATCTGGCCAAACAATCACGGATAATTTTTAACTTTAAGTTTTAATATCAACTTCACTTACATTTATAAATAACGATATTTTAAATTGATGATTGAGATTCAATCTAAATTAATTTCTTTGAAATTATAATCATATTTTGATAAGTATCCTCCTGGTTAAAATTTTTATTTAACACGCCCATCATGGGGTGATTTATTATTTCCTATTTTAGATCCGCCACTCTATTAATTTAATAATAATCATACGAATTTCGATGTTTTATTAGACAAGATATTATAATAATATCATTAGATTTTTAGGTTTTGTTAACTTACACGGCACTAAACCGGAATCAACCGAACATCCTCAAATACTAAGCTTTAAGATTATGTGTGGCCTGCGTGTATTTGAATCAATATTAATTTAATCTAAGAATTTGTATAATATTGCTTGTTTTGATCAATTTCAAGTATAAATTTTTAGATAAAATTTTGACAAAGATTTCAAATTTCTGCCGTCCCACATTTTAACGTGGGCTCGCAAAGATGCCAAGAAAAGATTTATGGGTGTAAACACCATAAGTTATCCAACCAGTCGAAGAAAGACATAAAGTCTCAAATCAGATGAAGTCTGATTTCCCAACACGCCAAGAAAAGCGATACTTACTATATACTTGCGATGTCGCTTTAAAACATCAATTTTAGCTTTTTTTAGTTGAATTTTTATTAATTTATTTATGTCTACTATCGGTGTAAGTTTCATTTTCAACAAGATTCAGTGTCTTCCCCAGATGTATTTACTGAGTATGGCCCACCATGTTAAGAAATACAGAGATAAACCACAATGCGCGATTCTCACCAAAGAAAGCGTATGGGCTCTAAGATACCCATCAAACAGATTTCTCCGCCAGAAGAAGGCCTCTGATTTATACTGCAAGCAAGTGAATTCCCGCCACACTAAGAAAGACGTGTATAGGTACTTATAGTCAACATAGCCGGAGAGCACGCATTGGGCACACGGCGCCACTCTGAGATCGATCGCTGATGGCGACATCCGTTTGGGGCGCCGCTGAGCGAGATATGAACAATGCTCGTGATGATTGATCGGCTACAGTGGTTTTATGAGAAAACCTCTTCTGCAGAAGACTGGAGCGAGGGAGAGAGAGAGAGAGAGAGAGAGAGAGAGAGAGACGAGGAGAGAGAGGGAGGAGGGATGCAGAGAGGGAGACAGCCGTCTGTGTGGAGTGAGGATGGAAAAAAAATTCGGTTTAAGATTTTAAGGAAGGTTAAATATAGGATATTTTTTATTATTTTATTTGCCCTAATTTGAATTTTCATGCCAACATCGTCACATAAACAATATATATATCGATTTTAGTTACTCGATGTTCTGACGCAACAACGATTCCGCTTTCAGATCGTAGCCGTTTGCCAAAGTCGAATCGTAATTCGCTCAAATTTGCGGCCGCTTCGCCGATATTCATACACTCATCCGAATTGAGCGCGGATAGTCTTGTTCAATAAGTTTTAATGTTTTGACACTAACGACGAGATCAATTTCCCAAACGGAGGTCATTTGGGCATCGCAGCCTTCCCGACTCGATCTCTTCGACCCCTTTCGATCGTCGAATCAAATTGCAAGATGCCTATTTTGATCAATTTGACGTTCAACGCTGATTGGGGTCGAAGATCATTTCGACTAATTTTGCCGTCGAGTGCATTTTAACTCGATTCGCTACCGAAACCGTTGAATTCACGAGCTCGACTTGACTTATGATGCATGAAAGTCAACAGCTCGTAAAATAAATATTATTCAAGCTCAAGTTAGTTCGAACTCAGTTCAAATTGAGATTATTGTTAATGAGCAACTCATTTAATAAAATAAACAAGCTTTAATCAAGCTTATTCATGAGCAGCTTGTTGATAAATATATAGGAGTTATATCAATTAAAATTTATTAAGCCTAAAATAAAAATTTTAAACAATATTATTCATGAACAAGTGTTATGCTCGAAACATGCTTGTTCACGCTTTAAATGAAATTGTTCAACGAATAACGGTATGCTCAAGTTTGCTTAATCGACAAAAGTGTGCTCGCTTTGATTAGTTATTCAATCAATCAAGAACGAGCTCTAATCGAGCCTGTACACTAGTAGCTTGGTGAACACTCAGTTCGTTTGTAGCCCTATTTATATTTATCATTGTATAAGAGTTGAAAATTTTTTAGTAAGAAAAAGAATTTTAAATCAACATAATAGACACAAGAGTCTTTATGTGAAAATTTTTAAAAAAATCATGCGATTTGATTGCACCGAAATAATCCATTATATAAGTGAAAATTATAAAAACCTACCCATCTCCCTTACTAGTAAAAGTAGTATTACAATACTTGAATTATTTATTCACCTATAACAATAGTAAAAAATGTTGAAATAATGAAAGATCACAAGATCGATGTTAATTGACTGCAAAGGTAATTGGGTGACGATGATCATCAACATCAATTAGCAGTAAATGACAATGGTTATAATAACAATAAGATAACGTCGATGTCAAGAGATGATAATTGAGAAGGATGTTAATTTTGATTAGTAGAAGATGATAGTACTCAAGTGATAATGGTAAAACAATGGTGATTGGATAATGGTAATTAGGTGATAGTAATCAAGCGATCATGGTTGGATGATAATAATCAAGAAATAGTGGTCAGATGAAAATAATTAAGTAATGATTTTTTGATAGTACATGGACAATGGTCAATGGCAATGATCGCTCGTGCGTAAGTTTGGCTTTAGAATTGTTAAATATGTGAGTTCTCTCAATCTCTAACTCCCTTTTTATATGTTTAATGAGAGTTTGTTTATAAATTTTTTTAATGACTGTTGACCTCCACATATGTGTCATAAATCAAGCAGCACAAATCAAATTCGATGCTGCTGAGATACAAATTGATACCAAAATGCACGGACGTCAAAATGATCAAACGACTAATCGACGAATGGACTTCGCCGCGTGAACGCCGAAATTGATCAATATAAATATTGAAAAAATTTAACGATCAATCGACAAGTCGCCTATCAACGCCGACGCGACATAAAGTCGGAGTTTACAATAATAACCAAAATGACCTCGCTCATAAAATCGATCACGCCATTTCAAAACATTAAAATCTATCAAATGAGACTATCCACGATCAATTCAGACGAGTCTGTGCAAATGTCGAGAGATTTGAAGTGACATCACGCAAATCGAGGCTGAAATGCATAGGACATCACCGAAATCAACTCAAATGACCTCCGATCGACGAACGGACTTCGCTATCGTGTTCAGAACATCAAAGCAGATCGAATATAAATATCACGACTTGACGATCAATCGATCAAACGAGCCGCCGTCGCCAGGCTCGCACGATATCGAGGCCGGAGCGAGGCGATCAAACCTCGCTTTGCAAAATCGATACGCCATCGCTTCAAACGCCGAAATCTATCATAAGATCGTTTCACACTTAATTCGGGCGTGAAAATCGCCGCCGAAAGAGGTGACGCGATTTTGAAAATGAATCACTCACTTCAACCAAACGACATCCGACGCTAAACGACTACGCTATCGCTTTCAACATAATTACCTTCACCGATATATATATCGACATGAAATCAATCTACATTACAATCACTTAATAAATTTAAAATTAATTTAAAAATTCTCAAATTACCCCTCATGCTCAAACGTTCCTTCCATTTTTATTTTTCAATTTTTTTTCTGTGGGAAACGGCTCCAAAAAAAAAGAGAAACTGAAAACTCGCCCCATTTCCTCCGACGATTTTTCCTCTCTCCCCTGCAGCCTCTCTCTCGTCGGAAACGAAAAAATAGAGGTAATTCTCTCTCGATTTCCTCCCGTTCTCGCACGGCCCGCCACCGGCGCGTCTCCCGTCCCACCGGCCAAACCCACGCCGGCCCGCAAAGCCACAGGCCCGTGTGTCCCGCAGACCCGCACGAGCAAGCCCGTGCCGCTGCCTACCCGTTTCTCCAGCACGTGCATCCCGCGTTTCCGCAAACCGCCGCCCACGATCCGACCCGCACCGACCTGAACTGCGCCATCCTGCCGACCTGCTCCTGCTGCCGACCCGCCGGCTATCTCCCGTAAAACCACGCTCCCACCAGCCCACTAACAGCGCCATCCCACGGGCCTGCCGCAGCCCGCACCTTCCCGCCAGCCAAACTCGCCTCCGGCCCGCACCCGAAACCGTTGTTCCACGCTGAATTCCGCCGATTCCTCCGTGCTGCAAAGTCCGCCTTTGAGCCAATCCAACCCACTCAGCTGAATCCCGCAAAAACCGCAGCCCAATTCCACGCCGGCCCGTCCAGCCTTCAAACCATACCCGCCAGCCCACCAAACCGCCCAGCCCGCGAACCCTCCACTTTTCTCGCCGGAAGAATATCACAAGAGTCGAATTTTCTTTTCGATTCGGCGTCACACTCCTCATTTTACCCAGTCCGCTGCATAATCGAACATCACAAGAGGCTGAATTCTTTCGATTTCCGATCTCAGAACCCTTCCATTTCATTTCACAGACGTAAGAACATCGTCAAGAGACGAATTCTTCTTTCGATTCTCGCTTTTTCCTTATTCCGCCAGAACGGAAGAACATCATCAATAATTCTTCGGCTGATTTTCTCAGACTTCCTTACCTTATATTCACGATACCCAACCTTGTCCTCAAAAGATTGCAGCGAAAAACGAATAATATGTGAGATGCTGAATGTAAATATATATATATATATATATATATATATATATATATATATATATATATATATACGTGTTTTCAGGTTTCACCTAGCTTAAAGACACGGATAAAAAAAAAAAGAATGTGAAGACACCGTCACATGCTAAGAGTGTCAAAAGGCAGTTCAACACTGTTAGATGTCATTCCTAAAATGAAATTTTGTCAATTTCTAATTATATAAAAGGGGAATAATATATATCAGATTATGTCATCTTTCGGTTTAAAGGCCTCAAGTCAGGCTAGATGATGAAAAATCAGCGGCTGTCGAAGACGCCACTCTACACTCAAGAGCGCCGAAGTAAAACACTCGACGAAATTTCCCACGCATATGACGTCGAATAAATTTGTCAAAATGACTAAAAAAAAAATGAAAAGTAAAAGAGTCAACTTAAGAATGCCAAGAAATGAAACCTAAAGCTAAAATTCAAATTAAAACTAAATAACAAAAGGGAGGAAAGTAGATACAACAAACACAAAGTAAAACAAAAAAAAGGAAATGAAAGCTATAGGGATAAATCTTCTTTAAAATAACAAATTAAATCTTTTGAATCTATATCAAAACATCTTCTTCACACTGATTCAACTTCAGCAAAGAAATGCGATATTAAATCATAATCTAAATTCATGACATCCTTTCATCAAAATCAAAGAATTTCATCAAAATTATGATTTTTAAAATCAATGAAGTCACTAATTGTAAAATTAGTTTATAAACTCCTACACTTTCTAGAGATTTTAATTTTAATAATGTCGAAAAGGCCATACGGTTAAAGTTGGAATTAAATGAAAATAAATCAATCTCATAATTCAAACACAAAATTACCTAAAATTACTATATCTCAGATGAGCCCTATACGCTTTGAGAAATTCAAATGTTTGACGTAAGTTCTTCTGCTTAGTCTTAAGATCGGCCGTTAACAAAACCTAAAACCTATAATAAAGTTTCAAATCGAAATATTTAAGAAACTCGTTAAGTGACAAGATCTAATGCCCAGAAATTTAAACAGAATGATATAAAACTCTTAAACATATTCAAATTAATCAATTTTTTCAAATCAAATTAAGAAGAATCAAGCTTAAATGAAACTCTATCATTAAAACTTAAATCAAACTCAATCTATCCACCTTCCAACTATTTATCGACAATTAAGAAAACTCTACAGCGAAATGCCAAATCTTGCTCAAGCATGTTTCACTCTCAATTAATCTCACAAGAAGGATGCGACCATGCCCTCCTCGACACGGCTTTACCAAGAGCTCCAAAGATGAAGTATTACGACCGTGAGTTATCTCGATCGAATGGTTTTGGCCACCGCCCATTATATTACGATCACCATACCAGATGCTTCCCCTAAATGGCTCTCGAAGTTGAATCAAGATACTTGATAGAAATAACCCTCTAAGGTAGATTTAAGTCCTCTGACAAACATCACCCCAAGTCTACAAGAATTTTTTGACGACGAATCCACGTGAATGAGATCCTTCTATCGGCCGACTACCTCCTCGACTAAGGACTAAGGATGAATCTGGGATGACTAAACCATGGGGACGACGCCATCATTCCCCAACCATCTCGGTTTAAGCTAAAATGATGAATTTCATATCTTAAATTCTAAAACTCATATGTTGATTACTATCGTTACATTCAATGATCTAATGACCACTTAATGGAAAGTTCTCTCATTTAGGGGTAATTAACTATAGGCTGCCTATAGAAACCCAAAACCGATCTAAACCTTACCAAATGAGTGAAATCTCAGTAGTGTCTTATCTACTATTCCATCTGTCTTCTGAAAATTACATCGACACTTCAATCACACTCTCTCAAATTCATAATTGTCGAGAGGTCAGTGACAAATTTTCGGAACCCACAATGACATTTTAGGTATTTTTGTGAAAATCCTCAAACACTCTTATTAGATGGCTTAGAATTACCCATTTTTGTCATTTGATATTTTTATACATTTAAGTGTCTTAATAATGTCAGAATTAGACTATTTTAAGCTCATAGGATTTATCTCATTGAGTTTTCATATTGATGCAACTGATTTGACATGATCCTAAATTTGATTATAGAAATTTCTAATTAAAAAACTTGCATTAAGATTTGTACTTAATTGAATAGATTTTATGATGGCTTATCATGACATTAAAGGATTCGAGTCCAAAAATCATTAGGTCTTGAGAATCAATGGTATAAACTGACATTTTTAAAAAAAACACAAGGGATGATCACTTGCAAGACATCAGTATAGCTCCTCTCGGAGCCATGAACTAAGTAAATTATCCTTAACTGTAATTTCACCTTTTAAGTTTACACATCATTCAAGGCAAATTTTTTTGAAAAAATTTACTCCAAACTCTTTTAAATTGCTCAAAAGTGCTAGAGAGGTTGGGTGTCAAAAATACTAAAATTAATTATAAATAGATAAAAAAAATGATCATAGGTAATAAAGTTAAATAAGGCCTGCCTCGGCCAAAGAAATATATAATTACACATTATTTCATATTATCTTTTCATACTTTATTTTCTTTAAAACCTCTTCAATTTTGATTTTACTAATATGACGATAAAAATATAATTCTCTATTTTCATTTAGGATACTAAAATCGCTAAAATTAATCATACTCTAACAACCTTCTTTGAAAAATTTATCAAAATATTTCATTCACCTATGTTTAATATTCTCATCTAAAAAAATATTTTATTATTTTCATCCTTAATGCACTTTATCAACTAATTTTATTTCTCCATGTTTTGTGCTTAACTCACACATCTTTTCACTCTCTCAATATCTAACCCTATAAGATAAATCATCAAAAGTTAAATTTTTTGCATCGCATATTGCTTTCTTAAAATTCTTACGAGCTACTTTATACTTTTTTTCAATTCTCCAAGCTTTACATATAAACTAGTTTTTATAACAAAGCTTATTATTTTTGATCTTTTCTTAAATATTTTGACTCTACTACCAACTATTTTTATAAAAATAAGCTTTTCATTTTGATTCTTCAAATATATTTTTTGCAACTCATTTAAACTCACTTGTTACATTTTCTCACATAACATTAACTTCCTCATAAACATCTCAAATCCTAAAATCATGTAGCTTAACCTTATACATTATTATTATTTTAATTTATTTTTTTATCTTAAAATACAAAATTAGTAGTCAATGTTGATTACTTAAACATTCATATAGAATGACCTTACAATCTTTACAATCTAAACACTCTATTTTTTTATCAAAAAATAATCAATTTGTATTCATTATATCCGTTCTTATAAATGATAATATGCCCATCTCTTTTTTTAAATAAAATATTAATAATTACAAAATCATAAGCTAAAAAAAAGTCCAATATAGTCCTACCTTCTTCATTAATCACTTTGAATTTATAACCATCATGAATACTTTTAAAATCTTCTATTACTCTACCTATATGTTCATTTAAATATCCTCTAATAAATACTCTATTTTCAAGCAGTATATTTTATATTAACCCTTCTAGGTCATTCTAAAATTTTTCTTTTGAGTATACATCTAAACCTACTTGAAGAGCATAAACAATTATAACATTAATAATTTTAACATCAACAATAATCATTAAAACTATAAACTATATTTAATACTATTATTTTTCACAATATTATTCTTTAAACTATTATCTATAATCACACTTACACCATTTCTAATACGACTTTTACTATAATGTCAAAATTTAAAACCTAAATTATTAATCTCGTTAGCTTTCTCTCTAATTCATTTAGTTGGAGAGATCAATCGTCAAAAGTAGATTGCCTTATTCAATGCAGAATCCCAATCAAGACTTACATCTTCAAAAGATGTAAAAGACTTCAATAAATATTTATCATCTTATTGTATGATTTAGTGTCGAATCTTAAAACCTCGCAAATAAGCTAATTGAATTTGAGATAAAAGACATAGGGTATTAGTGCCTTAAGGACCATTTTGTTTGAGGCTTCTTAAAATATATTCAATTTATAATACTACAAGATTATAAGTACATTTATACTCTAATATGTGCATGCACGTGCATACGTGTGTGTGTGTGTGTATGATATTTTAACATGCCTATTATTATTATTTTATTTCAAATTAGTTTGATGTTAGATAATTATACAAATCATTGGATAGTGGACAATAATAAGTTTCTTATTTGACTTCTTTCTTAAGGAAATACAATATCTTTATGAAAAAAGATTTGTATAGAAAACTTGAATCTATTCTATAAACAATTTTTAGAAAATATTTTGTTTGTTGCCCTGCATCTATGCATATATTGACATGATCATATTAAATCTTCACTAAGTATTGTTATTTTGAAGCATGTATTCTGATTTGAGAAGTAAAAAATTAGTCTATTTTTTTTAATAAATTATCATCACATCATATTGATTTAAAATAAATAGCATACCCTAATTTTCCTTATTGTCATATACCATGCCTTATGTTATTTTTACATATATAACATGGCATGGTATTGTATTTGACTTGCTAGTATTGTATAGAATAAGCATCACATTATATGATATGATTAACTAGAATACCCAATTTGCATAGTATATGTGTAATGGTAAATATCATTATGTTGTTATACATGATAAACTAAAATACATAGACTACTAATGGCACCTTTAGATCCTCTATATTCTATATGTTTAGGGTAGGTCTATTAAAAGGATGTAAGTTATATTGGTACATCCAATCCTTCTATCACATTATCACTCAATAGAGATATCTTAGGATTTGTGATTACAAATTGGTGCTTTAGCATTAACTTGGCTCTGCCTATTTTCCTAGATTAATTCAAATCTCTCTAATTCAATCAATCGCAAGCATATGTATAATAGGGTTATTTACCAATCTCACTTAACTTAGTGTGGCCTAAGCTTTAGATATCCTATTATTGATAAACATAGCTAAATCTCTCCCTTCATAAATTAGACTTATTATATTAATTCATCCTAATCATTCTACAACCCAAACTCATCTCAAACCAAGTCACTAACTAGATTAAGTTCACATTCCTTAGTTAACCTGGGAAATCATTTATATCTAATGAGTCTCATTAGACCTATGGTCTCATCAGTTCACTCCTAGCATCCTGTCACATAAACTTGGAGCTTACATATAATAATAGCACCCCATAGCTAGCATTAGAAGATATATGTTGATTTAGTTAGGCATTAAGGTACTCCTTAGCCAATCTAAGATTTGGACAACCATGAACATCCTTTGCTTAATGTAGTGCTCCTAAACTAGCCCAATGACAATTCACATCAGTTATATACCCTTAGACTTGATCTAGCCCTATTTGTGACCTAATGGGTCACATAAAATCAATCCAAAGTCGTTGGTCAACTAAGTGGTCAACCCAACCTTTTCTCTTAGCACTATCTTGACCATAAGCTAAGCTAATCTTATCTCAACCGCATCAAGATACTATAGGACTGATGCACATGTCCCTAAACCTTAGGTTGCCCATTTAAGATCCATCTAATCAAACCTAAGCCCATTAGGATTAAATCTTATTAACCTTAGGCCTAATAGATTAAGATTAGTCAACCGTGAACCATTAAAACCCTCTAGGTTAGATACTAATAAATCTTAGTTGAACTTAGGACACCTACTTCACTTATGACCCATTTAAGTTATGCTTGGTCAACCCTTGGTGCCAATTAAACCATTTGGCCAATTAGGTCAATTAGCCTCATACATATAATGCAACCTATGTTAGTCTACAATGAACTTTAAGGCTCCTAGATCCTAACTTATCATCTAGACTTATTAGGAACCAATTGGGTCAACACCTAGTCAACACTAAGTGCAATCAATTAAAAATAATCAAATATAGTTTAATTGATTAAAATCTTTAAATTTAATCAAACCTTGATTTGTCTAATGCAATCTTTAGAAGTAGTAAGACTTAAACTACAATATATGTATCAATGGCCCCACTAGAATCAATTTTTTTAGTCATAAGCCTAGTCAATCTTATTCCAATCAAGTTGGTGTGCCTAAGTTGATTAAGCTAATAAATCAAATGTAATGCAATCTAGGATAATTTAACATAATCCTAAGACACCATAGAGCCTAATTAGCCATCCAGATACCCTAAGGCCAACATAATCAAAGTATTACATGTTTGGTCAACCCCTTAATACAATAAGTGATCAAACCTTGGCTCAAACATATCCTACTTCCCAATAAGATAAATCATTGCATGATGAAGGACATGTAGCACCACTCTAAAGTAGATGGTCTTCGCTATTTACACACATTCTAAAGTACACACAAAAAAATCCTATCCCCAGCTTAAAACAAAGAGAAAAAGACGTGAGGAAGGGGACTTTAAAAAGAGACTCGGTCTCAACATTGGAGTTCCTACCTGTGATTTTTTGTAGAAGCATAAATGAATTAGGAACTAGCCTGTTCGAGGCCTCTACTTCTTCAACCCCACAAAGGTAAGCTTTTGTTTAATCTCTCTAAACTCAAATACTTTAAAACCTCTTATATAGTATGTAGAATGCATAGATTATTCTAGGCTCAAGAAATCCCTTGAGCTGGATTGAGCTTTTCCATACCCTTATACAAAGAGCTCAAAGATTTTATTAAAAAAATTCATACATACCACATAATTCTTATACATTTATATATCTAACACCTAAAAATTGAAATGTTATTTACATAAATATTAAAAGTTAAGTGTTAGAAATGTAAATATGATGCAAAGCCAAAAAAAAAAAAAAAGAGCCATCCAATAGCAATTGTCTCCCTACCTGACCAAACTCGACAATCCCCCATGTAACCCCATGTGACGAGGCGAGGCCACGTATGTTCTAAGTTTCCCAAGAAGTTGAGGAAGGAGGCACAGCTGTCCTTGGATTTTATACTCAAGATTTGACGACATTCTATTCATCGCACAATACGTTATTTAACAACCATTACACACCGGTGGACCTGTGCTTTTGATTTTAATGAAAAGCTTCAAAATGGTAAACAACGACACTCAGATTAATAATAGCTATGAGATTACATTATCCCCACCCACAAGATGGGTGGGGTGTTGGGTGGATACCCGTCCCAAAAAAAAAATGGTAAACAAATAATTTGCTCAAATTTTCAAAAAGAAAGGTTGTTGCCTTCCCAAAATCAACTCTTAATTAATAAAATTAAAAAGAATGTTTTGATAAATTAATAGTTTATATGGTTTTAAATAAATTTCTCTAAATTATTTAACATCAATTCTAATCTTTTAAAATTATGAGGAATTTGGTTTAAAGATTATATAAAATATTTGATCAATCAAACTTTATTAAATTTTTAATTATTTTTATCAACGTTTAAAATTGAAATTTGTTTGATAAGATGACTTCATTTAAATATAATGATGTCTCCACTATGCATTTAAAAAAAATAGTAAAATAAAAATAACACAAATATGAATAGGACATATTTGAATTGAATATCATTATTAAATATTAAAAACTATTTTAATATTAAATAAAATACAAAGGTAACTTCAAATTTAATTATCATTTATCATTTCCTGTTCATGCATATTTGAAAAATTAAATAATAATAATAATAATTAAATTTTATAATTAATAGTTATTTATTTCAATAGTAGGAATGTGAATATTGAATTAGTCAGTAATTTTAATTATAAAATATTTTTGCAGGATTAAAAGCATTTGGTTTATTTAATATTATAATATAAATTCTAAAATTAAACACATTTTTTCTTTGAATAAAAAATAATATTTTTATCATGTTCATGCACCATTATACAATACATATTTTCAAAATATTGATTAAAATAATAGGAAAAAAGATATATGTATGTATTTCATTTTAAAATAAAAATAATAATTTATGCAACCATGTATATCTTGCATTCATGTCATCATGGCATTCATTACATTATGCAAAAAAAGAAGCTTTAGTTTACTAATGTTAATTCCCTAAATGTGACGGTACTTGATTATGCTACTGATATGACACTTAAAACTAAATAAATCTTGATCTAAAGCAAGTGATCCAAGTTTTCTTATTCACTTTAAATACTGGTACGGATTAACAAGGCTAAGCGTAAACTTTCACTCTATCACAACGATTTTCGACGAAAACAACTAATTGGTTGATTGTAAATGGGAGTTGTTTATACATCACAAGGATTTTTTTTATTTCTTCCTATATATTATTTTTTTGTAAATGCATCATATTATATTATGGACAAATAGAATCCTTATCTTAATATTTTGATAGCGATTGTCTTGCCCTCATATGCTCTGCACATATGCCTAAGTGTCCCTCCAGAAGTGTATGTTTGGTTTTTGATGGCAAAAGTCACTCAAGGTACAATCCAATAAATGCTTGTTTGTATAATTAATCTTCGATGATGCTAAAATTTAAAACTTGTTATAGGAGGTGAATGACATCTATTATGTCATTAAGCAATGTCCAATCTTGTAAAAAAGAGAAGATCGAGTCAATCTAAGAGGGCTCTCTTAATTCATCAAAAAATTGTATTTTCTATAAGCCTTAAATACCTAAAAAAAGTATGTCAATGATGCAACTCCAAAATAGATCCCCAATTATTAAACTAGCAAGCTTGGCTTGGGCATTTTGTTCTCAAGATATATGAATGATCAGATGTGTCATGATGTAGTAGAAAATTAAAGTGACTTCACCAAGCTTATGTATTATACCGGTTGTAACTTATAAGCATTAAAATCTCCTTTCGTATGAGAAGCCCCTAGTTAAGAATCACTATGAATTAATAGGCTCTAAAATCCAACTTTAATAATGAGCTTGCACCCTACCACTAAGGGGGTTCATATGTGACGACACTGTTAGTTGTAGAGGTTTTTAGCTAGAGTAGATACTCTAATATGTCTACCTAGGGGAGATAAGTAGGATCCAACCCCAACACTGGAGCTTCTAGCTGCTTCATTAACATATAACATTCAAAGAGGTAATAAAGAAAACAGAGTAGGTGATTCAACAGATCCTTAGCTACTAGACTTTTGAGGCATTTCTTTAATCATTTAAGAGCGAATTATAATTGGCAACTCTTGTTTGTCCCTTTGTCTCAATATAAGTGATGCCTGCATGAAGTAGACAAACATAAAGATCTTGGTAATAACATGTGAAAATCTGTTCAACGAATTGAGTCATATTAAACGAAATGATCTTCACAAGAAGGTGGGAGTGGCAGAGGATGCTCTTCCAAATGAATTATTTGACATTACTCATTGTAATCTTAGCAAACAACTCAATTTTCACCCGCTTAATGAAGTATCCAATAAGCAAAATGATAAACTTTTATTATCCAAAGGATATGAGAAAAATTCTATGATATAAATTCCCCACCATGTGACGTGAAGTTTCGCAAATAAGACTTGAGCGAACTATATATATATATATATATATATATATATATATATATATATAAAAAGCTAACACATCATACTTTATGTTGCAAAAGTAAGCATCATTCACTTTTACATGATTAAATTTTTGGTAGAAAGTAAACCAAACGCACAGATTTGAGAGGTATTAAAATACACTGATAGTAAGATTTGAGATGAATTCAATCAAGGAATTCCAAATACACGCCGATGTGATGCGGGTCTGCCGTGCCGACGCCGTCATACCGCCGGCCGCCGCCCGGCCGCTGTGCCGCCGTCACCCGGTACTGACGGCCGCCGCCAGCCAGCCGCTCGCCCGCTGGCCGTAACGATTCACACACGCCCACACCTATAATTTACTTTACATTACATCTTGTCAACCAAACAAAAAAATGTAAAGTCATGTATTTGAAAAGTCAACCAAACAACTATAAAGAATCATTTTATCAATTCCATTTACACGATTCTTTTACAGATTCCAAATACGAACCAAATGCTCTTAATATAATGATATCCTTGTCTTATTTTTGGAGCAAGTGCCTTACCGAAGGGCTTCTCACATATTCCTAGGTGTACCTCCTGTGGAATAAAACGCCAACTCTTTTGGAATGAAAAGAGTTATTTGTGTTTAAAAATTTCAAAAGAAATGAATAGTATAAGACACTACCCAGATTTCATCCTCATTTGATGAGAACTTTTTAAATATGGTTCCATATTTCTATAAAGAAGCTATAGTTAATTACTCCCAATCGAGATAAGACTTTCGATTAAGGCTAATCAACGAATCATTAAATAACGAGTATATAATAACAGTGAGTGGAGTTTGAAATTTATGAAATTTATGAAATTTATCATTTTAATTTAAAACTTTTGGTGGGGGAACGACACGCCATCTAGATCATGGTTCCATTATCCCGTGTTGTCCCCGAATTGTAAGAAGAAGTCGATCCAACCGAAGGATCTCCAAGAATATAGTTACGTCGTCAAGTCTCAGACTCGAGTAAAGTTTGTCTAAATATAAGTCAACCTTATTAATATATTTTGCTTAACCAAATACATTTATATTTCATACCAAAGAGCAAAGTTAACATACTTCGGCCAGACTATAATTTAGTAGATGGAATCACGGCCGAGGCTCTTCTGAACCCATTTATGTGTTATTTCAAAAAAAACCACGCAAGAGACAGGCCACGCCACGAAGAAATAATTGAGTGTGAAGATATTTATGCATTCGATTTGACATTGGCTCTTTGTGAGCAAAAAGTTTTTTTAATTTGTCACCCCCAGATAAACAATTAGGGAGGGATTGATTTTAAGTGTTAATTTAAATAATTTATTTCATTTCATTTATATTTTATTATTTTATTTGAATTTTGATTATTTTATGATTGATTCAGATTTGAATATATGATCATTGATTATTTGAATTTTAATAGCAATCACTTTTCTCGATCATAGGACTAATATCAGTTAATAGACTTTGTCTACTCTGCTTATTTTTCTAGAGACGCAAAGTTCACGTCTCAAGAAGATAATCCTTCAAACTTTCACACCTTGAACAGCAGGATCGAGGGGACTTTTCTTGAGCGAACTTCGTAAGTACGTCATTGATTATATAATTATATAATGTAATTAACTTCTGATATTATTAACTTAAAAATCTAATAATATCATAATTATTTTGTTAACGCACATCCAAAGACCAAATGGGATGTGTAGCATTTATTTTTGCATTTGATGTATCTTTCTTGATATTCGATCTAACGAATACTTCAACATACATACAGCAGACCGTTTCTTTAAAATATCGTAATTTCGGCACGCTGAACGTCAAAGAATAATTTGAGCATTTAATGTGATGCATCAAATGTAAGCACGAAGTTTCGATACGAATTTTAATTGTTGTTAATTCCTAATTCTGGCCCCAAGCACCAAACCTGAGATCTATTCATTCGCTTTTATATCTAACTTACATATGTTCTAAATGTCAACATTTCAACACACATACTAATATTCATATTTTTTTATTTTATCTGGACATATGAATGTCAAAAAAAAGGTCAATTTACAAGTTTGATTTTTTTGATACGATATTTTAGGTTACATCCGACCCCCAAGCACTAAACCGAAAAGATAACATCTGCTCATTTGTCAGAATCTAACTCAGATATTTTAAATGTCAACATCACATACGAAGTTCTTTTAAAATATTGTATGGATATGTGAATGTAAGTTGAAATGTAGGTATCAATTTGCAAGTTTGATTTTTTGATATATTTTTAGGTTTTGTTAACGGTCTAAGACCAGGGATATAGACTTGTCAACTCTATCTTCTTACGAGGATCAGATCTAGATTAATTATTTGAATCTATCATTCTCCAAACCTTGTATATTTCTAGATTGAATATAGAGGATCGGTTTGAGAATTTTCTCTTGAGATCTTGAACTTGAAAAAATATATGATAACAATGAGATAGATTTATCTTTATCATTATATGATTAAGATTTTATTAAGTTGAAAATAGTATAATGACATCATTAGATTTTTAGGTTTTTACCAAACCGGGGAGTGTAGTATTTGTTCTTTCATTTCATTTGATTGCTTGCATATGTCTATTTGAGCATTTAAGCTATTGAATACTTCAACATGTCTAGTATTTTTAAAATTTTGTATGGATATTGAAATATAAGTTGAAATGATATTTGATATATAAATGTTGAATTCAAGCACAAATTTTGATACTTAAAAATAAATTAAATGTAGATATTGTTGTCAAATATGAATTTGACCCTTTCAAATGTTGTCATAGATCAAGTAGATATACGTTACATAAGACTAGACTGAGTTCAACTTATTATTGTCATGAGTCAAGTATAAATCTATTCTATAAGATATGCTTTTTTCACATACATGGATCAAGTGAGAGTATGTTCTTAATGATATTGGCTTTTTCAAAAGTTTGCATGAATCAAACAATTAAGCAAAACATTGTTCTATGGAGTAAGCATGAGATTACTCTCACTTGCATATTAAAAACATTCAAAATGAATGAAATTTAATAACACTTTGAATATGCATAATGGATCAATTCACTATGCATTTAGCATGAATCTTAAGGCAATAAATTCACATGTAAGGTTATTTCATGATATGTGCAAGAGCTTAGCTCCTTTGGACATTTACATAAACCATAAAACAACAAGTTTAGAAGTAGAATTGCCTAGTGCATTTGTCATCAAACTGAAGTTCATTCAGGCTTATGGTTTAAATTTTCCTTAAGCTCTCTTTTAAGTGGCTTAATGAAGCATATGTTGTATTTCAAATGGTAATTGAAAATGTCAAATCATGTTCATTATTGAGATATCAAATCATATCTTATACTTACGAATAAATTATCAAATCTCTTATAATTTATATTTGATTCAACTTGAGCATTTATTTGAATCAATTTATCAATATTTTCATAAATATTTTGAGTTTTGATTCATTTTCCTTTTATGACATATCAAGTTTAAAAGTACGATTGACATCATATCAAATTCAAACTTTTTATTGATTTATTGAAAATTTCACCTCCGGCGTCATCGCAGCTACTTGAGAGGTAGGCCCCACCACGCGCCGAAGGTATGGTAGGTGTGTGAGACGAAAATTTATTTTGCGCCAAGAAAGGCGTGTGGGTTAACTCAAAGTATTTCGTTGAACGCGTGAGCAATCTTATATCATGCGATTTCCCGTTGGAACAATGTGAGCAGTCTTTATAACATATTTTCCGCCGCGTTGGAACAATGTGAGCGGTACTTATAACAACATATTTTCCGCACGTTGGAAGCGTGAATGTACTTATCCAGTTCCCGTTGGAAATGAGCGGTACTTATCACGATATTTCCGCCATGTTGGAATAATGTGAACATGTACTTATCATAAGTTTTCCCGCCGCATTGGAACAATGTGAACATGTACTTATAGCATAAAATAATTTAACAAATTTACATTCACATGTGCATGAAATTAAAATATAACTGATACTCCTTTGCTATAGCACCATTTTCATCACCATTTCACTTGAATTTTGCATTTGGAATATTCAAATAGTAAGCTGTAACATAAACTCTAGATCATATGTGAGTATCATTTTATCCTTCTCATTTTGAATATAAAAGAGAAAATATCATTAACAACTAGTACAAAGAAGTGAGCAACAATCTTTAGGTATTTCATTTTCTTTTGCTTAGCAATCCAAAAGGGACATATGCAATGAATGAATATGTATAATGATTTAAAACATCTCTTTGTATAATATTGGCCCTTTCAATGTGTAATGAATCAATCATGCAAATACTTGATATTAAAGCAACACATCAAATATATTTACTTGAGGAGCTCCATATTCCCTCTTCATCTCACTTGCACAAGAAAGAAACCCAAACATAAAGGGAGCTCTCATGCAAATAAAAAAAAAAATGTTGTAGTGGCCATACATAAGCAAGTTTACACCTTCAACAATAGGAAAAATGTAACACTAAATCCTTCGAAGATTAAAACTTTACCACTTTACTTGTCATAAAAGGATTTGATTTGATATGAAAATCTGAACGGAATCCAATTCATATCATGTGAATGGAATCCAATTCATATCATGCGAAATAATAAAGACATCCACATTGTATCATAAAGATGTTCAAACCATGTTAAGCTTAATATTCATTAATCTGAAATTTCCTATTTAATTAGGTGATCATTTGCATGATAATAAGATGTCAAATGATCGAAAGAAAGTATGCAAGTAAGGTAAGCTAAACAATCATTCCTTTCATCCTCTCCTATGTCAATGAAACTAAATGAGAACAAGGCCCATAGCAACTAGTGCAAGTAAGCAACATGCTACACATATATAAAGAAATTTCAGTTGAGCTAAAACAATTGCTTGTTAAATATTCAACAAACTTCAACCATAGGACAAAAAAACAAAAATTTGAAATTTTACTTTAGCTAAACATTCATTTGCATAATTATAAGTAACCAAATGATAGAACGGGATGAGGACAAGACAAGGCGAGCAATCATGTCATAAATCATCACCACAAATCTAAAAATCTCATATTTAACTAAATAACTATTTGCATGATAATAGGTTACCATATGTTAGAAAGAGTCAAAAATAAAACTAGGGTAACTTCATATAAGTAATAACCCTACCAATTTCCTTTTCTTCTTTGCTTATCAGCTAAAAAAAAAGAGCAGTGTGCAATGATAAAACAAGTGTAGACGTTTGATAACAAAGCAAAGATTCAAATCATTCCACACATTAAATATCACATCTCCTCCTCATTTCAATTTCATAGAGAAAGAACAACCCAATTTCAGAAGATATGCACAATAAGAGTTTACCAAACCCATTTCATCCAAGAAAGAGAACCAACATAATAGTGTAAAACTTAGGGTTGAATGGTTCAGTTGCTAGAAAGAAAGAGGAAGAAAAGCTCGGCCTTAGTTGCTTTTACTCAGGGAAATCATGGAAGGGAAAGGGGAGACGGACAAACCGTTCCAATATCCCTTTGCTTGTGCTCAACAGAGAGGAAAGGAGAGCTTAGATAGTCGCGAGAGGAAGTCGTCTGAGAGGAGCTCGGGATGGTTTGGTTGAGAGCGATGAGGGGATCGTGAGAGGGAGAGAGCCTAGTCGAAGCGTGAGAAAAAAATGAGAAGAATTGAGTGAATACCAACCACTCGACCTCTTGAGTCATTATCTTCGGCCTCATTTAATTGGTTGCTAAGCGCAATTAAATGATTGGCTATTCTAATGGGTAAGTGAATGGGGTTATGATAAGGATTAGTGGATTAAGAGATTAAGCAGCCGTTTTATCTTCTTAATTGCAAATTAATATAATTTCGCGTCAGTATTTTATGAATTTACTTCGTGTGATAAACCCTAGCAATATGAGTGTCAATTTTAGGTATTTCCACTATGTCAAACGCAACGGCAAGATCGATTTCGTGATCGGACGTCGTTTAGACAACATCGGCGACGGTCGAAGTGAAATTGGGCTTAAATTGTGCGATGTCGCGCTTGAATCGATCGACGTTCACGTACACTTTGCCGAATCGACCGCGGAAGGCGTCATTTGATAAGTTTCGAAGTTTCGGTGACAATAACGCGATCAATTTCACGAATGGAGGTCATTCATTTGTTGAGGCTTCGACTTGATATCGTAATTTCATTAAAAATTTTAATTATTTGATTGGTTATTAATTGATTCAATATTTTTATTTAATTAATTTTAATATTTTGATCTGGTTGAATTTTCAAATCGGTGATTGAATCAATTGCGATTAGGGGTTTTAAAGCTCATTACAATGTTCTCGTTAATTATTTATTTTAGCTTTCATGGTTCATTTGTCTTATGAACTATATGGAGGTCAAATCTCCCAACCATGTGACACATAGACAGGTGTTTGTCTGCAAATAAGTTGACACTAGATTTGCTTGGATGTCACGCTTAGGTTGTAATTTCAACAACTTTTAATACCGCTCGTTGCTTTTGATGAAGTGAGTATAATTCTCGGGTTGACAAACACTTGAATTTCATCGTTCAATAACTTCGTTGAGTAGAAGTTGTCATTAGTCCAATGCTTTTGTTTGATGGACTAGATAAAGAGATGCTTTGACTTGTCATCATCAACTTGTCGAGAATTTGGAATGTCTTGATCCTTGTTTTCTGACTTTTAAAGACTTCCTCTAAGAGTTTGAAATTTATATTTTCCTGTCTAACTCGTTGACTAGTTGTCATTAGACTTTGTGCTTGATGATGATAAAGAGATCTTTGACTTGTCATGTCAGTCGAATTTGGAATGTCTTTGATCTTGCTTTTTTTTACTTTTGACTTGTTAAATTTATAAAATTTGAAATTTATTTTCCTCGTCACAGGCTTTACTTGATGGAGTTGATGATTTGTTCTTTGAGATGAGAACATCTTGATTTGCTTTGTGCTGACTTGTTGAAGATTTCATCTATTTGAAATTTCTATTTTCCTCTCGACTTTGTGCTTAGTGGACTTGATGGAATTAATGAGATAAGAATATCTTGGTCTTATGCTTTATGCTTTGTTGTTGAAGATTTCATCTGAGTTTCTTTTTTATCTCTTTATTCCTTGATGTGATTTGATGGAGGAAATTCTTGAATTGTCTTAAAAACTTGTTAGGCGAAATGAAATTACCTTCTGCCCTAGCTTTCTGCTTTTGTGGGCTTATAGAAGGATGCATGCTGACGACCTAGCTCTCAGAGCTTGTGTTGAGTCAATGACGAAGAGTCATCAGTCCTATGCTTTGCATGTAATGCATATGTTGATGACAAAACTCCCTTAGTTTAGCTTTTAGCTTTGTACGAACATTGGGATGGCTTCTTCGGTCCTTTTCTTTTGATTGGACTTCTAAGAAGAATTTCCTTGTCTTTACTTCGCTTTGATAGACTTATTGAAGGAGTTAAGATTTCACATTTGTATATTTGATTCCAAACTCAGTGTCTTCTTGAGTAATGATATATATATATATATATATATATATATATATATATATATATATATATATATATATATATATATATATATATATATATATATTTGAATTTTGAAAATGACCTTACGAATATGGATGATTTAAGTCGATCACTTGAACTCACCAAGTTGGAGAGATTTGGGGATTTGGGCGCTCTTATCTTTTTAGTGGCAGTAGGAGGATCCTTACTACGACCTTTGTGGCATGTTGAGTAAGCGATATTGGCTTCGAGATCATTCTTGGCATGATCGATACAATTCTTTACCATAGATGGAGTAGTATCCATTCTTTTAATTTTGAAAGCCATTTTAGGACGATTGGTGCCAAAATCTCGATGAATTTCAATACAATTACTTTGTTCTTCTATTCCCAAACATCGTAGCCACATCTTTCGAAGGATCTACAATAAAGTGCCATAAGCATATATAATGAAATATTTTCTCAAGTTGTGCAGCTATCGACTTATTGCTTGGTAACTTGTCTTCCTTGAAGTAGTCAATGAAGGGTTGACTCTAATCTTTCTTCTCTTCCACTATAAGGATTTCACTTTGTGATTTTAGCGTTTCCTCAAGTTGAAGTCCTTCTTCTTGAATGACCTGACACTTATCTTGTTGACTCTGAAAAGCAACTTGTAAGAGTGTGAGGAGCAATGAGTTGCACTGTGATTTGTTATGACCCTCTTCCGAGGATTTTAAACTTATTGGCTCTAGGACTTGAGTGCAAACACTTGTATGTAGTCGTCATCGTCCATACTGTCATTTCTTTAGTTAGCTAACTAATAATGCTTTTCTATTCTTAGCTCTGAGACTGAATAATGACATTTGAATTTGCTTCATAAGCTCGAGAACTCGTTTGATAGTAGGCCAATTCACATTTTGTAAAGCACTTGATTAATGAGTTGAGAATCATCATAAATTTGAAATTCTAAACTCCATGGAAATAACTTCCTCTAAACTGCCAACGCTTCATATGCTTCATTGTTGGTTCATGGTTGAGTTAATCTATAAGATGTCTCATTATGACCTTTTTGCATAAGATGAGGCCGATCGCTCGAGCCTTTGGGAGATTTGAGGTTGAGTATATTTGATGGATGAAACTCCATCAAAATACAATTCACATTTGCTTTTCTTTTTCATATATATGCATGATCGCTCATCGGAAGATCATCATTACATGATGAATCTGCGGGATGGGATGGCGACAAAAAATCACTAGAATTTGCTTCAGCTTTGGGAACATATGTAATATCAAATTGTAGCAAAGGACGACATCGTGCCAAGTGGCGTCAACGTTGGTCTTATCAATAACTTCAATCGATCCTTGAGATAAGGTAATTTTATGAGATAGCATGTAATGACGCTTTTGAAGCAAAAATTAATGCCAAACAATGCTCAATTGGAGAATAACATTATTTTATTAGTAGACTAATGTAGTCTGAGCATTCCTTTCCTTCTTATCTTTGTATGCAGGGATGAGAGGCTTTCATGAGATTGGGTACAAGAATAGGTGGATTCAACAAATATCTTGATATCTTGTCGCTTGACATTCTTAGTCCCACTTGAAAGGAATATCTTCTTCATTAGTTTTGCAAAGGGTTGACATCACGAAGATTTGATATAAATCTTCTAATGAATGCAAGATGTCCTGTATGGGCGGAGTTGATGAAGGCTCCTTGGAGGATTTCAACAATTGCTTTTATTTTGTTTGGATCGATTTCAATCCCTCTGCGCAACATATCAAGGAACTTTTGAGAGACTCAAAGCGCGAGAGGATTCATCTTGAGGTCATATTTTCTAATTCTTTCAAAGGCGATCCTTAATCGAGATGATCTTTGATCTATACTTGACAACGAGGTCATCAACGTAGCACTTTACTTTTGATGAATCAACTCATCAAAGTTTGTCATAGCTTGGTATGTAGCCGGCATTCTTCAAGCGAAGGGCATGATGTAGCAATATATGCAATTGGTGTCTAATGAGGTATGTTTCTCATCTTGAGCCATCTTGATTTGATTGTAACGATCCATCCATAAATGAGAATATGTCTGGTTTGAAGTGTTATCCACTAATAGTTGATATAGGGAGAAAGTCATCCTTTGGACATGCTTTGTTTAAGTCCACGAGTCATCGATGATTGACCATTCTTTTTTTCTTTGATGATATTAGCTATCGGTCAACATATTTTCTTCTCTAATGAAACCTTCAATGAGCTTCTTGGTTTACAACTACCTTCTTTTCAACCTCCAATCTCATTCGCCTAGAGGCTTGCTTGGTAGTGTTGCATCGGCTTAATTGTAACTTGTGAACGCTACATCGGGGATAAGCGGCATTTCAACATATGTCCAAGCAAAGCAGTCCCTAAATTCGAGCAAAGTTTTTAACTCTTCCACTTTATCTTCAGGAAGTAGAGCATTGATGAACGTTGGGCGAAGATCCTCCTCAGTTCCCAGATTAATCTCTTTAAGTTCATCCATAGTAGCTGCCTGCCCACCATCTTCAAGCTCTTGGTCTTTGGTTTACTTCTTCATTATTTGTGGTGACGTTAAAATGTCATTCTCATTCTTCATTATCTCTCTCTATTCCTTGTTATAGCGTGTATTGTATTCTGGACCATTGTCTTGGATGACCAAAGCTTTGGTAGTGTGCTTATTTCTTTACCAATGGTTTGAGAACCTTTTGGATACCACATCATCTCAAAGAGCTTAGTCCTTTGCTTACTTGCTCCCATGGACATTAGGTTTTGCATCTTTGGAGAGTAATATTTTGGTATTCTTGTGAGTATAGCTTCTTCCTCTTCAGATAACTCAGTTACCGAATCAAAATCTTCTTCTTGACATCCCTCGGATTTATAAAACATGCTTCCTGGCTCGTGTTTTCCAGGGAAAGGAGGTACATAGGTCACAAATTCCTCGACTTTGTGAGTTTCTCGAGGGGTGATTTCTTTGAAATGTAGAAGAGGAATAAGAGTGACTTCGAGTGCAGTCCCTACTGCTGATGGATATATGATTGTTTTAAAGTAGGTGCATTGCACCTTACCTTCAAAAGCAGATTCAAACTCATAATCAGAGTCAAAATAATCTTCTTGTCAGTTTTACTTGAAGATTCACATGGACCTTTGGATTTGAAAGGAACACATTCATCTTCTTCTATCCTTTTAGATGAGGGACAAGTTATTGATTTTAGACTTGTTCTTTATATCCTTAGGGATATTTGAAACAATCTCTTTTGTTTATTCATTTTATTCTCCTTCTTCTTAACTTGTTCTTTTATGGGTTTTAAGTAGATGCATATTTCTTAGTTGTTTTGTTAGCTTTGATTCCTCGAAAAGTGGCATCTTGATATATCTTCATTTCATGCATAAAGGTTGCATATCACCCACAATTTGCATTCTTCCCCATCCTTTGAATATTTCATACATTGATGCAATGATAGATGGGACAATGTCATACTTATGAAGCCATAGAGAATCTCTAAATGAAGTATCTGCATCGATCACATGAAATTTGGCTTCGTGTAGGTCTCCAAATTTAAGAGGGAGGATGAATGACCAATAGTTTTGTCCCTTCTCATTGAAACCTTGAACTTTTATCTCATCCAAGATGTTGTACATCAGAGATAGCCCGAGGGTTCTCGTTCATAAGATTCAGAGGAAATGGGATCAATTAAGATCCATGGTATCATAACTTCATCACTTTCAAGCTGTAACATCTGAGAGATTGTGCTTGCATAAGATCTTCTTAAAATGTGATGGTGGAGGATCTTGAACATGCAAGGTCTCGTTAGGGCTTCATAAAATATGCAAATTTCTCGGCTCTTTGAGAGCTTCAATTAAGGTATTGAGATCTTCGACATCGAAGTGCCATTATCACCTTGTTAATTTTTCTTAAGTGGGATAGAATATTGTAGTCGATCCCTTTATTTGGTGAATGCTTCTTATTTGAATCCTTAGGGATGACTTTTTCATTGATTTCAATTTCTTTTCCTTTATCTTTATTTATTAGCTCTTTCCTCTGTTGAGATGGTAGCACTCGACCACTTCTCAAGTACTTAGCCTTCGCATCACGAATCTTGGATGATTTCGATTCTTGACATCACGCCCAATGATGGGCTAGAAGATTCAATCCGCCCAATTTTACATTTTCATGTTTTGACATGGTGAGCTCGATTCATCTTCATTTGGGAAACGAGTTCTTAAGTTGTTCTCAACATGTACTTGATCAAGTCTTGAGAATTCTTCACAGCTTCTTCATGATCGAAAATTGATCCAATATTTTTCATGTTTCTTGCAGCTCGATTTATCTTCATTTGCGATTAGTATATCAATCATGTCATCGCAAGATTTATGAAGTTCTTCATCTTCTTTCTTCTTCATTTATTTGAAGATTAGTAATGAATTCAAATGTGATATTGTCTTGTTTGTATGTAATCATCCATTATGATGATTATTTTTGTTTACCTTTCTTTTCTTTAATTTCTTCTTTTATTCTTTGAGTGAGCCTTCCTTTCAGTATTTATTTGGCTATCTTTCATGAGATGAACTAGCCTTCCATAACTGGGTTTTGTTTTCTCAAATGCTCAGTGGTGATTTCACTTGAATACGAATGCTTCCAATCGTTTCAACATTTTATCTTTTTTAGAGGCTGACTGTATCCTTCATCATCGACTAGTTTCTCCTTTGCCTTTATCTTTTATTTGATCGATGAGATGAGGTGATTACCTTTGTAAACTCTTTCTTGGACCAATACACTATCCAGATAATGTGAATTCTCCATTTTATATTTTTTTTCAATCTTTGAATATGTAGCAATCTTCAATAGGATGGTGAGTACATGATGGGCAATAGTTAGGATTATCGCTTGTCTCGCTTCTGTCTTTTACACTCACTGTTGGAGACTACTTTGAGTGCATGCTTGAATAATTTAGCCACACTTTCCCTTTTAAAGAATACTCTTTATTGACTTTTTTTTAGGGTTGGGGCCATTGAGTCATTTATCCTTTTGTTTGTTTGGTATTTCACTTCCTAAGTGGGCAGGCACATCATTACCTCAAGTATGAGCTTGGGTTGTGGTAGGATTGAATGACTTTTGGTCTTTCTTGGTAAATGTAGCTTTCTTTGTCTACATTATAGAAAGCTTCTATCTTTCTTGAACGAGGTGAAATGTGTTTTACCTTTCTTTGGGTTTGGAGCTTTTGCTCTATTAGATTTATCTTGGTGGCTATCAAAGCGTGATAAATTTAATTTCTTAAATTTAGCCACCCTATCAAGCAGCTCTTGAAATGTGATAATTAAAGTCATGCAAAGATAAGGCACATCATCTTATCATGTCAATGTTTGGGTTGATTGCTCTCTTCTTATAATAATTGTTATTCATTTCATACTCATATTTCAAGCGTGATATATCAGTTGACTCGTCTTTCTTCCTTTCTCAAGGGCGAGATCGGATAGTTGTCTTCTTTATATTTGGAACCTTTTAACGAACATAGTCTCAAGTTCGACAAAAGTCTTGACAGAGTCATTTGGCAACTTAGCATATCATTCAAAAATAGTCGAAGTCAAACTGCTGATGAACTAACGGAACAATAACGCATCATTACCCCTTGTGTTACCACAAGATGCTTTGAACTGGGTTAGATGCTGTTTGAAATTACCATTTTCGTCGAATAGATTAAACTTCAACATTGAATATCCCTTTGGGTATGGAATTTGATCATACTCCGCGGGATATGGGCGACCATTGCTCACCAATTTTCTACGCATTATGGCGAACTTTGATCTTCTCATTCGGAATATCAAGTTGAGAGGCATCACGACTTGGTTGTATATTCTTTAGGTTCTTCGACTCGTTTACTTCAATCCTTGCGGGGTCAATTTGGACTCTCGAAGCATGCAAGATTAGATTTATTGGAGGATTGTGGAGGCCTAAAGGCGATGATTATTTGGGGACAGTGTTGGACTTGAAATTTTTTGCATCATTACATGCATTATCATCATCATTTATTTTTGTATTCAATTGAGCGATTTCTTTGTCCTTAGCTTTCATTTGGCGTTGAATTTGTCTCTACACCTCTGCCAAAGTGGTTGTATCTATGAAGGTGAGATTTTCTTCCCTTTCTCCTTCTTCTTCTTGTTGTTGTTCCCTCTCCTAAAGAATCAGAGGATGCTTCCTCTATTTGAACATTTTGTTGTTCTTCAGGTTGAGGGGAAGGTGCTGCTGTACGATGCATATGATGGTATTGGCGCACACTAGATGACTCACCGACTTATTGTATAATATACACTATTTCAACATTTGTTGCATCCTCCTCTTCTTCTTGTCCCCTTGGACATGGATTTGATGGCGTCTCCAATGGACTTTGATTCCAAGTGTGGAATCGAGACTTCTTTAGAAGAACCTCCTCTCGATGGGGAGTTGATTGACAATGGGATCCCATGAGGATTCTCCAAGGTGTCTAGTTATTTTATCATAGGGCCCTCTTTTTAGGCTCTCATCGCTAATAACTTTGAGTTGGGGCAGATCTCCGGGAATGCACACTAGATGTCATGCCATATTTTTTTCTAAGAAAATTTCTTTTTGGGGCATAGGCCTCCATATTTTCTTACCTTTCCATCGGGACCTTTCAGCGGCGGATTCCCGGAACACGTGGTCCAAGTGTCACACCCCGATGCTCACCGCGTGGGACATGGATTGGTTGGCGTCCTACCGTTGGAGTTATGGGATGAGGTCTCCTTGGAGGGGATCCAGCATCGATAACGGACCGATACTTCTTTTCAGTCCTCTCTGAACTTGGAGCAGATGCACTCTTGCAAATATGATTTGGGTTTCCTCACGAGGAGCTAGACGCTTGTCCGATGGAAATTTGACATTTAGAGTATTCCGTTTTATCCCACTTAAGGTTGTCAAACCGGTTGTAGGTAGGAACACTCACTGCTGGTTCCATAGTTGGTTGTCAACGATGTATTGAGCACGTGTCAAAACTTCTTTTCTTCTTTTGCCTTGCTAAGCACTTGAGATGAAGAAACATCTCCACAGGGCAAGGGTTCAGCTGGTAGGATTGTGTGTTTTGAGGGACTAAGGAAACAATCCTCCCAGTAACAATCCTCTGCATGATTGGTCTCAGCGGAGCCTCTCAAAACGAAAGTTTCTTTTGAGACCAGTGATAGGTCACGACTTAGGGCCTCTTTAAAGATTGTTGCACATGGCGTGCGGGCAGTATGACTTAGAGTTGAGGCCTTGCTCTTGATTCAATATCGGAAAATCAATGCTAAAGCGGATGGTAGCTTCTTCCTAATGATGGCATTTGTCAGCGGATGTTGGCGTCTCCAAGGCGGTAATAGATGTGTTACGGAGCCATTCGGAGGTTTAAAGGTAAAGATTAGTAATTAAAATAGCTATCACCTTTCTTCCAAAATATGGACAATAAAGACATACTAAGCACTAAATAAAATCTCAAATGACTTAAGACTTTATTTAGAAAGCTTTTAAGTTTTCGATTTTGACTTATCATTTCCCATTTCATTTTCATTAGTTATTTTATTTTATTTTATACTCCACTGTAATTATAACTTAAATTTGACTAGCCAAAGATGGATAAAGAAACGTCCCCATGAGTCGTGAATCAATTAAAATTCGCCCGACCTCTTTTGGAATGAAAAGAGTTGTTTTAGATGTCGGTGAAAATTTTAGAAGGAAGATGAATAGTAGATAAGACACTACCCAAAGATTTCGTACTCATTTGGTGAGAACTTTTTTAAATCGGTTTAGGTTTTATAAGCAAGCAATGTTAATTACCCTCCCATATTGAGAGAGCACTTTCGATTAAATTTGTTAAATAAATAATGATATATAATAGCGGTGGAGTTTAGAAATTTATGAAATTTATCATTTTAATTTAAAACTTTGGTGGGGAACGATGACGCGTCTAGATCCATGGTTTGTCATCCCAGCTTTGGTGGTCCGCTTAGTCGAGGAGTGTGACCGGCGAAGGATCCTTATCAAACATGGGTTACGTCGTCAAGGTGTCATAGACTGGGGTGGAGTTTGTCTAAGGGGACAAATATAAGTCAACTTAACATAGATTTTTTGCAAAATACATTATATTTCCATTTCAAAGAGCAAAGTTGGAAAACATCTGAGTGCGGGTAAAATAATTTAATGGTGTATCATGTCAGCGACCCGGTCGTCGGTTTGTAACCATTTATGTGGTGCCATTTCACACAAAAAATCAGACAGAGGACACGCATCCTTTACGCTTAGAATATTTGAGTGTGAAAAATAGTTATGCATTTGATTTGACATTGACTCTTTATGAGCAAAAATTTTCTTAATTTATCACTCACAAACAAACAATTGCGGAGGGGTGGATTGATTTTAAGTTTTAATTTAAATAATTCATTTCATTTCATTTATATTTTATTATTTTATTTGAATTTTGATCATTTTATGATTGATTTAGATTTGAATATATGATCATTGATTATTTGAAATTTAATAATATTTTTCGATCATAACTAATATCGGTTAATAGACTTCTACTACGTTTTTTACAGGATGGGTCTAAAGTTCATTCTCTTAAGTATAATTCTTCAAATGTTTAAACACAGAGGATGGGTATGACTTTTTCTTGAGAACTTTTAAGTATGTCTTGATTCATATCTTATAATTATATGAGAATTAGCTTCTCATATTATTAACTTAAAATTCTTATAATATCATAATTAAAGTTTTAGATTTTGTTAACCGAGTCATCAAGGCCAGGGATGTGTAGTTATTCTTTTTTTTATCTTGCGTTTGGATTACATATCTAGATATTTGATCTAATAATACTTCAACATACATCTGTATCTGTTCTTTTAAAATATTGTATGAACATGTGAATGTCTAAGTTGAAGTAGTTGAATTTGATATGTATCAAAAAAATGAGTTTTGATATATGAATTTTTTAAGTTTTGTTAACGTCAAAGACCAGAAGTATAGCTCATTTGTTTTATATCTAACTTGCATATGTTCTAAATGTCAACATTTCAACACACATACAAGATCTATTTTTTTTATTTTATTATGGACATGAATGTTGAAATGTGTCAATTTACAAGTTTGATTTTTTTGATATGACATTTTTTAAGTTTTGTTAATCTTAAGACCAAATCGGAAGCATAGCGTATGTTCATTTCTTTACATCTAACTTTATATATTCTAAATGTCACATTTCAACACATCTATCTTTTTTTTAAAATATTGTATGGACATGTCTAAGTTGAAATATATGTATCAATTCAAAGTTTGATTTTTTTGATATGATATTTTTAGGTTTTGTTACTCTCCAAAAATGGATATAGATTTTGTCAACTCTATTTTCTTGCAGAATAAATTAATTATTTCAAGATCTATCGTTCTCCAACTCAACTCTTAATAGAGGATGGGTTTGAGACTTTCTTCTTGAGATCTTGAACTTGAAAAGATACATTATGATATCGATGATTTATCTTTTTTCATTCTTATTAACTTCAAGATTTTATTAAGTTGAAAATAGTATAATTCATTAGATTTTTAGGTTTTTAGACCCAATGAGAGTGTAGTATATGTTTTCATTTCATTTGATTGCTTGCATATATACATTTGAGCATTTAATATTGAATACTTCATACATGCTATATTTTTTTTTTAAATTTTGTATGGATATTAAAATGTCAAGTTGAAGCATTGATGTTTAATAACATAAATGTCGAATTACAAGATTTTGATACCTAAAATCATAAATGTAGATATGTTATTTCAAATATGAATTTGACCAATGTTTTGTCATAGATCAAGTAAAGGTGTTATAAGACTATAAGACATGAGTTGACTCTTTTTTTATGAGTCATGTATAAATCTTATTCTATAAGATATGTGTTGACTCTTTCACATACTTGCATGGATCAAGTGAGAGTATGTTCTTAATGATATTGGCTTTTTCAAAAGTTTGTATGAATCAAACAATTAAGCAAAACATTGTTCTATGGAGTAAGCATGAGATTACTCTCACTTGCATATTAAAGACATTCAAAATGAATGAAATTTAATAACACTTTGAATATGCACAATGGATCAATTCACTATGCATTTAGCATGAACCTTAAGGAAATAAATTCATAAATAAGGTTAGTTCATGATATGTGCAAGAGCTTAGCACCTTTAGACATTTACATAAACCATAAAACAATAAGTTTAGATGTAGAATTGCCTAGTGCATTTGTCATCAAACTGAAGTTCATTTAGGCTTATGATTCAAATTTTCCTTAAGCCCTCTTTTAAGCAGCTTAATGAAGCATATGTTGTATTTCAAATAGTAATTGAAAATGTCAAATCATGTTCATTATTGAGATATCAAATCATGTCTTATGCTTCTGAATAAATTATCAAATCTCTTGTAATTTAGATTTGATTCAACTTGAGTATTTATGATTCAATCAATTTATCAATATTTTCATAAATATTTTGAGTTTTGATTCATTTTCCTTTTAGGCATATCAAGTTTAAAGACGGTTGGCATCATATTAAATTCAAACTTGATTTATTGAAAATTTGCCCTCAGTCATCCGCATAGAGAAATTAAGCCTACATGCAGAAAGTGTATGGTAGTTGCGATAAAATTTATTTGTCCACGCAAGAAAACGTCGTGGGTTAACATAAGATAGATTTCCTTGTTACGTTGAAATAAATGACTTATATCATAATAAGTTTCCCATACGGCAAAACGATTTTCTAACATTCTTGCAACGCATGAATCGTATTTTATGAATTTACGCATATAAATCCCAGTAATAGTGTCGATTTTGGGTATTTCCGTTTGACGACGCTGATCGATTTCACGATCGAAGGTCGTTTAGACAACGTCGCCAACGTCAGTAAAATTGAGCTTAAAATGCGTCATGCCGCTTCGATCGTTTCGTCGCGCCGAATCGACCGCGTCGTTTGATAGGTTTTGATGTTTTGGCCGACAATGGCGCGATCGGTGCGAGCGGAGGTCGGTTCGTTCGACTTCCGAGATATGCGCGTAATTTCATTAAAAATTGATTTTAATTATTTGATTGGTTATTAATTGATTCAATATTTTTTTCATTTAATTAATTTAATATTTTCAACGCATTACGAAGTTAAATTTTCAAATCGAAGCGAATTTGATCGATTCCGATCACGATTAGGGGGTTTTAAACCTGATTCATGCGATGTTCCTCTCGTTAATTATTTATTTTAGCTTTCATGGTTCATTTGTCTTATGTACCATATGTGTAGGTGAACACTGCCAAAGTGCATGATCAGCTTCTAATTACAGAAGGCAGTTAAGGTATGATTAATAAATGCTTGCTTGTATAATTAATCTCTAATGATGTTGCGACTTATGATCGAAAGCAAATGACAATTATTATGTCTTAAAGCATTCTCCCATCTCATAAAAAAAGAAAATATCGAGTCAATCTAAGAGGGCTTGCTCAATTTATCAATAGATCATATTTCCTAAAAATCCTAAATACATGGAAAGTGTATATTAATGACACACCTTTTCCTAAATAGAACCCCAGTTCTTGAAGTGACATGCTTTGAGAGGGTATTGGCTCGAGCATTTTGTTTACAATATATGTGGATAATCTAATGGATATTGATGTAAGAGAAGTGATTTTCACCATATTGAAGTATTATATACTAATTTTAAATTATGAGCATCAACCTAAGAAGTTGAAATCACTATGAATTAATAGGTTGTAGACTCCACATTTAATAACAAGTCTTAGTCTTGCCATGATGGCTTCATATTCGATAATATTATTGGTTGTATAATTTTTTAGGTAGAGTCCATCCTCTAAGTTGTCTGCTATAAAAAGAAAAATAGGATCCCTACTATGGTACTAGAGCTTACAGAGGCTCCACCAATATATAATATTCGATGAGGTGATAGAGATTAGAGAGTATCTATTTCCATTAGCAATGTTGGAAACAACACAAAAGTAATAAATAATTATTACTTGATATACAACACATTGTGATCAAAATCAATCATAAAACGCTTATAAAATAACATATTTATGATCAATTCAAGCTATAAAACTAACACAACATAGCACTTAGAATTGTCATTTCTGATTGATATTAGTAGCAATGCAATCTTCAAAAAGTGTTTGATATAATTTTTTTTAATGATTTGAAATCAATCATTAGCAATTTTGTATGATTACAATAAAAAATGTGATCATATAATCGATCACAATTTATCTATGACTATAACTTTACTAATCAATTGTGCAACCAATAATGTGATTTCAAAATTAAAAAATGACCATGAGGAAAGCAAACAAATGATGTTCCCAATACCGATGGATTTATTTATTGAAAATTCATAAGGTTCCTAGATATCTCCAACAATCTAATGGCTTCCCATCTCATTTTATTCACCTAGCCATCTATGCGTCTTTTCTAGATCTTCCTCTCAGTTGTTGTTGACCACCAATGCTCCTCCTTACCTTAATTTAGAACAAAAGTGCTCCATTGATGAATCATTAAGATAACATTTTTATATTTTATTCAAATAGTTAAAATTCTTATTATATTTATATGTTTACTTAATTTTTATTATTTCCACAATGAATTCCCAAATTTCATATTTATGTATTCATATAAAATATACGTTAGATTTATCGTAGGTTCAGGTGTTATTTTTACTTGTTCTTGTTATATATTTTCTATTAAAAAATTACATATTGATTTATGTATTTAGAAAGAACTGTTCAATGATTTTATTATTAACAAGTTAGGTATTTTAAAGATTTTTTTTTTTATTTGTAATGCTATGAAATAATTTAGAAAATTTATCATCAAACTAATTGGTGGCAATTTTAATTATTTAAAGATGTTATATATGTTAGAATATTATTATTAAGATAAGTTATTGGTGGTGATGTAAATGACATATACATGTCCCAACATGATGGATAATTTTATTAGACCTACCTGACTTGGTATTTCAAGTTTTATCTAAATAGAAAATCAAATCACAAAATTAATTAATATTTATTTATCAGTGACTTAAGATCTATTTGAGACAGTTGTAATTATATAAAAAAAATAGTGATACTGCTGAAGAAATTGTTATTCAAAGAAATCCAGCGGGTATATAAATTTTTAAAATTTTATAAAAATCAAACTATAACTTTATATATCACCAGAATGGTCAGTTTAAAAAACTCAACTTCTGATGATTTCTCAAAACAGTCAAATGTAGCGTCAAATGACACTCGATAAATGTGCCACAACACACTATCATTGCCCAAACAGAACCTACAACATACGAATATTAGAACTCAATGGTCTCGAATGTCTAATATACTTTTCTCAAGAATAAAATGATTAATAGATGAATTTATTAATAGAGTTTAGAGTTTTCTATGTATGTTGGTTATAAATATAATCCTTCTATTTTGAAAGAAAAATTTAGATGTAACTATAAAAATCAAGGATATGCAACACTCTTGTTTATATTTCTACTATATTAATATTGTGTGATTAAGATATATATTTTTTTTATTTTTGTATCCAGGTGAGCGCTCAAAAATAATTTATTAAAATTCTCAAATTTTTTTTAATCAATGCGTCACAGAAGCATAATTCATCCTCATTCCATTTAATCAAATCAAAATTAGAATTTTAACTGTCTTTTTTTATAATTATTTGTTCATCTTTATGAATCCTACAATTATCAATCAGAAAGAGATTTTATAAAAAAAAAAAATATATCTCGTGCAACGCTCTGCGCCAATTCCTTGTCGCATCTCCTCCCGATATTTTATTCGTTTATTATAATAGACAAGATCCGGATTTCGCACTCCGTGTAGCCGACCTTGTGGCCAAAATTGCGACAACAAGGTAAAAAAACGGCTATAAAGACGGCTATATTGTGTGTTATGATATCACATTGGCGATTCGACACAGAAACAGACAGCGGCCCCGCATTAAACTCCCCCTCAGTTCAGGCAACAACAAAGCTTTTCTCCGTACTATAATAATGGATGTTAAAAAAATTGAGGGATTTATATACATATCATTTACATTCAAAATTAAATATTTATTTAAATAATATTTAAATTTTTATTACATCAAAAATATCACCCTGATTACTTTTTCCAAGTGAAATGTATCTTTTTTTGCATAAAAAAAATACTAATTTTATAAATATTTAAATTTGAGTGTGAAATATATAAATGCATAAAAATTCTATATGATATGTATATAAATTTCTCTAAAAAATATATATAATGCAAGAATAAAACTTATGTAGTAATATTTTCATATAATTTTATCAAATTCAAAAATAATTAAAATTATAAAACAATTATTCAAAATTAATAAATATTTACTTTAAAAAAAATTACCTATAATAATATTATCATATATAAATTTGTAATTTCTAAATGATATAAAATATTATATGATAGTTCTCAAGCTCATGTGCACATTTTTATATGATAGTTCTCAAATTTAATAATTTATGATTTTAATCAAAACGGGCTACACATATAAAAATATCATTAATATTAATTAATTAGATAAAATATATATTTTAATACATATACTTTACACTCATTCAGGCATTAAAATATTATATAAATTAAATTATTTATTTAAATATCAGATAAAAAATATATGTAAATTTAATGCAGATTAATCCTATAAAAAAATTATTATTTTTTTGCTTGCATTAAATATATGAATTAAGAATATCGCAAACTGCATCAGGATATGAGACGGAGAGAGAGAGAGAGACGCGGAGGCGACTTACCGGAGAAGAGAAGCTTGTCCAGGCTCTCGTTGGCTACGTACTCGTAAACAAGCAGCTTGTCCTCCGCGTTGGCGCAATAGCCGTAGAGATTAACGACGTTCTTGTGCTGCAACCGAGAGAGCAGCGTCGCCTCGTTCTTGAACTCCTTCCCACCCTGCCGCGACCCTCTTCCAAGCCTCTTCACCGCCACCAGTCGCCCATCCTCCAGCTGCCCCTGCTCCCCGGTCAAACATTTCATCAAACATTCGGCGTGCAAGAACGCAAACGATCTCTATTACCGCGATTGAATGATCAGCACAGAGGAAGCGGATATATAATCAAATCACCTTGTACACGGGGCCGAAACCCCCTTCGCCGAGCTTGTTCTTCTGGTTGAAATTGTTAGTTGCGGCCGCTAGGGTTTCGTACCGGAAGGATTTTTTCTCTTGCGGCGATCGCCTCCAGGTCTTTTTTTTCAAACCTGCCACAACGTAATTCATTCAGATCGCAATCAAATAAAGGTCCGATGCTTCGAAAGAGGGAAGGGAACCTGTATGCTGACGGCGAGTGAAGGGCCTGAGGAGATTCTCGAAAAGTTTCGCTAGGTTCTTCATGAGAAAGGGAGAGGAGAGGGGAGGTGAAAGACCGACTAAGAAGAGAGAATGGGTCCGCCAGGGTTAGGGGAGCGAGCTATCCCATTCTCTGCAGGTGTGAAGAGCTTTTCTCCTACGTTTCTTCTTTCTCATCCTCGTTTGTGGAAATATACATTTATGCGTAAAAAGGCTTCTACGAGTATGCGATGATGATACAGTAGTGATGGGACCCTCCTTCGAGAGACGGTCACGTGGGGCCCGGCTGACGACTGAGGGATGGCCTGTTGATGAGCTGGCTTTGCGCAAGCATACAATTCCACCGGGTTTTCTTTTATGGATTGATTTAAAAGAGTAAATTAATTTGCCCTGTGATTTAAGGGGATTATGTGGATGAGAAAAAAAAATAGCTTTTGGGGATTTTTTATTGGGATTTAAATCAAAATATTTATATTTTGTTATTTAATATATTTTATCATAATTGTTTAATTGTGCATATATGATGTTATTAAAATATATAAAATTAATAAAAATATTATATAAATAAATAAAATATTTTTGAAATTATTTAATATATATTATCATAATTCTTTAGAGGATTATAGTAGATTGAATTCATAGGAATATAGAGTGTAATATTCAAGTAAATAGCACTTTAACGATCATAAAAGAGGAGATATCATTCAAATCAAAATCATATGTCATTTTGAGATATCTCAAAAATGATTATTCGAAAAAATATAAATTTTATTGAAACTAAAACTTAATCGAAATAAATAAATATAAAATTAATTTATTTAATTTTGATATTTTCTCATTTTATATTTATATTAAAACAATCAATATTGTGGGGAATTATAAAGATCCTATATCCCCCTTAAAGAGACAACTTATTCTCTTTTATTTTTTTTCATAAATATTTTTTTAAAGAAAAAAAAACTTATATTAAAATGTTCCCATTAAAAGTATAAGGAGTCATAAGTTGATCTTGTATGTTAAGTCAAACTATATGCATCAAATAAATTAAAAATGTATATAGAGGCGAAGGTGTCAAAATTTTATTTTTAAAATCAACATGCACTGATTATTTTTATATATGACCAAACTATATTTGATTTTTTTTATTATTAAAAAATGCAAATATAATAAGTCACATAATTTAAGAGTCTTAAGATACTTTCACTTTCATTTAAGAAAGCATTTGTTTGACTATTAACCTTTTGGCTACTTTAAAAAAATTTTATGGTAAAAAAAACTGTTTTGAAGAAGTTATTAGAGTGTGGTATTGTCGAAAATTGTTTTTTCAAAAAAAATATTTATAATACTACATAATTTTCAAAAATTAATTTCCTATTTCTGATCAGCTTTCAAAAGTTATTTATCAATACTAAGTTTATGATATTATTTTAAATAAATATATAAGATTTTAAACCCACATAATCATTTTTTTATTTAATTAACCAATAAATTTATTTAAAAATTCATATATGTTAACATAAAGTTTACGTTTCAACTGACATCAGAAGTGATATGGTTTTATTAGCTAATAAAGTAATCTTAATATCATTTGTGAGTAGATAGATTAGCACTATAATATATATCTTTTATATTACATCCCAAAATAGCTCTTAAATATAGAGTGTTTATATTATCGGCTATAATAGCCTAAGATCTCATATTGACTTCATTTGGGCATATAATGCCAAAATAATCAAATGATCAAGGAAATATGAAGAGGATTACACTTTACATAAATTCTGAAAGATTATCTATAAATAAATTTCATCATGAAAAAAAAAGAATGAAGAAGAAGACTCAAGGAAGAAAGGATGCCGATTGGTCAATTACCGACTAGCTATTTTTAATGAGTAAAGGAAGAAGCAATAACAAGGAAGAGAAAGAGTCCGAAAGAAAATAAAAGAAGAAGCTCAAGCTTGAAGATCTTACAAATTTTTATCATAAACTTTAAATCATGATTGTATATCTCCATACTAAAAGAATTAAATGTTGTTAGTTTTATCCTCATATGATGTAATATTATAAGAATTTCAAAATACATATATTTTTTTTATTTTTTTCCTCTTGATTTATTAAAAATATTCTATGTTTCTCTTTAATTACATTGTGTCTTTACTAATTTTAGTAAGTAAACTTTCATTTTAGTTTTATAAATATTTTTATTATGAAAATTCATTAATCCTTGTATGGATTTAAGCATGTTATATATATATATATATATATATATATATATATATATATATATATATATATATATATATATATATATATATATATATATATATATATATATATATATATATATATACACACTTGAATATTAAATGATTTTAACAATATTTTGAATTACATATATAATTAAAAAATTCTATTACTTAAGATTTGTTTGGTTCATTTGAATATAAATAAAATTTAAAAATTAATCATAATTAAATACTTTTATTGTTATTTTTTTAAAAAAAGTAAAATATATAATTTTTTTTGTTTTTGATGAATGTAAGTAAATATTTGTATTCAATTCTTTTTTTTTTATGTAAATTAATTATAAATTTATTCACTAATTAACGATTCAATTAAAAAAATAAATATATATTAAAATATAAATAAATTATAAATAAAATTTTTTTCTGACTGAAAAATAAATAAAATTAAATACAAATATAATGTATTTTATTTAATTATTAGTAATTAATTTACAAATTTTAGATATTAATTATTAGTTTTATAAATAAATAAAATTTGAATATTGTCATTTTATATATTAACATATTAAAATTTAATATATACATATATATATATATATATATATATATATATATATATATATATATATATATAATTTTATTCTTATATTAACATTAATTAATTAATAGATTTTATTAAATAAATTAATCGTCAAGTTATGATTTAATATTTATTTATTAAATAATTTTTTTTAATAAATAGCTTACTCATTTATTATTTTTTTGCTAAATAAACTAAAATTTAATGATTATTTTAATTTTTTTGATTTATCGTGAACTATTTACCATCAATTTAAATAAATATAATTATATTTATTAAATTATAATTAAGCTATAATAATATTTATTTTAATTCAAGTTAAAATAAATATTAGAGGTTAGCAATTTCGAAAAAGCAAATAAAAAAAAAGAAAAAATTCTCTTTTTCGCAGAAATAAATGGTTTGGCACTCTCGTTTTTCCAAAAGAAAAAAAAAATCTCTTTTTTCCTGTTCCCTCCGCTGCTCTCCACTTGCTGTCTGAAATCGAAATACATGTTTTAGGATTTAAGTCCACAAATATTATTGTGGGATTTTGGTTACTCAAAATTATAATTTATTTTCTTGATAAAAACAAAAGAAAAAATATAATCCAATTATGTTATTCCATCAACAAAAAAAGAGTGTACAAATTGATTATTGATGAATTATTAAATATTTTTTTAATAAAAAGTATAAATGCAAGTTTTTTTGTTTAAAATTCAAATTGTAATGCCGCTTATCAAACCTTGTTAAATATTTATTTTATTACCTGTGTTGACACTTTAAAAAATCATTATATTATATTATATATATATATATATATATATATATATATATATATATATATATATATATATATATATATATATATATATATATATATATATATATATATATATATATATATATATATATATATTAATTTATGTAAATTAAATTGAGCTGAACATATCTAAATTATTTATAAAGATTTAATTGGAAATAGTCCGATTTAAATTAAAATTTATTATTGTTTGATTGTAGCTTAAAACTATTAAGTCAATTTGAAATGAGTGAAACATGATTTAGTGGCCGGTTAAGTTCCTAAACATTTTAACACGAAGACAAATCACGGCAGCCCCATTTCAACGGACAAATTCTGGCCGTCCATTTTGGTGACGGACCACAGTGATCCTCTTAGGTCATTCTAAACAGTAAGATTTGCTCGCCGTTTTAAATCAACGGATCAGAACGAATGGAATTTTGATGTTACAAACTCTTTATTTCGATTTCAAGATTTCAAGATTGTCTCCTCATTCCAGCTCTCTCTCTCTCTCTCTCTCTCTCTCTTCCACTTTGACTGAAGAAAGATTTCGCAGGTGTTCTCTGTATTGCTCCTCTCGGGATAATCAAGTGAGATCTTCTCTCTCTCTCTCTCTCTTTCACTCACTGAAGAAAGATTTTTTAGGTGTCTTCTGTATCCTCTTGGGATAATAGGTGAATTTCTTCTCTCTCTCTCTCTCTACATCATTCTTTCCATTTGGTGAATCAGCAGTTCGCTAGGTTTTCTTTCGTCCAGAGTGCAAAGAACTTAGGTTTCCTTTATTGATCAAGATGGTCCATTGCTCATGTCCTGATTAAGATGTAATAAAGAGTTCCAACTATGATTTACTGCATTTTAACGGGCTCAATTCAAAGAAATGGAAATCAACTATCGTTAGATCCTGGAGCCAATACATCTTATAACTTGTTGAGCTGCTGATCTCCAATTTGTTCTATTCTAGCGACAGTATTAATGTAATCTCTTCAATGAACCTTATATATTTTTATGAACAGTAGGATCATCCACCTTTACAAATTTGCGTGCTTCCAAAATTAGCTAAATCACATCTAATCCGTTTGTTGTTAGCCAATGGCATGGTTAGCAGCATAATTTGCTAATTCTGTAAGCTAATGAACCTTTAGAAGATTTTATGTTGACATTGTGGTTTTCTTCTTCCATTTTAGTTTGTGGATGTTGAAGGCTTTGTTCTGTGACACCTATTTTGATAATTATGCTTATATGTCAGCCATGATTATAGCTTAAATCTACCAGTTTCTTTTATCTTCGATTTATGTACCAACATGATTATTCGTTTTAGAAAGAACATCATTTTGTTACATATTTTAACTTAGAGCAGCCCCAACCTTCTGTTTGATGTATTCGATCAATGTTCTAATAGAGTTTTTAAGTTTGGTTTGTTATTTTACTATTGATTATCTGTGATGGAGCATACCCATTTGATCATGATAATCTTTACTTCACAATTTACTGGTGCTATGATACATAGTTTCTGCAGCATGGCTAGAAACAGATTAAATGTTATGCATTGCAAAACACAAATTAAACCATCGCTAATGGTTTTGTTTTGATGAACCTATGGAGTCTACATTCATGAGTTTTGATGCAGCCAAATCAATCTGAACATCTGTATCCTCAACTCTTCAACTTATTATAGCAGAAATGTTTGCTTTGTGATGTAAGCTTACTTACCATCACTAAATTCTGCAGGGAAAACTGTGTGGAGTGTGACAGCAGTTGCTCCAGATGGCCATATCTCATAATGACCAGCTTTCTCAGATTGAAACAACCTGTGGATCTCTTCTATATGAGCTTCAAGTAAATTTAAACCGGTGCATATTGTAAAATATTTATAACTACCTTATTCAACTTGTTCCAATTTAAACCTGATCCTTGAATAGTTAAATTTTCTATATTTTGCTAGAATCAATATTTTGACATTTAAAATCATCAGGATATGTCATTTATAGCTGACAAGCAACATTCTCAGAGCATTAAAGATACTCTAAATGGTATTTTATCATATTGAAATGTCCATTGATTCGAATGCCATGGAATTCAGATGATCTGGGATGAAGTTGGAGCCAATGCTGAAAGAGACAAAATGATTCTTGAGATAGAACAAAGTGCTTGGAGGTATATAGAAGAAAGGTTGATCAAGCAAACCATTCCAGGGCCTATTTGCGTCAGGCAATAGCTGATGTGGAAGCTGAGCTAGCTGCAATCTGTTCTGCACTGGGCGACCAGTTCTTCTCAAGGTTTGTCTCTGCTCAAGGCATTTCACAGGAGGGTTATATTACAACTGAATACTTGATTATTATGCAACTTGTCTGATTTAACATCAAACCAAACACTTCTAGTTCTTATTTCTAACCCTTTTTGGAAGAAAGTAATGGAAGATGCATGTAACTTATTCTCTTCCTAATTGTATAGCCAATGTGGTGTGGAAATAGGGATGATAAATCCATGTTTAAAGGTCCCTTATGTGCATTTTGATTAGAATGTTTTTTGCATTTCTTGTTGTTGAACCACTCTGTGCAGTCCAATCCAAATCCATTGAGTTTGAAGGAAGAGTTAAAGGCTATCACTCCACAATTAGAAGAGATGCGAAAGAGAAAAAATGATAGGTTGAGTCAGTTTCTTCAAGTCATGGAACAAATAAGGAAGGTCTCAAGTGAGGTTTGGCCTGATGGACAACCTCAATACAAAATGAATGTAGATGAATCCGATCTATCCACAAGAAAGCTTGAAGAATTTCAGAGACAGTTAGAAGCTCTACAAAATGAGAAGGTCTGCTCTTACTTCCTATAAAAATGGAAAAAACTGATAGCTTTATGGTGCCTCAGACCATCATATCTTCAGCTCTTTTTAATATAACGAGCTTCTCTAAATGTTTAATTCTGCAGGCAGATCGCCTGAAGAGGGTGTTGGAACATTTAAGTACTTTGAATGCATTATGCATCGTTCTTGGTATAGATTTCAAGCAAACCGTTACAGAAGTGCACCCTAGTTTGGATGTTGCTGACGGGTCAAAGATTGTTAGCAACGAGGTGATTGAAAGGCTGGCTTCTGTCATACAAAGCTTGAGGGAGGTTAAATTACAGAGAATGCAAAAGGCAAGTTACATCAGTGCTGAAGGTTTCTGCTTTGCGATCGTTACTGATACTTTTTGAATTGTAACAGCTTCAAGATCTTGCAACCAATATGTTGGAACTTTGGAATCTAATGGACACGCCAATGGAGGAGCAACAGTTATTTCAGAACGTTACATGTAATGTTGCTGCTTCAGAACATGAAATTACAGAACCGAACACTCTCTCAGCTGACCTCCTCAACTATGTGAGTTTAACACCTTTGGGAGATAAACTGTTAACAAGCATTTTCATTTCATCATCATCATCACGCATGGTAGTTTTTGTCAGAAAATGTGGGACAAAATTTATTCTAATGATGCAGGTAGAGGCAGAAGTAGTGAGACTTGAAGAACTAAAAGCAAGCAAGATGAAAGAGCTGGTTCTGAGGAAGAAGACTGAACTAGAGGAGCTGCGTCGTAGGACTCATTTGGTTGAAAATGGTGACAATGAGGTGGAAATCTCAATTGAAGTCATTGAATCTGGTAACTCTTCTGAACTAGATATTCAGATAACTATATTATTTCATCTTTGCTATTTTATCCCCTTCAATACAAAATAACATTTTGATTTTCTGTTGCAGGTGCTGTTGACCCCTCTTTAATCCTGGAGCGGATTGAAGCCCAGATTTCAGGTGTCAAGGAAGAAGCTTTTAGCAGGAGAGAAATACTTGAGAAGGTTGAAAAATGGATGAATGCTTGTGAAGAGGAGGCCTGGCTAGAAGAGTACAACAGGGTCAGACAGATGATTTTTTGATCCACCTGTCCATTTTTTTAATTGATTTTTCACGTTGCTGCTGAACTAAACTAAATCTGATTGATTTAGGATGAAAACCGCTATAGTGCTGGTAGGGGATCCCATCTAGCATTAAAACATGCTGAAAAAGCTCGAGCAACAGCTCAAAGGATTCCAGGTCAGTATTCCAATTAATGCACTTTCACTTCAACTACCTGAACAACTAAAGCATTTATCTCTCATCCTATCAATCCCATTCACTCTTTCACCATAATAGAATGTTTTTTTTTTAAGTGAGACTAGGGATATAGCCGCATTCTATAGATCTGTATGTAGTTCAAGCTAGATATTATAAAATATTTAGTTAGACCATCTGCTTCAGTTGATCCTATTGTTTTAATCATTCTCAGGAATTGTGGAGGCTTTATGCAGCAAAGTCATTGCATGGGAAGAAGAAAGAGGAGTTGAATTTACATATGATGGTGTAAGACTTTTAATTTTTCACTACCAATTTTATGTTGTATTAGAAATGATTTCCATTCCATCTACTTATTGTCAGCTCCAAATAGGTGGGATAAGACTAATCATAATGATCTTTGCCCGACTCCTCATTGCAGGTTCGCCTTTTGTCAATGCTGGAAGAGTATTCTTTCGTGCGCCAGGAGAGAGAGAACAACGACAGAGGGTACATACATCTTTCCTTGAAAGCATTTATATAATGCAAAGTCTTACAGCATTATCATATGCACCATCACTTATTTTCAGGATCAGAAAAGCTGCAGAGCCAGTTTATAGCTGAGCAGGAAGCACTTTTGGATCCAAACCAGCCCCTCAAGCCACAAAAAAAGTTCCTAGAACTTCTTCTGGCTTTGCAAGCCGAAGGTTATCCTTAGGACCTGCAGCCAATGAAACCAGTTTCCCTTGCATTAAGGCAACATGCTCAACAAGAGGAAATGAGTTCACTTTTGTTTCTCCTGGTTTGTTCCTTCAAACTTCTTCCAACAAAATTCCTCCTTTTTGACTTGCGTTTTGTTTCATAATGTTCTTCAGATGCTTTGCTTGTAAAAATATCACATCAAATTTTAATTTTTTGCTGAAATTTGTGACCACAAGGCTATATTTGTACATGTATCTCTTACATAGTTTCACCAGCATAAGCAAGGTTTTATCTTTGGTAGTATCTGTAACTTTATTTAATTTTATGATCATTAAGATAGCTTGCTAAATACTCAAACTTGATTCTCCAGCCAAGAAAGGAGTAATGGATGTCATTCCAGTGAAGTTGCCATCTTTCAATTCAGATAACATGAATTCTTTCCAGTCTGAACCACCTCGAAAGTCCTTTGGTGTGACGAACACAAACACTCAGCAATCAGAAACACCAAGAAAGCCATTTGCTCTTCTTGGTCCAGTTTACTCCTTCACAGTCCGTCCACACAATGGTTTGGGAAGAGGAAAATCAATAATGCAGCCATTATCAACACCCAAAGAAGGTCCTGGAACAGTGTTGCAGCCGATGCAGATGGTCACTACTCCAGCAACAACCATTCCAAGAAAGCTGGATGAGAAAGAATACTCCTTTGAAGAAAGAAGACTTGCACTTTACCATAGAAGATAGGGAGGAAATAAGTATAGCTTGTTCTTTTCTTCTGTTTTAAGTTGATCGAAGTAAAATAACGTTCATTTTATTGCTATTTTATGTACTTTAATGCGGAGCTACCGTTAGCTCCATTCAACACAATCTTATCAGATCCTATCTGATTAGTTTAACTGAGACAATGCCTTGTGAAGGTGCAATTGCTAATTGTGGTAAATGAAAAATAATTTGGTTAGAATATTTGCTCAATTTTGATAATAATGGAGTAAACAAAATGATATGTGATATTTTTATTATATTTAAATGACATGAAATTATATGATTTGTAAATAAAATCAAAGATAATGAAAGAATTTATTATCAAATACATGATAAAGTACTAAAATATTAAGACATTTATATTTAATTAGTAAACTAAATATCAAAGAAAATTAACATGTCAATTTTTCCAAAACTACCTTAATAAAATTGAGTCTTGGTTTTAGCAAGTTTTTTTTTTTGTACTATTTAGCCTATCACATCATATTTGGATTGGAATCTATCCTTCACCAACAAACAAACAAATATAATACAACAACAACAACAACAGCCTTAATCCCACTAGGTGGGGTCACATGAATCCTTCGTCCATTGTGTCCTATTATGTGTCAAATTCTCATTTAAATCAAGTATACTAAGATCATTTTTTTACATCTTAACCAAGTCTTTTAGGTCTACCTCTACCTTTCTTAACATAAGGCAAATCTAATGCATCTACTCTCATGTCGGTCATCGACGACGCTTTATGTGGCCAAACCATCTAAGGCGACTCTCCCTAATCTTATCTACCTGGAGCTACTCTAACTTTTCCCGAATATACTCATTTTACATTCTATCTCTAAGAGTAAAGCCACTCATCCACCTAAGCATCCTCATCTCTAACACTTAACTTAGTCTTATGCTTCTCTTTATTGGCCAACATTCACCATAAGTCATTGCGGGTTTTACCACCATCTTATAAAATTTTCCTTAAGTTTAAGTGGAACGTTTCTATCACATAATAGACCAGATGCATTCCTCCACTTCAACCATCCAACTTGAATTCTACTAATAACATCTCCATCTATTTCACCATCATTTTGAATAATATAGCCTAAATATATGAAACGCTCACTCTTATTAATGACTTGTTCACCTAATGTCACAACACTACCACTAGAACTTCTACAACTAAAATTACACTTCATATATTTAGTTTTAGATCTACTTAAACAAAAACCTTTAGACCATAGAGTTGACCTCCATAATTCAAGTTTCTATTGGACTCCCTCTCTAGTCTTATCAATAAGAAGAATGTCATCAGCAAAAATCATACACCAAGGTACATCTTCTTGTAAATGCCTAGTAAGAACATCCATAACTAAAGTAAAAAAGACAAGGGCTTAAAGCTGATCCTTGATGTAATTTAACTGAAATAGAAAAATATTTTGTCAATCCTCCTTGTGTTTGGACACAAGTAACAGCTCAAGTATACATATCCTTAATGACTTGAATATAACCAATATTAACTCCTTTCTATTCTAGAACTCTCCAAAGAACATCTCTTGAAACTTTGTCATAAGCTTTCTCTAAATCAATAAATATCATATGTAGATCCTCCTTACTTTCTTTATGTTTCTCCATCAAACCCCTTAATAAATGTATAGCATCCATAGTAGATCTACCTATCATGAAACCAAACTGATTGTGAGAAACTTATGTATCACATCATAACCTATGCTCAATTACTCTCTCCCATAATTTTAATGTATGGCACATTAACTTAATTCCTCTATAATTTGCACACTCTTCTGCATCACCTTTATTCTTAAATATAGAACCAACAAACTCTTTCTCCACTCATCGACATCTTTTAGTCTTTAAAATGACATTAAAAGATTTGTAAAAGAAATTCCTTGATCTCCTAAACATTTCCACTTCTATTGGAATATTATCCGGTCCTCTTTTCCACATTTCATTTTCTTTAAAGCTTACTAACTTCGGATTTACTAATACAATGATAAAAATGAAATTCTCTATTTTGTTTAGGATATTAAGGTTGCTAAAATCAATCGTACTTTCAGATCCTTCATTGAAAAGTTTATCAAAATACCTCATCCACCTATTTTCAATATCCTTTTCTAAAAAATATTTTATTATTTTCATCCTTAATACACCTCACTTGAACTATGTCTTTACTTCTCTTATCTCTTTGGTTGGCTAACTTATACATACATCTTTCACTTTCTTTAGTATCTAATCTATTGTATAAATCACTAAAAGTTATATTTTTTGCATCATATATTGCTTTCTTAGAATCTCTATATGTCACTTTATATATTTCCCAATTCTCAGAGTTTTTCTAAATCAAATTTTATAACAATACTTCTTATTTTTTTATCTTTTCTTGCACACTCGACTCCACCACTATTCTTATTAAAGAAGCTTTTCCTTTTGATTCTCCAAGCACATCTTTAGCAACTTGCTTAATTTTATTTCTATTTTTTCACATAATGTTTTCCTGAACATCCCAAATTCTAATCTCTTGTAGCTTACTCTTAAAAATATTTGTGTTCTTTAAGTGTCCCCATCTAATTCTAGGACAATAATAATTTAGTTTATTTTTCTCTTACAATTTCATCTTAAAATCTAAAACTAATAATCGATGTTGGGTACTTAGATTTTCACTTGGAATGACCTTACAATCTTTACAATCTAAATGCGATCTTATCGAAAATAATCAATCTGTGTTTTACTAGATCCATTTTTATAAGTAATAATATGTTCATCTCTTTTCTTAAATAAAGTGTTAACTACAAAATCATAAGCTAAAGCAAAATCTATATAGTCCTTCTTCATTAGTCACTCCAAATCCATAACCACCATGAATACTTTTAAAATCTTCTACCACTCTACCAACATGTCCATTTAAATCTCCTCCAATAAATACTTTTTCTTCAAGAGGTATCTTTTGTATTAATACCTCTAATTCATTCCAAAATTTTTCTTTTGTGCTTACCTCCAAACATACTTGAGAAGCATAGACACTTATAACATTGATAATCTTTGTATCAACAATAATCTTTAAAGCTATAATTCTATCTCCACATCTATTAATATTTATAACATTATCCTTCAAACTTTTATCTATAATCCTACACCATTTCTAGTTCGACTTTTACCGAATACCAAAGTTTAAAACCTAAACTATCAATCTCCTTGGCCTTCTCCCAACCCATTTAGTTTCTTGAACACATAAAATATTTATCTTTCTATGAACCATAATATCTATTAATTCCATTAATTTACCTGAGTTCATATATTCCAAGATCCTAACCTAATTCTAGTTTCATGGACTAACTTCTTTGCCGCATCCATCCATAATGTGGGAACCCTTGCTTATTTAACATTGCACCCGTCGATACGACTCTAGCACATTTTTCCGTATTCAAGTCATACAATGTAGGCTTCTAGGGGCGCCCTAGATTAACACAATGATTTAAAGGATTCATGTCATGATTATTTCGACAAGTTTTATGTGGCGACCACTACCAACCCTCCACTTTTCACATTGGACTTGGGAGATGTAATTTTAACAAACAAAAATAATAGTTAAAACAAAAATTATTTTGGGATTGTTGAGCATTGAAATTCAATGTTAATAAGATTAGTGTTATACCGAACTCAAATTGATAGAGAGGAGAGAAGAACACTTTATCACTCGACCATGATGAAAATTACTAGATAAAAGTTTTTAAGACTTCTTTAAAAAAATGTTAAAAATGTTTGCAAATTAAGTGCACCTAATATATGGTGTTTGATATACTTTTTAAAATAAGTATAATATTTTCATGTCTTATAGGTGATTTTGAATATTAATAACTTGATAAATTTGAGTGTTCTTTTATTTATAAACATTTGTCGTATTAAAAATAAGACATGTGGAAATCTTTAACAACAAATTTTGTAAATATGTTTGTAAGATTTTATGTATATTAAAAATGTTTAAAATAATAAATAAATAATGATTTTTTCAATAATTTTGAAATATATAAGTGTGTGTGTAAGGAAAGATCAAAATACAAAATTTATTATAAAAATTGATTTAGATATAAAAGCTTAGGGGCCGTTTGGAATCACTTTTGTTTTTTTTTATTTTTTATTTTATATTTTAATTTTGTTTTGTTTTGCTTAAAAATAAAATATGTTTGATTGTACTTGTTATTTTGAGTGTTTTTAAAAAATAATATTATTTATTTTTAAAAGCAAAAAAATAAAATCACATAGAAAATACTCTAAACAAATATGTTTTCAAAAATAACATACAAATAAAAATAAAAATAAAAAATAAAAAACAAAATTGATCCCAAACAACCCTTAGAGATATATATATACATATGTGGGATCCGAAAATTCATCAACCTCTGATTAAAGAGAGTTTGAATTAATCGGTAAAATTTTTTGAAGATGGAATAGATAAGACACTACCCAGAGATTTTGTTCTCATTTTTTGAGGACTTTATATCTGGTTCCAGGTTTCCTATAGGCTCAAGCACTTATAGTTAATTACCCCTCCCAATGCTGAGAGAGAACTTTTGATTAAGGCTAGTCGTTAGATCGCTAAATGCATAGTGTATAGTAGCATCATACGGAGTTTTGTAATTTAGAGTTTAGATTTATAGAATTGATCATCTTTGAAACTTAAAGTGGATGGTTGTGGGAATGATGATGTGACCGATCTAGATCCTATGGTTCCATCATCCCGGGTTGTCTGATCCACTTAGTCTAGGAGGTAGTTGACCAAACTAACCAAAGGATCTTTGTTAGCATTGTTGTTATGTCAGAAATCCTTGTAGACTTGGGGTAGTGTTTGTCTAAGGAGACATGCTTAAGTCTACCTTAGCTTATAGAGGGCTTTTTTTCTTATTAAGTATACCCTATGGTTCACATCTCAATGGGTAGAGCCATTAGATAGCATATGGGCTACTGTTATAATCATAATATAATGGTGTCATTTGGTGGAAACTACCCGATCAGAGGACTCTGGTCATAACTGCATCATATGTGGAGCCTACTGGTCAAACCACGCAGACAGAGGACATGGGCCACATCCTTACTAGCATGAGATTGGTTGAAAGTGAATATAAAAATACACTTGATTTGACATTGACTCCTTTGAGAGCTAGATTTTTCTTAATTTATCACCTTTAACAAACAGGTGCGGAAGGTGGGTTAAATTTTAGCTTAAAGTTTTTTTTAGATTGAATTTCATTTAAGCATTTAACACTTAATGACATATTAGATTTTGCATTTAGATTGATATTTAATTTACATTAATTTTATTTAAAATTGCAATCATGTTTCGATGAAAGTATTACCTCCGATTGAAATCTTCATTCAACACAGCCATCATCGGGGTTTATGAATTTATTTGATCATTTAATTTATTATTTCAGATCCTGTCGACTCTATTAGTTTAATAATAGAGGATCAAATTTACTATTATATGATAAAATTAGCATCTCAGATATTTTAATAAGTTAACATTTTTATAATAATTGGATTTTTAAGTTTTGTTAAACCAGACCCGGTCTTAAGACCAAATTGGGAAGTAACTCACACAACCTCCTCAGACACTAAGTTTAAGCATTCAGCGCATTGTCGGAACCCATGCGGGTGTTTAGTAATTTTGATTATTTTATTTCTAAAATGAGATTAATTCCATATTTTCAGTTAATTCTAACTTAACCTGCGCAGCTTTTCAGACATTAAAATTTACACTCTAAATCTCTATGTCCAAGCACATGCATGTATTTATAGCTTAGATAATTTCATCTAATTAATAAAATCATTGATTTTGAAAATCATAATGAGAATAAAATTTCTTAATTTTTGATTGAAGGAAGTCCTATAATTTTTGTATAATTTAATTTAGCATCGTCTTCTGTCTGCTTGTATGAAGAATTGCATATCCGATGATAGGTTTCAACTTTATATTTTTGATTCAAAGTAGTGTATCTTTGCTTATACTTAACTTGACAGCAAAAATAGATCGACTATTTAGCTTATGCATATTGATAGGATTTTACATCTTTTCTAATCATCATATTTAACTTTCATTCTCACCCATATACAAGCTATTATACCTCTTTCAACTTAGCTTATTAAATATAAGCCTTGTTGCTTAAGTTATGCTTGAATTGCATTTATATTTGAATGCTAACTTTCAAACTTACTATAAGCGTCTTGTGATTAGGGGTGTTTACGGTCCAATTTGAACTATATGGATGAAAAAAATTTGAAATGGTGGATCGAATTTTTGATTTGAATGATTCGAGAGATCGAGTTCGATCCACCGAAAGTGAAATGAGCGGCTCGAATCCAAATGAGCCAACTCAAATCAACGATGGCTCGAAAATCATTTCAATTTAGGATTCATAAATTTTTTGAATATATAAATAATATAATGTAAACATACAACAACTACAAGCTACATTGAGTTGAAAAATAAAATTTTCAAGACATTATAATTTCACATTACAACTAAATAGTTTTATAAATACAAATTTTGTACAACTCTCACTAATATTATACATTCGATATTTCATATTTGATCACCTAACAATAATAAAAAAAGTTTATAAAATGATGCAATTGACATAACATTTAAAATAAATTAAAAATAATGAAAATATTAAATTGTTTTTTATTTGTGGGACTCAGAGTCAGAGAAAATAATATCCATCTTCAAGCATTAGCAATTAGCAAAAATTTGTAATTTGTATATTTCACTTCAATAATTGTATGCTCCAACCTCCAAGTTCAAGTAGAGCCCAAGATAGAGAAACAATCTAACAAAATTACAAAATCTCACAAATCGAAACATCATGTATTAATATAGTAGTAGACTCGAATAAAGGCTAGGTTGCTATCTCCAATGAGGCAGAGCCACCATTAATGAAGCAAAAATAATTGAGTTAGCCCAAATTACAAATATATTCTCTTCTCATCATTGTCCAAAATTAAAAAATCAAAATTCTCCATGATAACCCTTTAGTATTTAGATTGACCATGGGTCCACGCCATGGGTTCATAAGTATAAGTATAGAACCCAAAATGAAAACCTGAAATATAATAGATAAGAAAAAAATTAATGAGAAATAGGTTTTTGTGAAATAATGGAGAATCGAAAAAAGTAAATTATAGCAAAATAAGACTTCAGATACAAAAACTCAAGAAAAAAGTAAATTACCTCAACCCAGTCTAACTACAATTCTCTTGGTGAGAGAATGGAGGCGAAAACCAAAATAAAAAAAAAAGTAATAGATTTTGTGCCCTCAAAAAACTGAGATGATTGGTTAATTTTTAGGGTGACATTAAACAAATTTTTCAGACTAAGAGTGGTAAACTAATTGAGCAAAACAATACTTGGATATAACAATCATCAAACATCTATGATCTAACAAAGTTGAAAAGCCTTCCATAGTTCCATAATCTCTTAGAATTATTGATAAAATAATATAATATCATTCAAAGCAATAATATTATATGACTTCAGATATAATAATTCATATTTTCAAATTCTAACATAGCATGCATCAGTAGATAAAATATAGTAAGAATGTAAGATGAAACAATATATGTTTGTAAAGCTAAACCAAAATTTGAAATTTAGATAAAAACTTAAAGACAGTATCAAGTATGTCACCCCAAATGATTAAATGATCTCAAATTTAGATCATTGACCAAATCATTCCACTAGAAATATAAAAAATCAATCACCAAAGCCTCCATTAGGCCATCTCAATTTAATTTTATCATTGGACATCATATCACCATTCGCCACTAACATAAAATATTAAAGCACATGGCATAAAATATATAATAAAATGCTACATACCTGTAATAAATGTCAGACTCACATAAGTATATAACTATATAACATAATAAACTACTTAAGAGTCTCACAAAATATTTTGAAAATAAAAATATGCGAGAAAGAAAAAAGAAGAGCATAATTGAATGATATCACGATTTTCATATTTGTGATTAGTAGATAAGCTTTCAGGTACACCTATAAGTAAGTTCTCTTTTGCAAGAATCAAACTAAAATTGCAATAAAAAAAATGAAACTCATATTTGAATAGAAGAAAATTGCATTATAAAATAAAAAAGTAAGTAAATATTACTAATGGATCTTTTGATGATTTATATGCTGCCCGAATCCAGTTTCCACTACATACTAAAGTATCTAATATTTTTGGTGAAATTGAACTTCTATAATCGCTAAGTACACGACCCCCAACACTAAAAGTTGATTCAGAAGCAACAATTGTTATTGAGATGGTAAAATATATCTTTGGCCATCTTTGAGAGAGTCCTGTATTTCATGGCAGACATTTTTCATCATTCTAAAATATCAAATTCTGAATCTGAGCATTTCACACAAGCTTCATCAAGGTATATCTCCAAATCATACTTTTGTGAAACAAAAAGGCCAGTAGAATCTATGAAATCATACAAACCAGCCAGATTATCATGTGAAGCATTACCACCTTCAGTTGTGGTTATTTTAATTTGAGAGGTGGATGCTTCAGTAATTTTTTTGCTCGTAGACTGCATATCAACAGAATAATAAGAGTATAGCTCAAAAAGTTTATGTTTGACATTTTTCTTCTCAATCACAGTGGCACCATCATATATTTGTGGATAGTAATAATTGATGGCAAATAGTTTCATTCTAGGATCTGAAATACAAGCAATCGAAAATAACATTGAACACTCTATCTAATACTTATCAAATTTAGTCTTCATGCTACTTGCCATGTTTGAAATCAAAATGGTACTAGATAAGCATTCTCGATCCAATGTTTTCTTGATTAGAACTAGATTGGGAAGCAGTCTATTTGTAGTAGGATAGGTTGAACCTGAAAAAATTTTAGTTATTCGATGAAAAAATTGAAGCAGTTCTCTTACTTTCTCAAAGTTAACCCAACCTTCTTGAGAAGGCACCATATATAATTGAGATCACAAGCATATTTAGGAAATATATTTTTATAATAAAAAGCTGACTCTAACATCTTGTATGTGGAGTTCGAATGTGTAGGCACATCAATGCAAAGTGCCTTTGCTGTGGATAAGCCAATCTGTCTTGCAATCTCTCCAAATTTATGTAAGTGACTTGGATCATTTTATAAATAAGATAGATTCTCTTACCTTTCAATTATTCTTGATCTCTTTCAATCCATCCACCATTTAGTTTAAAATATGAGCTGACACAACGAAAGAAATCCCCATCATCAAAATCGGATCTTCTAGTGAACAATGCTTTCAAATTTCTAATTGTTACGTCATTTGATGATGCATTGTCTAAAGTTATGGTACTAATTTTATTTTGTAGTCCCCATTGTAACAAACTTTCAGAAATTACTTCAGAAATCACAGCCCCACTATGAGGAGGATCCAAATCAGTAAAACTAATTATCCTGGATTGTAATTTTCAATTAGAACTAATGTAATGCATAGTTAGACACATATAACCAATGGTTTGATTTGATGTCCATCAATCACTAATAATCGAAACTCGATCAACAACTTTTAAACTTTTTCAATTTATGTTTTTCAATTTTATGCACTTTCATACACTCTTCCTTGATGCTATATCTTAAAATTTTATGATAATTTGGATTCATTGATTTCATCAAGATATTGAACCATAAATGTTCAACTACCATGAAGGGATATTCATGAATAATAATCATCTTAGCCACAATATTTTTTTATTTAGAATGATCATAAGAAGATGAAACACACAAAGTAGATGCTGAACCAGTTTCCTCTAAATCCTCATCGGATCAAATAGTTTTTGCTTCTTTTCTTTATTATCAACCTTGCTATAGTGATTTGTCATGAAGTGTCTACTTAACTGAGATGTGATTCTAGTTTTTTGTTTGACATAAGATTTCACACAATAATTATATTTAAACTTCTGTACCACTTTTCCCTTTTCTGTTACAGTAATTTCACTAAAGTGTTGCCAAACTTCAGATCATTGTCTTTTACCCTTATTTTTATTAGTAGAAGCTATTTCACCTACACTCTCATTCAGAGTTGTTGCATTATCATCAATAGGATGACTTGAGGAATTATTAGATTTGCTTTGAGAAGGACTTGTCATTGTGTCTATAAGAAATTACATTACCAATTCAAATAAAAATCTCAAGATATCAATAGATTAAAAATACACATAATTTATTGCAAGATAGAATATACCAATGATGCAAAATAGAAAATTCTTGATAGCTAGAAATGATCAAATTCCCAATTTAATATATAGAAAACATTAGCATGGGACATGCTCAGTTAGTAAGTTGGGCCAAACCGGTCGAAGTCATGGCATTGATTGAGTTGACAAAGTCGTTGGAGAGCCATCCAAATCATTAAATATAGAATAAAAAAGTTTACAAGATCCATTGACTAAAGACTATCCACAACATAATAAGTTACTTTAAAGAACTAAAAATGATAAATTCCTCACCCATCAAGCATTAAATGTTGATAATTGTAAGATCTCAAGTACTACCTCAACCAAACCAACATAGTAGAAGCTCTATATCTTTTACAAGAGAGAAAAGAAAGTTTAAAATGTGTGACTTCCAACTTTAAGAGAAGAGAAAAACTTCAACAATAATAAAAGCAAACGTGAAAGAGGTCATGAGAACTCTTGTATTCCAACAACAACAAAAATAACAACTATAAGAAAAGAGAAAGTTCTACAAGAGTTTGTTTAATAAGTCATTAAAAATTGATGTACGATAAATTTCAAATTAAATACTTAAATTATAATAAGTAGCATCACTATGCTTTATGATGTAAAGGAAACAAGAACAAAATTGATGAGTCATAGGAGAGAAGAAAATTACATTATGCCACTAGCTTATAATGAAAATAATAAAGACTAAGAGAATACATGATGCCTAGACATTGGTGTGAGCAATTACATATGTAGAGGAATAAGTATGCATAACAACGAGTCAATAAGCGGTAGTGCCACTTCGGAGATGGTTCAAAACATCAATAAAGTGAAGTTGTACATCCTTATTCACATAACATATAAAAGACATCAACCAAATCAACCAAATCAACTTTGTAAGGAATATATATATAACGTTTAATTAACCTCAGTTCAATCAGTTTCAGAATATATAGATATCAGGTGCTGCCACATTAAACAAATGAAACGTTTAGAAATGTGAACAAGCACAGAATGAATGTGAACATAGCACATAACCAACATTGAAATCATTTCTCACTACACATTACAACTATAGAAGTGTGAAATGTTCAGAAATCAAAACCTAGAACATAAGGCTAAGTGAATAACCTCTCAGCTGTAACCCTGTAACATGCAGGTAAAAAAAAATAGGTCGAGCAATCCTGTACTCGCAACTGCAAGGATCGCAAGTCGCAACCGCAAAAAAATAGAGATACACATGCATGGCAGCATGAAGCACCACAACAAACCATCTTGAGCAGTTGAGCTTGGTCCCTTGGACACTTAGTTAGGTAATAAAAATAAAAGTAACTTAATGAAATCTCTAAACTCAAATAATTGAAGAACCGAAACATCCCCAATAGGCTCATAGCATGAAATACTTACAGAATCAAGAAATGAAACAAGTAGGTAGTAATTCTGGAGCAAAGAAGCAAACTGAGCACGTATAGATCGAACAAGCTAGGTCAAGTGAAGATGATAGTGACAAAGAAACACCTCAACCAATAGAGATCAAAATCAAAGTCGCTGATCAACGATATAGTGAGCGAGTGAGCGACTTGTCGACTTTGAAAATTAGGGGCATGGTGCATGAGAAAGTCGAGAAGAAACGAAATAAGAGAAGAAGAGCCACCGGAGATCGGAGAATAGAGTGTGAGTCGAGGACTTGATCCGAGGCCGGGATGACATATTAGAGACTTAGAGTAACAGTAAATTCATCTCCCCCATTGATTTAACAATTCCCTCGATCAGACGATGGCCTAATTACTTCGATCCGATCGCGAGTCGTGATTCGAGCCGTGTGCCGCTTGAACTCGACTTGAAATAATTTCGAGCCAAATTTTTGGCTCGAAAGTCAGCTCGTTTGCTTCGACTCGATCTTGATTCAAGCCCAAATTCGAGTCGACTATCGAGCGAGCCATGATCTTCGGGTAAATTTCTCAGCCTTGCTTGTGATTTTGATTATGAATCCAATTAGATTTTCTCTTAGATCATTTAAAGTGACACATTGTAAGAATTATATTTGTGGTAATTAACTATGTATCAAATTCTTTGTGTATCTCACTTAAACTTTCTCAATACTTTTCAACTAGCTCAAAGTAAGCTATCAAGCTTTGTATAAGTTCTCTTTATTTAATTGTGTTCAATTGACATCATTTTTAATTCATTTGGACTAAGTTATAATAACTTCAGTGTTTATTGTATGAACCATTTAATTTGTGCTTGCAAGTGGATTATCAATCCTTTTTAATTATTTCAATGCTTGAATGTTCATTGAAAGGTCTCGTAGGTATTTGGTGAAATTCTAAAATCATTTCAAGCTTGACTTAAGATTTCTAAGCTTTTTAATTTAATTAGTGAGATGAATAATTATATTCAGATGATCACTAAAGGTTATATTTTTGCTCATTGGTAAGTTGTATGATTGTATTTATAAGCAAACTATCAGACTCCCTATAAGCACTTGTTCTCAGTCTGAATGTATTTAATACTCTTAGCAAAAAATATAATATACCTAAGTGCTTATAATTTTATTCATAATTTCTTTCATTGAAAAGGAGACTTTTAAATTCATCACCAATAATTTGTTATTTCACACAATATTTAATTGAAATATTTTGGTTTTGCTTAACATTAAACGGGGTAGTTCAAATGTCCATTTGATTTTATTCCTGGAGGTCCTCTTTTCAAAATTAATACGTGCACTTGTATTTATTTTATGCATTTATAACTTCACATTTTAGCGTGTTATAACCAAAGCTTTGATTTAAATTTTTTATTTAATTCTATTTAAGCTCTTTGATTATTTCTTTTTCCATCTCTTTTTTATTTTCTAAGTCCCAAAAAATTGACAAAATTCTAACAATATTTTCATTCGTCTCCGCGTGAGCTACATTAAACTGTTTTTACCTCTATTGCGGATAGTGTCTTCTTCATAACAGCCTCTTCAACTAAGCGCATTGAGCATTAGTGAGATCTTCGACACGTGGCAGTATATAGCTTTCACATATTTAAGCTCCCCTCCCCCCTTTTTTTTAAGTCCAAAATTTAGTCTAAACTTCGGCAACATTTCAGCATAGGGGTGGCACATCTAATAGTTTTGGACATTTGGATATTTAAGCAGTGGTGTCTGTGATCTGCGGTCGATTTTTCATCTTGTCGTCATGAGCGTGGCGAACCTAAAACATGAAAGAAACAAATATACATATAATTTCTATATTCATTTCTTTACACACCTACAACCAACCATAATAATAAATAATTTAACTCATAGTTTTGGATCATATGAGATCCTTTGATTTGAAGGAAATTAGGAGAACGAGTTCAAGCTTGCGGTTTATGGATTGTGTGATTAAGGGAAATGGGAGGAAAACCAAATGAGAGAGAGACTGTTTGGCAGCAAGATTTGAGCAGGATTTAACTTAAATCCAACAAATCGGTATTTTTGCAAGTTAAATATGGATTTACTCAATCTTGTCGGTAGGCAAATTTATGAGATTTAGGGGCGTACGAAGAAGGGTGAGTTTTGCTCGGCTGCTATAGAAGAAAATCGAGAGAGACGAGGAAGGTGGCTCAGCTTGCAATAGGGACGGACGAAGCATGCGAGCTACCTTGCGTGTGTGTGCAGGAAGCTAAATCGGCGGAGAGTTCTTCCAGCCGAGGATAGGAGGGATTGGAGAAAGAGAGAATGGGAGAAGGTTTTTGGATCAAATTGAGCATGCGTGAGAAGAGGAGGAGAATGAGATCTTATGGTGTGAGCATCGGATGCTTGCGGCTTCGAGGGAAACATGAGGTGAATGCTTGTGTGCGGAGTTTTTGAACCCTCGTGATAGGGGCTTCAGTTTGAAAGAATCATGAGAGAGGGAATAGGTCGAATGAGGGAGGAGGGGCAGATACTTGTAGCTCGATCAGAGACAAGAGAGAGAATCGATGGATTCATCCCTTGCAGTTGAGAAAATGAAAGGTAGAAAGAAGGTTTAGGGGAGTCGGACAAACAGGCAAAGAGGAAAACTTTGATCATACGCTTGTGGTAGGAGAGACAGGAATAAATGAAAGGAGGGTTTC